>JAVIWC010002734.1:0-399399 GCA_031894815.1 Creontiades dilutus | reverse complement strand
CTGTAAACATAACATGAATCTATTGTTGTATTGATCTATTACTATTTTTTGCCAAATTTTATTATTAATTCAGTGCTGATATATTTTTCAAGTCAATTTCCGTTGATGATACTGCAATGATCGGGAATTTTATCTTAATCTGAAACGCACGGGAAGGGCGATTATCAGATCAGGACAAGAATCTCAAAGACAACAAGACCTAACCAATATTTGGCAGAAAATTAAATTTAAATGAGTTGATGTGATTGATATACCGGTCAGGGCCAAGGCGTGATTTTTTCCCGCGATATTCACAAAACAACCCTTAAGTACCAAATGATTAAATCAGATTCTGCTCAGTAAAAAGGTAGGCACCTAACGTTGGTGGGCCAAAAAGTAAACAAGCTAATTTAGAAAGTAACCTGGCGCAGGTAAATATGAACCTAAAACAAAAAATAGGTTGATTTGGAAAACTGTTCTCGACTTGGAACAACGATTATAACGATTTTTCTCCATAAGTAGCTGCTATTTATTAATAAATTCAACCCTTCTTGTCTTGGAACACAACTTGAAAAAAAAATTTGTTTCTCACAAGGTCGCAAGAACGTTACTTGCGAGAGGACTTCTGAATTTCAGTGACGATGTCAGGCAGGCAAAAATTCTGAGTGCCATTAAACAAAAAATCTCAAGAAAATCCGCTCCCCCCTTGGAGGTCCGGGTCCAGTGCAGGAAGACTCAAGGGACAGGTTGTCCGAGCAATCTATGGCTTCAGTCCTTTTTCTGTTTACTTTCAGTTTGAGGACTGATTTGCCCGGTTCGAATCCGGCAGGCACCAATGATTAGGGCCAAAATCCTATTAAGTGTTGTATACCTGTCCTGTCGTTAGACAGTTCACCTCTGATCACGATATCACGTGAATCCAAATCGCTCCCAACCCAGGGGCGTGAGGCAATGGGAAGCCACGAGCGAAATCGATCATAGCCTAGTTCCAGATCCTCACTAGAGGACGGCTGGCGACGTCCGCGACAACGTCCGGGTAGTAGGACGAAAATCCAAAGTGAAATACCTTGTTTACTTTACTACCACCTACTACACCTAAGAATTTCGTCAAATAGAAATAGAGCAACAGAAATAGAAGTAGAGTAGGAAGAGGTTGTGTAGAGCAAAACATTCGCTTGTTAGGGTTCTATTAAATGCTCGAAGTTCTGTACTGCTCGAAGTGTTGTGTTGTAGTTTAAGAAAGAGTTAATCTTTTTGAAAATGAAATTAACTATTTACACGTCAAATTCAGCCAACATCCTATGAAAGTCCAGCAGATTTTGTGTGCTAAAAAGAGCAGCAGATTTTCCTATGTGTGCTAACTGGTGTTGGGTTGTAGTTTAAGATGGAGTTAATATTTTTTGAAAATGAAATTAAGTATTTACACGTCAAATTCAGCCAATGTCCTATGAAAGTCCGAAAAAGAGCAGCAGATTTTGTGTGCACGAGCGAAATCGTCAGACCTAGTTCCGATCCTCTCTAGAGCACAGCTGGCGACGTCCGCGACACCTCCGGGTAGTAGGACGAAAATCCAAGGTGAAATACCTTGTTTACTTTACTTATTACTACTGCTCAATGGCGGGTGGGTGAGACACCAAAAGTAGCACTTCCTGAAACAAAGCATCGCGTAAAAAAAATTGCCAAATAGATTCCAAATATGACCTCAAGTGCTCAATGAATTCCATTGTCCCCAGATTACGAACAGCTTTCACGTGAAGTAGTAAAATCTTCTTTCATCTGACTTTGATGAAATTCTTTGGTGTGCTATCTATATCTCAGTATACACTACACTATTAGGTGTATGCGGTTTTTTTAAAGTAAATTGCCTATGTTATTATTTCACATGAGCAGGAGGAAAGCGGCGTCCTCAACTCGCCTTCCAACTCTTGTGAGGAGGCGGGAAGCGCCAACCTTACCGCCGAAGCTGACTCTCCCGAGCCTGGACACTACATCACTGTCACAGGTTTGTAAATCAATGAATTATCGACCAATACAGTAAATCACCGTCAATTCTTGTATGTTTTCCCTTTCATATAAATTATTTTAGCATTAACAGTTTCAACATTTGATGCTCTAGCCAAGTTAAATGGATACACTAACATGTTTTGGAAATCCCATACTGAATAGCGTCTTTTGTTTACTTACTGATGATAGGTTTCTAAGGTTAACTGCTTTTAGTTGAGTTCCTGATTAGTTTTCCATCCCAAGTACTTGCGTGTCTGATGGTATGATCTTAAAGCTTATTATCATGATCATTGTTTCTAATTTAACCTCATAACTACATTGTAAGTTGAGTCAACGGTTAGTACGAGGATTTTCTTATCAAGTGAACATCTTATAAGAATTTTTCAAGTTTACCGTTCTTCATAGAGCGGAGTGTTTCCTGGTAGAGAATTTATTTTTATTATTGGAACTGCCTATCGCGAGCAGAGGTCTGCCATGTTCTCCTCGGGGGTATTAGTATCCACTAACATGGCATCTGTACCAGGGTTGCCCATTTAGGTTGATAGCTGTAAATTTATGTTTGGATTTGTTATACCCACATTGGAAAAATATAATTAGGGACGTCTAAAGATGGTTAGTGATGGATGATTTAAACTGTGGCCTGAACCACCCCCACCCATCCCTAACCATATTTACTGCCCCCTAATCATATGTTTCCGATGTTTAACAAATCCAAATAGACTTGACTCTCATGACATGAAAATCGTTTTCGAACTGTCAGTGATTGTCGAACTGACAATAGCAACAGGGAACTGATGGAAATCGCCGTCCTCTGCTCCAAAATGGCAGTCCCGAGGCGCAAGTGAGAATTTATGCTTAATCGCCACTATATCCCTCGATGCCACTCACTGCAATAATTATTAAATGAAAATTAGATTCTGTAACTTGAACCAACTCTCACGAAGTGCTATATGGGTCATTCCAAAATTTCTGTCACATTTGTCACTGATCAGTATTGCCGTCAAATCTCAACTAAACACAGTTTTGTAAGTGTTTTAAAACTGTCTTCTACGTGGATGTACATGTTCCATGGAAAAGTATGTAAAAGTTGGGCCTACAGGACCCAGGAGAAAATACCAAAATCCGTATTTCTCACTCCCTACAGCTGTCACTAACCAGAGGTATACAACTTCCATCGTCACTACTCAGCGAAATATTAATTGGGGCTGTTATATCCACTTACACTATGAAAGAACATACCATCTACAATGGATATCCGCCTCAGGAAAAAAAATTGATCAAATCAAGTAGCCTTATCAGCCCATTATTTCAGTGTCACACGGTTTTTCCTCACTCCCTACAATGTTTTGAAAAGTAGCCCCCAACAGGCAGGAAAGGGTGTTTATGAAGTTGCGTCTGTTTTGCTGACATCCCTTATTCAAGATGGTCCCAACGCTGGTGGTTGGATTTTGCATGGCCCTTCCCAGTCAGTTCTACCGGGAAAACCATCCCTGGAGGCAGCAGTGTGGGTTTTTTAACTCTCACTCCAATAACATTCTGACTGTGGCAAGTGAAACTTGATCGCACTTGTTGGCAACTATTGTAGTTGTTGGAAGTTCGTTGACAACATTTTGGTTCAACCAGTTTCAATTGATTTGTGGCCGGTAAAGGCGGTGAAAGGCTATACCCTCACTCCTTAATCTCTCACTCCCTACAATAACCAGACAATAGCTCCTTATATTGTAGAGAGTGAGATCTGGTTGTAGCAAGTGAGATGTTGGCAAGGAAACCTTAGTATTTACTGTAGCTAAAATTAAGCTAATTTGTGCTGTTCCACTCACCTAAATTGAAAGACTTGAGCGTCGATTCCCATGGAGGTTGGAGGCTCAGAGGGGAAAAAATAGTAGTATATACCTCACTCCCTACAAAAGTTTTTTTTTTCAAAATGGCGTATCAGCAGTACGGTTCAAGATTATATGTGCTCACTTGGGTAAAATGCCGAGAGAACCGCAGTGATGATTAAGAAACAAGAAAATTGATGAAGTTTCAATTTTTTTTTTTTTTTTTTTCTAGAAAAGTTGATACCCAAATGTGATCGAAATTTTGAAATGACCCATTTTCTACTTCTATGTTAACGTTCAGTAGCTAGTTTCAGTTATCCGTCAGCCACCTTCAAACTTATCCAAGAACGTTGACCGCTGTTTCGTAGATCCAATCTAATCATCCACCTAATCTATAGATTACTAGAAGGATTGATTTAGGATATTTTTTACTTTTGAGATTATAGCGACCATCCAGACCACCAAATTATACAGAACACTGTCCTCCATATAGACAGTGGCCTCTACATAGTTGCAAGATCCCTCTGCCCGGTAGTGATTGCTCCTTTGCAATCCTGCAATGCTTGGGTAGTTCAGATTAAGATTTCATAAAAGTTTTCTTCTTTCAGCCACCGTGTGCCCATATTGAGGGTAGCTGACAGACAACCGAAAAAATTCTATAGTCTATAATCTGAAATGTTGGAAAAACTAATCGACAAATTGATCAATAAACGCCCAAAACTCTTACCACAACTTTGCTCCACAACACTTGCTCTGATTGTGCCACTTCATTGACTTTTGCTTTACGATGGTTCTCGCACTTCACTTTTGTTCGCAAGAAATCACTATTCTAACCCCACAACAGGGGTTCATAATATGAATATGTGGGGTTCCGAGTAAAAGTGACCAAGTAACATTTGCAAAATTTTACAGGGGAGCGATCTGAAGTTTCACCCATTTTCTTCTTGCGAACACTGATTGTGTGATGTCTCATCCGACTATGTTTCGATTTTTCTTTATCCTGTAGGTAGTTAGCTAGTGCCCTCCTCTCATATCGTGCTTCAAAATTCACTTCAGATTAAATAAGAGTTGTTTATTCGGAAAACTCTATTTGATCATTTTTACCTGCCTGGAGTTTCAAGCTTTACTCATTTGGTCAATTCAATTCTTCGAAAAAAAGTCGCATAGTTACATGAAATTGAGCAATTGAATAGTTTTTTCGTTAATATATCGTGTTGCCAAGCATCTAATAACAATGATAAACCTATCTCTGTAAGAAAAGGTTATCCATTACCTATCACTGTAGTTGGTCATTTTCGTCTGCCCACTATGCAATCTTACAAATCTTACACAGTAAAAGTGATCAAATGGCAATTGATAACATTTACATGCACCAGCGAGAGTACATTTATAATCCATCTCGTGTTTTGTGGTTGAGTTCAAATGCCATTTGGTCACATAAAACTCTTTGGGTCAGGCGGGTAAAATTTATTTTCAAGTATTTCTTGCACATCAGTTTGAAGATAACGTTCTTAGCAACAACACACAGTAGACGACGTTCCTCAGTACCGGAATGACAAAAAAAGCTCATTTTGAAAAAAATGTTACTTGGTCACTTTTACCCGGAACCCCACGGTAGAACTATATTATAGTTCTGTGCTATTCAGAAAATTTGTGCACATCTCACCGCCTTTACCATAATATCACCTTAACAGATAGTGCTTATCTAGTTTCTTACTCAGTAGTTGGATTTCCGCTATGGTGGTTTTTAATTTTTAATACTAACTGATTCCAAAAGTAATACTGCATCGAGTTTTGTTTGATACTGAATAATTATTTACTTGGTTACGTACTTTGGCGTGACTAAATGGAACTCTGCAGTGCTCCATAATGAGTGATGATACAATAACTCATTTTGATCATACTGAAATAACAGGGTTAATAGCGTACCGATAACTTTCGTAATGTTCCTAAATGTACGGCTCCGTATTGACCTTCAGATTGGTGAATACATCCAAAAACGAAAACACTACGATATTATTTCACGGAGGTTTGTTATTTATTAAACGAATAAATTGGGGTTTAAAAAATTAAAATTACACCCGTTTTCCACATCTTCATAATTAAAAGTCAGATTTTTTAAGTCAATTCAGCTCCGCACTGGTCTGGGACCCATCTCAATCGATACGGCATCCAAAATTACTTGGGAATGATTACTAGTGTTATTGTGAGGTTTGAAGGGTCACTTAAATTCTGAAATTGAGATTATTGGGTGAATTTCAACCGATCTCGAAACCCACCCCTGTTCACTTTTAGTACAAAATTACTGGAATATGCCATCCCACTTCCCAGTTAAAATTACGCTTTTGCCCTATAGCATCTATGCGTTTGAGGAGGTCGATGTTTACAGGATAGGTTGCGTATCAAATCTGCAATAGAAAAATTAGGGTTGCCTTATGGAAAAACGCTGCAAATTCTTTCACTGGGGTTTATTATTCAATTGGCTTGCGTTCATGATTTGAATTTATACTAAGCTTTGGAGTGTGCGTGTTTCACAGGTGATAGAGCGATTATTGAATTTCAGGAGGCACACAAATATGATCAACTGATCAATCCAAATAGGTATTTTGGTCGAGAACAGATTTACGTGCTCTATGCATATCTCCTGAAATTCAATAATCGCTCTATCACCTGTGAAACATGCACACTCCAAAGCTTAGTATAAATTCAAATCGTGAACGCAAGCCAATTGAATAATAAACCTTTTTTAATGGTTATCAGAACGCTTCAACCCGTGTATCGCCTACAAAGCCTTTTAGGAGTTCACTCCAGTATCCACATTACTACATCACTACGTCACTAGGTTACTGAATCAACACAAAAACAATAATAAACCAAAATAACGTGAATGTTGGCACCATAAATCGGGCCATAGATCGGGAATGGTTTGACCTACGGACCTGGGGAGGGGCTCATTCGATTCCTCGTGGAGTGTTCCTTGACTTTTTTTGAGGTTTTTAGGGATTTTACAAAACTTTGACAACCCTTAAAGGGCACTTTAAATTAAGTGAGAGAGCTGGCTCAAGAATTGGGGCGTCGCCGGACCAACATGGATTTTTCCTGAAAATTTCAGCTTTTTTGCTTCAGCCGTTTGGGAGAAATCGTGCGTACGGCGGACGGACGGACGGAAAAATTTTATTGCAGATTCGGATTCTACACCCTTTGAAACGTAAACCATGAAATTTTCAGGGGGGTTAGATTTTTTTTTTCAAAAGAGCGATTACAATGGTTTATTATTGAATAATAAACCAAAATCGCCCAATTGCGCAAGGCGCAATTTTGTCGTTCTTTAAATTTACGATAAAAAGTATGAATAAGGCCACTTGTTGCCAATTTTTCGATCGAAACTTGGAGAAAATAAGGGGGGGACTAAGTTACTTCGACACCCTGTATTATGTATACCCTATCACTTTGAACCGTTAAGCAATTTTGGTTTATTATTCAATAATAAACCATTGTAATCGCTCTTGAAAAAAAAAAAAAAAAAAAAAAAAAACATTTCTAACCCCCCCTGTAAATTTTATAGTTTACGTTTCAAAGGGTGTAGAATCCAAATCTGCAAATAAAAATTTTTCCGTCCGTCCGCCGTACGCACGATTTCTCACAAACGGCTGGAGCAAAAAAGCTGAAATTTTCAGGAAAAATCCATGTTGGTCCGACAACGCCCCAATTCTTTAGCCAGCTCTCTCACTTAATTTAAAGTGCCCTTTAAGGGTTGTCAAAGTTTTGTAAAATCCCTAAAAACCTCAAAAAAAGTCAAGGCGTCCTAAATTTTGACTTTTTTGAAGAGCTTTTCATGAGTCCCCCTCCCCAGGTCTGTAGCTCAAACGACTCCCTATGTATGGCCCGATTTATGCTGCCAATAAATGCATCCAAATTCACTACATCACTAGGTTACTGCGATCAAAACAAAAACAACAGCGTTTTTTTTTTTTTTCTATTTTTTTTATTGCAGTAACCTAGTGATGTAGTGAATGTGGATACTGGAGTGAACTCCTAAAAGGGTTTATAGCCGATACACGGGTTGAAGCATTCTGATATGCATGCTCCAAAGCTTAATAGAAATTCAAATCATGAATGCAAGCCAAATGAATAAAATTGAAAATAGAACCCAGTGAAAGAATTTGCAGCGTTTTAATTGGGTTAGGTACAATATTCTGATTTTATAATATTTCAGCCCTTTAGGATTGACAGAAACTATTATCTAAATTTCAGTCCCAACTAGACCCCCTTTTGTGATTTTTGATCCAATTTCATCAAATTTGGTACAACTCCTTTGGTGGGAAGTTGGGACGGCGGACGGACGGATTTGTTTTATTCGATTTTCTTGAACGCATCTTGAAATGTAAAACAGCAAATTTTGAGTGAATTTAAACATTTATTTTTGCGTGGTAGATTGCAAATGCTCATTATTGAAAATAATAAATTAAAACTGTTTCTTGTTGAAAAATTTAAAAACGAAATTATAGAGAAGTTCATCATTTTAATAAATTTTAAATAAATCAGTAGGTGAAGTTCCAATTTATTTGTTCCTTACATAGTTTGGGATAGTGCTTGTTCATTCGTAAATTGGTATACCTATTGCAAAAGCTTCGGTAGGTACTCTTTCACAATAATCCAACTCTGATAATTCATGTTGTCATCATTAGTTGTGTGTTAACAACTGATTGGTTAAACCTTGAAAAATTGTATTAACAACTAATATCCATTACAAGGAGTGAGAAAATTAATTGATGTGATGGATCCGACTGTAATTTATCACCTCTGTTATTTTATTGTTTAATCAACAATGATGTAGCTACATACTTTTTGCTCAGTTCAACTCTTTCGCACTGCGCAGATATACTAAAAATTTAAAAGGAGTAAAAATACTATTTTTCAATGGTTACCAATCTTCAGAAATATCCTGTGTGGCATTCAACATCAAAGCAAATTTGAATTTTTGCCATTCATGATCACATCCCTGTTTCCTTGTTTTTGTTCCATTTTACCTGCGACATTCCTAGTATTTTTTTTGTTTTGTTTCCGTTTTTTTACATGTCTTTCGAAAAATTGCTACCAATCCATTGCGACAATAAAATTGCGAAATCTTTGCTGGTTTTTCAACGAACTAAATTTAAAAAAACCGTTAAATTATAAATTATCAAAAGGAGCGGGTTCAAGATCTTATACGTCACTGACTACAGTCAATACTGGTAAGATTTTTGTTTGTTGACACCAACGATGGGCGATGTGCATCTAAACATTGTTCTGATGATGTTTTTATATATGTGCATCTACTTTAACTTTACTTAACTTTATTCTGATGATTTTGTTTTAGTAAATTGGAACCAGATATAAAAGAAAAGGTTCTTTATTGACATTAAAACACATAGAAAATATTTTATACTTTTGTAGGAAATATGGGTGATTCCTATTTTACGGGACAATCGCTGTCCTTCATTGATAAATAATTTTCCGTTCAACTTTTTCCAAAAATTATTTTTGTAGATTTTATGTGGTAACTAGGCCTACTCATGGCTGTCATAAAGTTCGGCTACTCTTCATTGTACATGCCGGTAATTGATCGAAATGTGCCTCTAATCTCATTGTCATAGTCAGCATTTGAACTTAATCCGACATTTTATCCGCTAAAAGTACGCTTTACTGGAAATATTTTGACTACTATTTTTTCAGAATTAGTTACTGGATGTTAGTGCGCTTACAAGTGGGACTAACTTTTAGATAGTCTATACGAATCAAGTGCTCAAAGTTTGTTCCAAACCCTCTGTCTGATTGTCATGGGTTTGAAGAAAATCATCGTAGCTCTCTCAAATTAGGGCATTTTTTGGCAATTCAAAGTTTTTTCAGCGTTGGTAACCTTGCCCTTTGAGGAAACACCATGCTTCCGCCATTTCTATACAGTTGGGGCTCAAAAATGAAGTTAACCGTTTGTAAAACAGGTGTGTACGTTTCATACTTCTCATTGTTATGGGTTTGAAAATCACTCTTAATCAATCTTATTGATTCGTTTAGCATTCATTTTGGGATAGAGTTGTAAAAACTATTAAATTGCATTAAATTTTAATGCAAGTTTCAATTTCTATAAGTGTTCATTAGACTCCTAATAGCGGAAGGTTAATGTTGATTTCTCATTGTCGTGTCGATTTTAAACTTCGTTGTTGTGGCTACACAAAAGCCGTCATGGCTGTTTGAAACAATTTTTTGGTTCAAGTTTGGTATTTCATACTAAATAAATACTAATATTAATATGTGATACTTGTTCTAGCACAAAGTCAGGAAAAACTGAAATCAGATATCTGTCTCATTCAACCTTACCTACACATCGTTTACGTAATTCTATCGTTATTTGGTTGACAAAGCTCATTGTCATGGATACTTACCATTCTCGCAACCTATAAAATTTTAAACCCTGAATTTTGAGGAATCATGCGTGCTTGTACATCACTATAAAAAAAAATCATAAATTTAGGAGAACAAAATTTTTTAGTCAGAATCAAAATCTCGATTCGAGCGGTCCGTTAAATGAGAATCACCCATATTTCATAGTTTCGAATGCGTGCGGGGCTTAGAATACCTGTATCCACAGTATTTACGGTATTGGGAGACATTTTTCTAACTTTCTCAGCTCACTTTCAAGCCTTCTATTCCCCACACTTTCTGCACTCTTCATGGCATGCGAAGCAGGCATCCTACTGTTTAACGATGAATTATTCAAATGACAATCTTAACACCAATTAAGATCTGAAACATACAAAATGGCAACATGACATGATGCTTAAGAAAACAGCGACCATGAAAAAAGTAGGAGAAACCAGTTTTTTTGTCATATCTTTAATTGTGTAATTTTTGTTATTTTTAATCGGCTCTACGGCCCTTTTGGAACCAGGGCCTTCTGAACAACGGATTTCCATTCCTTTACTGTCCAGGGCTTGGGTGCTCCATCTATGTACTCCAAACTGGATCAGGTCCTCTGCTTGACAAAAAACTGATCAAGTATTTTTCATCGCTCATCCTACACTCAGCAGAAATTTTAAAGAGGCCTCCTAAATATGGCTTGTACAATCTCAGGCCTTAAAAATAGAATAGAATCGATCGGTGTTAACATACATAATACTAATAGCACAGGGCATTTTAAAATTATGTTTGTTAAAGTTTATTAGAGCTGCTGCACATCGTCTATAAACATATTGAATTAGTCCAATGTGAAGAAATAAATGAGAGAGTTCATTGCGCACATGAGGAGTATAATTCGTCGAAATGGCCAGGGGAGGGGGACTTCTGCTTACATCTTGCACTTTGTGAACTAAGCACCAAGTCCAAAGTTGTTCATAGGTAAACTTGATCCATTACCTTGCTCGTTCCATCTGTGAATCGCAAATGTCAAAATTAACGATCGAAGAATCTAATGAAGTTCTGCAATGAATTTTATTCTTTGTGTCCGTATGGTCCACATTCCAAATCATACGTGAAAAGTAAAGAAACATGTGATAATCGAGGGAAACAAGTTCTTAAAATCACCTGGAATATTAGTAGCTTTTCAAAAATTTATATACACGTTGATTCTATGGTTAAGTTGTCTATTTTTTAAAGAGGTAGACCTATAAACGGATATCATTCTGATTCGTAATGTTTTCACATTATGTTAACGAAGTTTGGTTCTTTGGGCCCTTGAAAATCATGTCGGGTTCTTAACTTTCGTTGAGCACCAAAACCATTGCTCCCACTCTCGACGTTTTTGGCAAACTCTTAATTCCGATTACAACGCTATCAAATATGGCGTCCACCAAGTCCCTGTGTTGAGAACAAAACTGAAATCTCTAGTTGAAAACAAAACTGCCATTAAACCCTGGTTTCTTGAACCCTCTCTTTTTCAGCCTTCCTTTCATCATTTTATCCTTTCCAATTTAGAACAAGAATCCAATTTAGAACGTTCCAATTTAGAACAAGGAACAAATTGCGGTTATTTTTTTAGATGCACATTGTCCGTCGTTAGTTTTGTTATATTTTATTTGTTTTGATTGTGCTTTTTTTCTTGTTTTGTGTGGTTTTAAAAGTGGTTTTTTCCGCTAATCTATTATGTGTTCTTACCTTCCTAACTATAAACTACATAACTGTATCAATGCAAATTTCCTACTTTGGAGTCATACCTGTTGTATACGTTGGGTGCGAGGATTTTCAGCACTTTAATGGCTTCTTTCTAGGTGTTGTTAGTGTTTTCCTGTCTAAAACCGTGTGGACGATTCACAAATTACAATTTATAGCCTTTTAAGAACCTCCTCCAGAGGTTTATGGGCGATGGTAGGGAACTAGATTTGCCTATTAAAAGTAGATACTGCTCCGTCATAAAAAATGTGTAGCCCGAAAATAAAATAATTACTCAAGGAAGATCTAGAGTATATAGGTAGTAATTGTCAATGATTTGATCAAATTCCTACTTGACAGCTAACCTCTCGGCATATTCAACTGAATATGAGAATCGTTTTTCAAAGTTCAATAGATTTCATGCGGGACCTCTGATGAAAACGTTTTTAGAATTGGTTGTGCCAAATGGTCTGTTTGACGTGCCACGACACGGGCATGTCAAAATAATTTAACTATATGATTCATGAATAGGTTTAAATGCCTACAAAGCCGTTGTACCTTGCGAAAAATGGTCCAACCCTTTTTCCGATTGTAGTTATAGAGGTACGTCATTTTGACTCATGCCATCTTTTTGGATTAGCTCTACAGATACGGTAGATTACAAATCAACCAGCTGTACAACTGTAGGTACAACGGTCTCCCCTACTAATCGTTTTTGTGAATTTTTGAGCCAAACGACCTCAAGTTTTCCCTCAGATATAAAAAGGAAAAATTCTTTGTTTTTCGAAATTTGAAAAGCTGTCACATCTTTGATGAAGTGAATTTGATTTTTCTTTATATGCTTTCCTTGAACTGTTTTTCCTGGACTTATTTTCTTATGTTAGTGCTGTACCCTTGCATCGACTAGAAAATTGTTACTTGAGAATTGATTTTAACATGAACATTCTGTGTAGCATTGCTATACTTCGCTTGTAAAATACTAAGAACGTATTTTTCCGTTTGACGCCTTTAATACCGACTCTACAAAATGCTTGTATTCTAGAATTTTATTATTATAAAACAATTTCGAACTCATTTCTGATGGGACCTTCATGTCTATTCATTAAGATATGTGTATGAAAGTGCGTTTTGTATTGAGTGTATCCTTTGAAATTCCAGCCTCAGAAGCTGCCAGCGATGAAGTTGCCCATTCTTACGTCCAGTACATCGAGAGCACTGGGGAGCAAACTATTTATACGACTTCAAACGGACAAATGTAAGTCGGACATATTACATCGGATGAGCTGATCATTACATTTAAAATGACGTGAAGGACGACTCTTGCATCATCACAAGATCATGATCTTCTGAGAAAATTTAACAGAACAATTCAACCCTCTTAGGCTAGAATATATTATAAAAATGACGGAGATTGCCGAAATTAGCCTTTCACCAATTTCTGTTTTTGGAGTTTAAACCCTTTTCGATGAGGTCGGGTTTAAATGACACTTTCCAGAGCTAGCGTTGGTTTAAGCCGGGTACACACCTGTAACAAAGTGGCGTTCCGTAACTCCGTACTGTACCACTGTTCCGAACAAATGGACGAACACGCCATACGAACATTTCAGCGTTCTGTAACATCGTTCCGTAACAAATTTGTTACGGGAAGGGCGATCGGTTCACGAGGAGAATGCAAGGTTGTAGGGAGTGAATTCGGGCCGCTGAATGCGTGTTTGGAAGAACGGAACGGGCGAACCTCAAGCCCTTCTACAAGTGTTTCACAACGTTCAGAACATCCCTTTGATGCAACGGGGGAAAACCGCCAAAGCCTTTTCTTTGATCAAATACTGCCCTGTTCCTCTTATTTGTTACAGGTGTGTCCGCACCTTAAATTGAACCTTCTGCTGGTTCTACCAACTAAGGGTGTTCGTGTCTGACAAAACTCACCTGACGAGATACATTGCTGGGGTAGAAGTCCTCAGTGGTGCAGTACCTACCCCTGGGCAAAACCCATGGACCGGGGTGTGCTCAGCCACCGCCACCATGAATCCTATCTCATCAAGGGGACCATCTGGTGGCACTGTGGGGGCAGATGCCATTGGTGTACACGTAGCCCCCTCAAACTATGGTACCAGTTTTGAGATGGGAGATTACTATGTTACTGGACTCTCCACTGTCTCCAGATGCTGGCGCCAGATGCACTGCTTCAGCAAAGCATCGCCTGCCTGCCCCCCAAAAGCGATTGGCTTCGTGGTGGCAGTGGTTGACTACCCACGCTGGAAGGCTATGTCTGAAAGCCGGTGGGTTGGCACTCTCATGGTAGATTCGTCTCCCATGATAGTGCCGGCATGTGAGTTATGTGGCTTGCCAATAACTCGGGTACCAACCTGCTCAGTTGGTAGGGCGAGCTAGAACGCCCAGCTCCACCCTGTAGTGAATGATGCGAACAGGTACTTGTGCCACTTAAGTGTGGGGCCCTTGACTGTGCGTGTAACAGTCTCCCACGGTTTTACCAGGGACTTTTCCTCCTTGCTTGCAAGGGGGAGGGAGGACGTAAGCACGATGTGCTGGGACACTCCTTTTAAAACAACCTTGGGATCAACCCTTAGAACTACCGGTCTCCAGATGCATGCCCACGTAGCAGGTCCAAGTGCAGAGAGTTAGTGGCTGTCTTCCAACTGCTCTAACTCTCCCTGAGTGTAGACGTTCCTCCTCAAGCTCTGTCCAAACATTATGGATGGAGTCTCCTATACGGCGCCCATTGGTGCCGAGGAGGGCAGCTGCACACACCCAGTCTATCAGAATTTTGGTTATCAAAAAGTAGGGTCCAAACTGCAGTCTGATTCTGTTGGTTGAAAAATCGTCCAAAGTCATACCCTTATTCCTTATTGTATAGTTCTTGAACGTCTGTTTATTGTTTAGCACCAACTAACTCGCTTCTTGTGGAATCATTACCTACTTGAATCTCTACAGAATCAAACCAAATTCGAATTGAACTGCACGTTCCTCTTTTTTTTACAGGTACCCTGTGTACACAGTAGGTGGAGAGACTGGCACCACAATGTACACTCCTTCTTCTGGGCAGTACTACACCCCCAGCAACCCCACTCCCGTCGCCTACACCCAGGTATGGGATGTTTCTCATTCCTCCCTTAGAACTACTTTGTCATGCGTCAGAATTGTTTTCTCTCACGAATATGGGTTACTAGAGGGGTATTGTTGTGACTTTGAGGTGACCAAAAGAGCACGCACTACTACAATAAAGTACTAACTTGAATAAGACACAATGATAAAAGATATATTTAGAATGCTTGACGAACATGACACGTATGTTGAGACTTAACAACTAATAACAACTGGAACGACTAAGCAACGGTTGCTACAGGTATTTGTGTAGAGTTACGTGACTCTGACCTGATCTCGTTCTCTACTGGTAGGAAAATACCTACCATTGGATTCATACTAATTTATCCAATTATGTTTGTAAAGTTGAATTCCATTCTGTGAATTTTACGGTCAATAACCTAGGATAGATAGTTATTTCTATGAATGGTGAGTAATAATTTAATCTGGATTCACATGTATGCAAGTGAAAGTGGAAAATAATATTTTCTTGACTTGGAGAATTAGCGGAAGGTAGGGATCGGTGAAAAAGTTAATTTGTTTTCTGGTGCAGCTGAAAATCCGATTTTTAAGGTCCCTTTTTCAGGAAAATCGCCGTTTTTGGTGAAAAATTATCTTCCCAAGACCTTTTAAGCACTTAAGTACGTAAATTGTCACAAGTTTTTATTAGCGTAAGTTGTTCAAAATGTCCACATAAGAAGTACCCTTTACAAATGTCTTGAAAACTCCATTTTCATTGCAAAATCCCAATTTTCTTGATGGATTGTATTTTTGACAGCGGGGGAGTGTCAGGGGTGTTTCCATTTGCTTCAATAAGAGAACACCGTCAATAAAATAACGTGACTGCGTTGCCCTCCCTCTTTCCTGAAAAAATGTCTTACTTATATCGGCCATCTTCCAAAAAAGGTTAGCATTCAGAGTTACTTACTAACACCGTGTCCTACAGCGGGTCGGGTGGGTTCAGCGTTTTTTGCGGGGCGGGCGATTTTCCGATCAAACTATGATAACAGAGTTGTGCGTCCTGCGTGCACACGCTCTATCGCAAATCGCTAACACGCACACGCTACACGCGGCTTGAAATCAAATCGGTTTGATTTTTTCTCGCTACTCCCGCTATAATCGCGCGATTGTTTACATCTGTTGTCAAGGTTATTGGAGTTGTCCAAGTCTGTAAGGAGTCAAAATCATTTCTCGAGTGCTTGCGAGGTTAGTCAGAACAATGTTGTTGTCACTTATCAACGAAATAAGAAAACAAAAATAGGCTGAAGAGTTATAAATTTCCCGAATTGGTTCTTTAATTGATAAATTTCATGAGATGGTTGCCTCTGCAAACGTTTATTAGAAATGTAATTGAACAGAGCTGGACTGCTTCAGGCCAACGCAAATCGTCTCTCTTTGTAAGAAATTCTGAAAAAAACAGTCATCGTATTGATTGACAAGGTAGGTACGGAACTAACCTAACTAAAACGCGCTCACCTCCAGTCGCGGCATCGCTCGCACATAAGACACTAGGGCGTTTCCTGCTGTAAACGCTTGCACTCGCGTAATCGCCGGTAACGCTGAAATCGCCCGACTCCCGCTCACATAGGACGAGGCCTAATGATTAGGTCTAACGAACAACAACTCTCTAATGCGTACCATACAAAAGAGGGAGTGGTGATGCTGCAATAATAATGAAAATTTATTAACCATGCTCTCGTTGGCATTCAGGATTCCTACCATCATTAGTTTCTGACGAAGATATTGTTTCCCAAATCAATTTCAATTGTTTGTGGGTAGTGGACTCGTTATTACATTGATGTGAATTATCATGTCGAAGGAAAATTGAAGTTTTTCATGGTAACTCACAATTGTTTAGGTAAGTAGATGTACCTATTCAATTTTTCGTAGAAAAACAAAAACAGAATTCCATTTTTGCAGCGTTACAGATGCACGTTGAGCCGATCAAATGCCGCCATGTCCGCTCCAAGAAAGAATACCGTTAGTATTGAAGTCCCTACGAGAGCCAGAGAGAATAAAAAATGGTATCGCGTTGCGATTACTGATAAATCGGTAACTACCCACTCCTTTCAGTTCGATCGCGAACTTCAGACAGAATCAATGCTTACTTTGTGGTAATTCCATCTCGGCTGATCTTTGCAATCGTTGCTTCCACAATACGTCGAAGGTTGGGATAAGTTCATTGAATCTTATGCGACCTCGTGTTCTGCTACTTTTCTTAAAATGTTAATTACATGGCTTGGATGATCCTCAATAGTCGGTGGCAGGCACTTTAATTGTACTTGTGGTATTTGGTTGTTAAGTTTGTATCTTGATTACCACCTCCAAAATAGTTTTCCTTTCACGTTTCTGTTGCCGAAAAGCCAAACCGGTGTAATTGTTCGAGGAAATCATGAGGGATTTCGAGAAAAAGCCACGAAAAGTCTAGATAAGCCAAACTGCCGCCTTTTTTGGGAAGCAAGACATGTTGCAATTGGTCGTCCCACTTGAGTCTAGGTTTATCTTCATTGAATTTGAAATGTCCACTGTTTGGTTCTGAAAGTTGGTCAACTTGTGTACAATATTGGAGTTTCATTCAAGTGACAATTTGGCAGTTTATGAGATTCATTCCTAACTTGGCTGATGGTAACCGGGCACTACCGCATCTCCCACAGTTGGATGGATGGGTGCAATCAATGGCCGTATACTGTGCTCCAGTGAATATTTTGGGAGACCTAAGTTGATCCATGTGGAATTTGAGGTTTCCTACCCTCAACAAAGTCAGCTTCGCTTTACCATAATCCATGGTTGACCACTCTGGCTGTCATTTGCAGTGACGTTTTGACACACCTGCGTTATCAGGTTTTATAATCTTGTTCTCTCGTCTTTTTCTTCTAAAGGATCAAACTGAATATACAGGGGTATACCGCAAAACAATCCCTATCTCGTAAAATCGTAATTTTGGGGTAACAATTTTCGTTTTTTGAATCTGCATGTTTTTTTGTTTTTGGCTAGGGTTACAAATGAGTGCACATAGCGCAGCGCATACGTGCGCAAATTTTCGCAACCCACAACGTATCTGTCTTTTCAAATGAGAACCCTAATTTCTTATAGTAGATTCGGATTCTAAGCTCGATTTCATGATAATGTAATCTCTCAGCTGATTTTTTAATCGCATTCAACACGCTCCGTGGCCGCTCCGAAATGTGCAACCGAAAGATCCTTCAAGATCGCCATGTTAAAATTGTTCTTATGCCAAGGATCTTAAATATGATCACGTTGCGCACGCCAACATTGTTTTTTCAAATGTAAACCCCCATTTCGGTTTATTGTTTTCAGTAATGAACCTTTAAAAAAACGCTGCAAATTCTTTCACTGGGGTTTATTGTTCAATTTCATTCATTTGGCTTGCATTCATGATTTGAATTTCTACTAAGCTTCGGAGTGTGCGCGTTTCACAGATGATAGAGCGATTATTGAATTTCAGGAGGCACACAAATATGATCAACTGATCAATAATCATTTCAAGGTATTTTGGTTGAGAACCAATTTACGTGCTCTATGCATATCTCCTGAAATTCAATAATCGCTCTATCACCTGTGAAACACGCACACTCCAAAGCTTAGTAGAAATTCAAATCATGAACGCAAGCCAATTGAATAATAAACCCCAGTGAAAGAATTTGCAGCGTTTTTATTGCAGATTCGGGTTCTACACCCTTTGAAACGTGAACCATGAAATTTTCAGGGGGGGTTAGAATTTTTTTTTCAAGAGCGATTACTATGGTTTATTATTGAATAATAAACCAAAATTAACAACCCCTTCTTGAAAGTTGTTAATTAACGTTTCAAAATATGTAAATTTTAAAAATTGAATTGAATTTGTTCGTTTGCTATACGCCGTCCGTTGCCCGAAACTTTTCTCCCAAACTACTGGACCATATTTTTACGAAATTTGGACTTGAAAAATCCAACGTCGCTCCGGGAAATGCCAGTCATCTAGGCATCTTGATCAATCAACCCTAAGAGATTATTTTTAAGAATCAATTTATCAAAAAATCGAAATCTCGAAAACTTTCGTTCTATGAGCGTAGGTTTTTGTTTAATTAAGATAGAAATTGGTTCCACTCGGGTTTCATTTGAAAAACCCCACTTTCCGGTTTTGAAAATCGATTGTCCACGGTCTGGGGAGCTCAAATATTTTTATTTTGAATGTAATTACAAGATATGGAGGTGCGAGGTGTTGAGTTTACGTAGAAGGGAGTGACTATTACTCAGTGTAATAACTTGCAGCGTTTTTTATTGCGGGTTCGTTTTCTATTCTCAATTTTATGAACATTAGACCTCTCAATCGACTTTTTCTGCCGCCCTTTCTGCGATCCCCCAAAGTTTTGAAGTCGCGCAAACTTAAACTCAAAGTGCGAGACATAAATTTTAGTGGTTTTTCATCGCTAATTCAGGTGTGAAAAAACGTTCAATAAAAACGCGTTCAAATATCAAATGAAAAAGCGGATAGCACCCCTTGAAGCCGGTTTATTATTGAAAACATTAATATAAAACAAAATGCTGGTCATATTTAAGATCCTTGGCAATAGGGTGAAGGTTCAAACGAAAGAAAAATTGTTTTATTTATTTATTTATATGAAACGGGTCAAGCCCAGTTACAGGAAATACAGATTATAAACGAAAATAAACATTCAATAATGAAAACAATGATAAACATACATTAATGACAGAACATAAAGATCAACAGCATCAAAAGGGGACTAAAAAGCGTAAACTAGGAACGAATGCAGAATGCAGATATTAAATTGTCTAAATAGTTTTATGGCTACAATAAGGACTTAATAGATGAGATGGGGTCGGCAATAAAATCGAAACCGTGCACTGAACACAATTGGCCTCCCTAGGCATTCGGAGAAGAGGGCGGTGGAGGAGATAGTTCCTGCTGGCGAATGGGACAAAAAACAATGCAGGATTCCTCGTGCGGTGTCCTGGGCCCGAGAAACCGACAGTTGACAGGAGGTCAGGGGTTTTTGTCCATAAACAACGATGTTAGCAAATCTGCGCAAACCTTGCGGCCTTACCTCGAGGAGTGCGTTGCGCTCGACAAAAAAAAAATCGATGAGGGGTCAAATGACCATAAAATTAAGTGTAGAGAACAAATCTGCTATAAAAATGCCGACATTTGCGGGGAAATATGCTATGTGCACTTGGCTAAAAACACGCATTTACAAAAACAACATTGTTTTTCACCTGTAATTACGATTTAAGGAAGAGGAGGAGGAGGAGGGGGGATTGTTTCATTGCACATCCTTGTGTTATTTGTGTACCTGTAACCAACAATACTAACCTCATTCTCCTGGCAAATTGTAGAATTTCATTCAAACGTTCTCCATAACTTTCTGGAATTTGTCAAAGGTACCAGGAGGGCTGTCTGCTTCTGGATCCCAAGGCACTCAGATCCTTGGGAACGCCGCATACCTCATACAGCAGGGTGTCGAGGCGGATCACGGGATTATCACCGGAGCGCGGGCATCTCCTCAGACTGTTTCGGCTGTGAGTGGGAGAAAGAATCTCTTAATAGCCGCATGCAAGCTTGAGTTGAATCCCTCTTCAGCGCTTATGGTGTTTCCATTAATATTTCCTTGATCCCTGCTTTTTTGAAACCGTTAACGAATATTTACTTTACCGCACTTCAACCATCACCCTGCAATCTAACTTGGACCCTTTGTGAATTGGAATAAATATAAATTACTTTCTACTCGAGTCATTAAGGCTGACAGTTCATCATTACATTATTTTATCATGGAAAATGCTTTAGCCTTGGACTAACTACCCAAAAACATTTAAGCGAGAGTTTAAACGCAGGAGTCGTACATTTTTACCTTCCCACACAAAAAATTTGATGTAGGTATTCATTGCAAACTGATTCGCTTGCCGCAGTTCTAAATACAGTTTTTTCTATAGAACTTTAAATTTAGTTGTTGAGATATTCCAACTTTTGAACTACCCGGTCATTAATGCATGCGGGGATCCAAATTAAGTTCCTATCAGGAGGTGGCCACAAAAGGGGTTTTCTCACATTTCCTAAACTTTTGGGAAAACACGAAAAACATTTTCCTACACGTATAATCGCGATAGAAACCTGTCTTACGTTTACGACTCTGTTTTGGGTTTAGACTCTTACTGAAAAAAATTAATAAAAATCAAATATTTAGTAGTGAAAATGAAGAATTAATATGGAGAAAACCCTTTTTGACTGAATATTTTGCATAGCAATCGCAAATTTGTCCAACATTTCTGTGTAACCATAGATTTTTGATCCAGAAAGGTGAATAATAACAAATTGGTGAACAAAAGGTAACATTTTATTAAAAACTTATACAAATTTAAGTTGACTTAAGTACATATCAGTTTTAAAACGCTGCAAATTCTTTCACTGGGGTTTATTATTCAATTGGCTTGCGTTCATGATTTGAATTTCTACTAAGCTTTGGAGTGTGCGTGTTTCACAGGTGATAGAGTGATTATTGAATTTCAGGAGGCACACAAATATGATCAACTGAACAATCCAAATAGGTATTTTGGTTGAGAACAGATTTACGTGCTCTATGCATATCTCCTGAAATAATCGCTCTATCACCTGTGAAACACGCACACTCCAAAGCTTAGTAGAAATTCAAATCATGAACGCAAGCCAATTGAATAATAAACCCCAGTGAAAGAATTTGCAGCGTTTTTGGAAGAGATTTGATCGAAATTTCGGATTTTTTTTCAGCTCCTTGAAATCGTTCAAAAACCAGTCTTCCCCAAGTTTTTTTACCAAACCTATTTTTTTAGTAGAAAATTCATGGAAAATATAAAAACACACCATTAAAGAAGACTTTGGAACGCGGAACAAAACTGGAGGTTAGAATAGGATAGATCTCCATGGATCTGATTCGCTCCATGGAGAACGCTGGTTTTGTTCTCAAGGTGTCGGTGGAGAAAACCCCTTTTGCCCCAGAAACTGCTTTTTGACGCAGTTTTAGAGATAGAAAAACCCCTTTCTGACCAAAATTTCTTTGATGGTTCGATAGCTCTCAACAAGTAGAACAAAACCCCATATCAAACTCACTTTTGAAAAAAATGTGAGAAAACCCCTTTTGCGTGCGATCTCCTTCGCTTTAAAGATTCTATAAAGTCTGCCAGCCTATTGTAATATGTGCTGTTTCATCTTTGCTTGCTTGTTGGGTAGAGGTGACTTGTTTTGTCGATTTGTTTATTGAGCTTCTTTTTTTTCAATTTTCTGACATCACTAACATGTCTGGTGTTTTGTGCCCTTCCTCTCCTCACTTGATTTCGCCTCCTTCGATCCTTTCATTCCGAACACCTCCATATTCGACCTTCTTCCTTCTCCTTCCCCACCCTCGTTTGCTTCATTTTCGGAAATAACGAAAACGCTCGCTTTGGTGGACCGGCATGGGGTTGGTTTTTGAAGGACGTTGCTTATCTCGTCCCTGGCGCCCCTAATGGTGGCGGCGCTGGCGCGGGTGGTGGCACCACTGGCAACGGCAGTGGGTCCGCACCTCAACCAGGCTCCTCGCCACTGGAAGAAGCTCCCAACATAGCGCATGCCACTAGAGTCTCACCAACCACTGTAAGTAATGAAACCAAATATGTTCACTGTTAATTATCATCTTTGGTAATTAACGTATTTTAGGTGAAGAAGTTCTATGGTTTCTTCATCACTCTTTTTGTTAGCGATTTTTCTTAGAAAATAGAACTATTCAATAGAGAGTTCCTAGGAGATTTGGACACCGTGGTATCGTATCTAGTCGGTGGTGGTATCTAGGGCGAGCACAGCTCTGGTTAGCAAAAATGGTCGCGTTACCACCAACTCAGCTGAACTAGTGGTATCTCTGATCCGTATCTAAGAGTCACGTACGTTTTGCTTTCACGTCACTATAAGAAAACGAGCAGTCTTTTTGATGCTTTACACTTGGATCACTCGTTCTTTCGTTTTTTCAATCCAAAAATGCAAGGGGTGGAAGACTTTTTTGAATATTATGTTAACGGATTGACTTCAACTAAGGAGTTGCTGTTGATTTTTCGAACGTATTTGGAGCGGGAGAGTGTAAGGGAAGCACCTCGACGATTAAGCCTGCTCTATGGGAGATTTTCCCTGGATGACATGAGCGAGGATGATGTACTATTTTCGTTCCGATTTAATAGAGAACATGTACATTTACTCCAGAGGCTCCTTCAAATTCCCGCAGAAGTTACGACAGATAAGTACGCTTGGAATCAAAATTGATTTGTTTGTAACTTCTTACTTAGCGACTTGGGAAGTACATACTCCAGAAAAGGAATGTACAGCAGGGATTCTGGGGTTGCATTTAGACAGTTTTTATAATAGCGAATTCCTAAATGAAGCTGTTAGGCTCTTTAAAAACTCGCACAGTTGGCGAGAGGTTCACTCAAAACAAGTTGTTAGTTCGTAGGTACTAAATATCGAAATCTTAGTGTTTTCTTAAACTGTAAAGTACCTAATGAAATGATGTTGAATCAAAATGAAAATTCTGCTCTCTCTTGGCATGAAATTTCAATTTAGCAATTTCAGAAATCAAATTTTTAGGTAGAAATGTTGAAAATGTTGATGCGAAGCGGTTTACAACTAGGTATACTTAGGATAAGGACGAAAGATACGTTCGTTCGGATCGCCTCGGTGGCATCGTAACTTCCGTAAACATACCACCGTCGTATTGCAATACGATCGATCGTATCGCGATGCGGATTCGTATCGGTGTTGGCGGATCTCCTAGAAACTCTCTATTGGCTCCAAAATTTTTAAAATGAAAATTTCCGAAAACTTCGTTCTTCAAAATCTGTTTTGAGGTATTGTGAAATGATTCCTGGCTTAAAATCGTTGAATTTTTTCTAGTAGGATATTATTTTAGAGAAATGGTTACCCATGAACTAGGTTATTTAAATATTGAAACCTAAGTATATTGATGCCGAATATTTTATTTAAATTTCATTGAAATTTGTTTGAAAAATTGATGAAGAAGTTTTTTTGTGCTATAACATCGATGGTTAACAATTTTTTTAATCACAAACTGCTCAAATTTCAATTAATTTTGACATAAATGTAACAATAATTTTGGAAAATTTGCTCAATAATCAAGTTACTTGACTGGAACTTTTTTACCTACTAGTTTCGTTCATTAGACCTTTTCTAAGACAATAATCAGCGAATTTTCTTTAAAAAATTGCTTTAAAAAAAATTAGAAATATTTCTTTTTCGGTTTGTTGTAAAATTGGTTGTTTAGTTTGGGAAAATTCCCTCATACCGTCTTGTTTCAAAACTGGAACTTTTCCAAGGATATTTCTATCTAGCCTTATTTTAGACCAATATAGTAGAAACTTCTTATTTTTTTTACTTTTTTACTGTAGGTTCTTGACTGAAAGCGACGTTTCAATCTATCTCGTTAATATTGATTCGAATCCGTTCATCTTAAGTCATATTTTTTAAATGATTATCCTAATCCTTGAAAAAGTATTAAATTAGTTATTTTGATACTCTTCAAAATATTTAAAAGTATTAATGGTCAAATTGGACGATATTTACTCTCATTATTTTATTATTTCTCTTAGAGAAAGATCAATTGCTAGTCATCATAAATTTATTGAAACCATAGAGCCTCATGCACGACTGTACGTAATGAAATCATATTGTGGGTCGATATCCTTACATTTTAAATATTGAACATTTATAAATAAATAGATATTGAAGATAATCGCAAATACTCGTATTACTCATTCATAAATGACTTTTGTCACGTTCACAAATGACTTGTACCTACCCATCGTAAGCATTGATACTACCTACAAATTACCCTGCCCCTATTTGATTAAAATAATTGTTTCCTTTTTTTCAGGAATCGGT
This sequence comes from Creontiades dilutus, assembly GCA_031894815.1. Taxonomy (NCBI): domain Eukaryota; kingdom Metazoa; phylum Arthropoda; class Insecta; order Hemiptera; family Miridae; genus Creontiades; species Creontiades dilutus. The sequence continues at coordinate 374,460 of JAVIWC010002734.1, read as the reverse complement.
ATGTTTTCTGTCGATCCATCACTTTTTCTTAATGTAACGTTATGCAAACGGTATTACTTGTCCAGGAGTTTATTCTGAAATAATGGTTCGTTTAAAATGTCATTCTGATTGTGTCACATTGAAGAGAAATGTAAGGCATCATTTAGCTAAGGTTAGGCTTTGGGTTTGATTATTGAACTATCTTGGTTGGAGAAGGTACTTTATCCTCGGACCATCCTTGGGAATGAAATTTTCCACGAGGAAACGTTTAAACTAAGTCAACCATAAGAGATACAACAACAGGTACTACAACTGTGTACATTATCAGCAATATGGTAGATATTAGTGCTAAGGCAAGGGCGTTTGTTTCGTTTCTTAGTACAAAAAATACTTCTATATCAAAGATACTGAAATGCTATTAAATTCAAGCGAAACAACAATATTTGAAGTCAAACAATTTTCAGAACGATTCAAGGGCTTTATCTTGATTGTTCCTTGTTTGTAATACGTAACCCTTTAACTCAAATAAGGCAAGGGTTGCACTACATCGTGGACAAATGCAAATAGAACACAACAACAAAATCTTTTAACTCTTAGATTCTAGCCAAAAAATCATTTAAATTTGCTGATATGACTCTTAAAATCCATAAAATTTTGCTTCAACGCTAGTAACAATAATTTGGACCCCTCAGATGTGTCGCAGTTTCTTTCAACGGGGGATTTCATTAATAATATGTACCAGGAATATTGTACATTTGATGTGACACGATATTTTAGGGAAGTCTGATAAAAATTTGGCGTCTGTTGGTGCCATGAACCGTCAGACCTCATTTTTCCAATCCGTTTTATGATGTCCCAAATTTCCAGAATCTTCACTTTTCTAAAAGTTGTTAAAACGAAGAAATTACTTGATTTGTGTGTACCTATTACCTCCTTAATCCTTTATCAGCGTCAATTACAACCAGAGGAGATAATCCCACTACTTAGTGTTGAAAAAGTCAGTTCTTCCGTTTCTTAATATGCACAGTTTCCATATTGTAGTAAGATAAACTTTTCAAAAACCCAAAACCCGTCCATATTTCAGAATGATTGTCTGTGCTAATGTGTATTGTTCTAAATATTCTGAATTCTTGATGAATTTTCAGAATATTCTAGGTTTGATTACTACAATATTACAAATAGCAAGAGTTAGTTTTGATGAAAACCTGTTCAACTTCATCAGGTACAATGGCTGGTTGAGAACTACGAGACTGCAGAAGGCGTCTCTTTGCCGCGTTCCACTCTGTACAACCACTACCTCCGCCATTGCTACGACAATAAGTTGGATCCTGTCAACGCCGCTTCATTCGGCAAACTTATCCGCTCTGTGTTCCTTGGTTTGCGCACTCGGAGGCTCGGCACCAGGTAACAAAGTTGACATTTTGAAATGTTTGTTTGGTTTTTTGCACAGCCCTATTTACTTATTTTAGATGTCGACGTATTTCCCCAGACAGTTTGTTCTCCTCTGTTCACCTTGTTCATCATCTCTCTGGGGTTGTTGCAGGGGAAACTCCAAGTACCATTACTACGGGATTCGCGTGAAGGCCGGTTCGGTCTTAACCCACATGGGCGGCGAGGACGACATGGGCGGTCGGGGCGGATCCGCCAAAAGATTCAGACTCAGCGGCGGAGGGTCGACTCCGGGGGGCGCAGCCCCCGGCGGAAGTTCCATCAAGGAAGACCCATCTTCACTAGGTAAACCTTGTAAATTGTCCCGTTGTCTTGTAACAAGTCACAACGTCAGGTGCCTTTTAAAGTGACCTGAAGGACTGTGAATGGTTCGTTGAGATTATTCACGGTGATATTAGTATCGAAGATGCGTATTCAACAAAATTATCATCCCCATAACTGCATGGGTGCGAATGATTTCGTGCGTGTATCCTAAATTAATCCTTTTAGTAATGTGTGATGGATATGGTTAGTTGGCCCCTTCCCGATTTTAGAATCTGTCGCCTTGGGAGATGAGTCGGACGCCTGCAAGCGTCTGAATCATCCTCTGAGCTAGAGGTGTGTAAACCCAGGTCACCTGAGGGAGTAGACGACCTGCAGGTCACTCAGTCCAAAGACAAGATCAGTGGGAGAAGTTCACCAGTTCACTCTGTGGATGAATGCGCCCCCGCAGTTCACTTAATGAATGAATGGGACCTGCAGTTCGTCGTCTCCATTCTGATACAGTCACCACCACTACTGCTATCTCGTGGCTTGACCGTCAACCTCTATTATCTTTGTCATCCGTTAGAATTCGGTAAATGACGGTCATCTACTGTTCTCTTCCCCTACTCCCTAGTCAATTTTCGAGTCCTCATGCTAATTTTCATGTAAATACCTACTTATCAAATATAATCGTTTAGTATAAAGTAAATTTGAACGGTATTGACTCTGCAGTGAGGGGAGTCCTTCGTTGACTAGAAGGAAACCCGAGCTAATGGCGGATGGGTGAACTGCAGGTCACTTTGTGAAGAACGGTTTGGCAGGTCTCTGAGTAGTTTGAACATCGGCCGCAGGAGTCATGCTGTCAAGAACGTTTGCGACCTGCAGGTCTCGAACTTGCCTTGCCAAGAGAAGTTTGCGACCGTCTGCGGGGAGTCATGTTGTTGCAAACGTCTTGTGATGAACTGCAGGTCCTCCCTCCGCAGGTCATTTGGGACAAGTTCACTTGAGAGAGAAGTTCTTTGAGACAAGGTCACTCACTCACTACCCACCTCTACTCTGAGCGTGGCGGAGCATTATAATGCATCCACCTGCTCGGAAGGGGCAACTAAACCATTCCATCACCTCACAAATGTACAGATTTGTAAGAGAGAAAGATCGGATACCTGTTGAAACTAGTGTGACTGTGTTTTGATGTAAAGATTTGCATTATGATGCTGAATGTGTAAACCTGCAATGAAAAATTTATTGACACCTGATAGAATTCGAACTCACAACCTCCTGTAAAGTAGTTTAATGCATAGCTCACACAGCTACAAAGACCTGTAGATAAAATTGGCCTTATTCTTGTAGTTGAAGGGTTTTGAGCCTGTAGACGGGATAGTGTTCTCGATCGTGACTAGAACTTTGAGCTTGTGGGGAACAGCCATTCGGCAACGTTCGGTAACCTACGTCGGTCCTCCCATTAACAACTAGTTCATAATATTAAAAACGGGACAGTAGACCTCTATGGTTCTACAGCCAGATCATTTAAATTATTAATTTTACACATTTAAGCACCGAAGATGAAAAATTGGCCTATGCAACCTACAAATATGGGATTCTAGCTCGGAGGAGGGGAGCTAGTAAACAGAGATGAAAGCTACGGCTTGGGGGGGGGGGGGGGTGGCAGGTACACAAATGACCCCCTCGGGCGGACGGAAATGTGGTGATGCCGGGATAACAAAGGGCGAAGGAGCCCACCAGAAGGTTAGTTGAAGGAGTGTTGAAATGGGGGGGGGGGGGGGGGCTGTCGAGTCGGTACGGTCGCTAAAAACTGGATTGTACTCCTGTTAATCATTTAGGGGAGACTGGGGTAAATAGAGCCTAGTAACTTTGGAAGCCCCACACGAGTTATCAAATGGACGAAAACTATCAAATCTTTCACCTTCTGAAAGGTGAATAACTCAAATTTTAAATGGCATGTCATTTTTTGGTGTAAAGTGTAACTGAAAAATTGTACACATTGAAAAACGGAAAATATAGGATGGACCTATTTACCCCGGTGCTGGGGTAAATGGATCCATAGGTCGGGGTAATTAGGCCCCTCTTTGAAAACCACTGTGATCAACTTTTTGCACATTAGAATGACCAGTTCACGTCTCATCTTTCGTTCTGCAACCAAGTTATTCTCTATCATTAAATACTCGAGAATGAAGGCATAGATAGTGAACACGAACCTTTATAAAAAGATTAAAAAATGATTTAATAAACAGAATTGAACAAGGAATTCATAGGAAAATGATTCATAGCTGTCGTGCATACATCACATGCACTCAAAGGGCGTCCAGATGAGCACGTGGGTCATTCAGCGATGTCAACAGAACAGTCAGTACTCTCTTCCACCCGTTTATTCTTCCTTGGCTTCTTAGGGGATGGACCATTCGAACTGCTTCTTTCTGGACCATCCTTTCACACCTCGTACAATTTCGAAGGTCACTGACCTTTCTTCCTCTGCCGCTCCATTTTAAATTTTTTCGCGGCTTTCCTATTTCTAGTCCTACCGGAAGGCATTGAGGGGGAATCTCAAAGAATGGTCAATTGCCAAGGCAGGAACTGTGGGCTTGGCAGAAAGGAGCTAGGGGGGGGCAAGAAGGTCAGAGAAGATATTCAATGGATTGGGACACAGTTGTCGCTGGAAAATGGGGGAAGGAGTAATTGCTACAGCAATAAACAGTTATGGGGTAAATGAAACCAGTCGGGGTAAATAGAGCTAGCCCACCTATTTCCCCGAAGGTTGATCGGCTCATTAGTTGTAGGATGTATGGAAAACTTAATAACTGGGGTGGACTGTCTTCTGAGGAATATTTCGTGAGATTGGTGAGGGGTCCAAAACCACAAGATTGAACAGATGATTGAATAATCGGCTGGAGTCATTCGCTTAAACAAATTCATTGTTCTCCTGTTAATCATTTTTAAAAATGATAACGAGCATTTTCAACTCATTCTTTCCGCAACTCCTGAAGATTAGGGAGCGTTAAGACGAGTCGTCCCTCCAGGTGGCGTGCGACCCACGAACTGGGTTGAGGGAGGCGAGCCCTTATCGTTCAGATCAAGCCTGCTTCACATCTTTAAATTTCAAAGATTTAATAAAAGAAGACGCAAGAAGACGCTTGTTCCTGCAAAACCCTGATCCCTACACAGCCACACGGACGATTCTTCAGGATTTATAGTTCGTGTTCGGGTGCCTACCTACATCTCAATCCCTTACGATTGTTGCCTTTATTATAAATTGATTAAATGCGTGTTTTAACGGGTCAGGAAGAGATTGAACGTGGAGTTCGACTACGTGATATGTTGAGGTACGTTGCGAGTTTTCCAAAGAGTGGTGAACAATTTTCTTGGGATGATAACTAACGGAGTGACACTTCCTTAGCAATGGAGCGATTCTCGTGCAGTTTCCTGTAAAACAAATTTGAGCTAATTTTTTGGATGTCCTCCCCAGAAAGAAGAAGAAATTTACAGTATTATACCAACATTATGTATTATATCCAAAAATGATTTTTGCTGTAAGGGTGTACGATTTTTGGCAAAGTTTGAAATCAGGGCAGCAGCTTTGAAAACTCTGGGTAGGTGCCTACTCTAAGAGAAAGGAGACGGAAGTGTGTACTTCCAGAGAACAACCATCATCTGGTTTAGAGGTAACTTATTTGTTTTGCAAAACTAGAAAGCAAATTGTGAAACTCCTTTGTTTTGTAAATTTACATAGCAAATTGTGAACCGAAAGTTATTCATCTAAAGAACCTGCCTGAGTCAGCAGATGGGTGATGTTAGACTGAGAAAGTCTCACAGCCCCGTTAGTATCATCCCCTGAAGGCCACGTGCAATTGGGCCCGTCTAGGTGACGTTAACAATTCGAAAACGAAGCCTCTAAAAAAATCTCCAAGAGGAACTTTTAGTCGGGAATGAGTTCTAAAACATTGGGAGATTGGTCGGACAGGACTCTTATTAAACCCTGTATAAGAACTTCTGTGGATTTGTAACTTCGATTTTTATGATTTTCAGGCACGAGTGGGGTCTCCTTGCAAGAGTATTTGGGAGAGGGGTCCGGCGCCATTCCGGAGTTCCCAGAGGTAGAAGCTCCACCTGGGACGTCGTTACCTGCCATGTGCACTCTAGACGATCTCGACACCTTTCGCTCCATATACAGGGAGCATTGTGAAGTAAGAACGGCAGTTAAAACGTCAACTATAAAGCAATAGACAGTACGGGGAAAGCACCAGTAGCGGACATGTTAAGAAAATCTTGTGCGATTGTTTGTGTTACCTCATCAATTTTTAGTTCTCAAATTTTTTTTTTTTTTTTTTTTTTTTTTTTTTTTTTTTTTTTTGTGTCTACACGTTCTTCAGACATTTTTAGTTGAGTTTAATCAAAGGAAACACCAATTTTATAAATGTTTGAAGAAATAGAGTCAAATTTTCTGGAGTAACAGTAAACACCAGTAGCGGACAGCTAAAATTTTCTAATGTTGATGTAGTGGACACTTCATGACCCAGTAGTGGACACGTCGTAGATATCAACTAGACGACGTGAAATCTCGTTTAAAATCATGTATATATCTAATCGGTAGTGAAACAAAAAGAATTCCATTCAACTGGAAGAATGAAGTGAGCACCAGTAGAGAACAATTCATATATAAGTAGAAGATAGCTCATGGACTAGTAGTGGACATCTCTTGCACTAGTAGAGGACACCCCCTGTCCGCCTCTGGTCCGCAATACTATATTCATTTGAAAATCGTACCGAGAGCTTGTTCCAATACAAATGAACAAGTAGAAAATTAAGAAAATATCCTTTCGTGAAAAGGGAAGTTGCACCAGTAGTGAACAGGGATGTCCACTACCGGAGCATCCGTCATTTTTGTTGTACTAGAAGTGGACATGCTTTAAAAGCCCACTTTATCAATATTAACGGAGTTAGGCGACTGGAAAATCGCCAATTTAGTTACTGAAGTATATATTCAAACCAATGGGTACAAAAATTTGAATATTATGTGTGAACATTGCTTAAAACATACTTTCTATTCCTTAGCATTTTGCACAGCGTCCTGCTCAAAATCACTCCACCCACAGACTGGTTGTTTTTAATGTCAAGTTATTATTTTTCATTTTGGCCCTAACGTTTTCTTTTGGTTCATCACGTTTGTTAGGCTATTACTTTAGTTAATCCAAAAAGATTCAAGTGCCCTGCTCAACCCGAATCCTTATTCTACAACTTTTTTTCCGAAGTGTCCACCATTGGTACAGTGTTCACTACTGGTGCTTTTCCCTTAAATATCGATCGAAATAACTAGATTTTAAATGAGTGAAAATATGAATGATGAAAAGGCGAAGCTAGAGGGTGTTTCATAAAGTACTCAGTTTTTTAATTGTGCGAGATTTTTTTGTTTGAAGATCGTCAGCACTGTTTATGTCATTTTTGTTATCTAAACTACTCCAAATTTGAAACGTACCACCTACACAACTCCAACGGTATCGTCCTCCCAGGTGGTCACTGCGCTCAGGTTCTGTCATGATTTTGTTATCAAAGGTCCGAGGTGTAAGGAAGATATTGTAAGTGCAAGCACAATCGCATAACCCGACTAAAACGGACTTTAAACATGATATCGTGTTCTTGTACCCTTCATCTTCCCCAACGAAACCGGCGAATCATCGGAAAAACGTCATCTCATCAGTCGCTGTGTGCTATTCGCGAATGGTGGAAGATTTTACAATTTTTACTTTTACAAAGACAAATTTTTGTTCACTCACTCTTCATTTCGGCTGAATTACGTCCAATTTTGCTCTATAAAATTTTTTCCAGCAGCTGCACTGTTAAATTCACTTCCCCTTGTTCTTTCGAGCCTTTGATAACAAAACCAAACCCGTGACTGCGCGCAGTGACTACCTGGGAGGAGGATACCGTTGGATTTGTAGGTGGTACATTTCAACTTTTGAGTAGTTTATTATCACTCGGATTAGAAGACCATTTGTCGTTTTCAATTTTGTAACCATGGACCGGTTCAGTTTTGAGAAAACGGGGAGAATGCGTTGCTCAACACTGAACCGCTCCGTGGCTACAAAATGGAAAAACGAGAAATGGTCTTTCAATTGGAGTGATAATAGATAACGAAAATGACAGAAACAGTGCTGACAATCTTCAAACAAAAAAATCTCGCGCAATTAATGAAACACCCTATAGTTTAGAAATGCACTTGTTAACGGGGCGGTGTAACTATATCCTGGAATATCCTCATTTAAACGTTTGCCCGCTCGATCGTTTTGAATTATTTCAAAATTGTTTTGGAGATTCAGAACACCTTCTTTTGGACAAAACTGTTTTTTAATCAAAACTAAAATTGTGGCTGGATTCTAAAAGAAGATTGGAATACTCTCCCTCGTTATCCCAAAAATCTCCTTGTTTTATTCTTTCCCTAAATTGTTTACCTGTCTGTCGACAATATTCTAGTCTAGAAGAGCATTTAAGTGTATAAACCTCACTTTTATCTTGTGCGTTAACTTTATCTTTTACAGAACCTAAAGAAGCATCAAGATTATTTCTATTTTTAAAACCTACTTTCAAACCCCTGGATGATAGAATATCGCTGACTTGTTAATCCATTGTTTTGATCTTCTCATGTACCTAACCTCCCTAGTTAAATTTAATACTATTTCCTTGTTCTTTTTTCTAAGAACTTCATTCCAAATTGTGTAGATAAGCTCTCCACCATGTCCATTACTTCTTTCGATATATTATGCTCATTGATTGGTATAGGCAGTGCCCTGTTTATCATACTATGATAGTCCGCTTGTTTACGTACTGGTGATTGATTTGTGGTATTATGAATATTGATGAATTTATAAGTATATTTCTAGTAAATGGAGAAATAATGCTTTCAATTTATCAGTGAAATGGACAAATCATGAAAATTCCTCCAAATTCGAGGGTGAATTTAGTGACAGGATCCAGTTTATTGATACTGTTTTGTTTGTTGTTTTTTCTTGTGAAATCCAGTCAAGTAAATAATCGTACTCCCTATAGTTGTAAAACATACAGTGTAAGCTGTTTTCATTTTATTGTTAGTAACCAATAATATGTCTTCTTTTACGACTTTACAGACATTTCTGGATGCGATCGTCAACTTGGAATTCGCAACGATAGAGACTCTTTGGCGAGAATTCTGGCGGACGCAGGAGCACAGCAACGGTGACGAGTGTGAAGAGGAGAAATACCTTTCGAAAACGAAGCTCTTCATGCTTAGCAAGTTTAAGCCCATACAGGAATTCGTCAGGCGGGTGGATTTCCTCTTTTACCAGAATCTCGTCCAAGTCCTCATACCTGATGTTCTCCGTCCTATACCTAGTAAGTTGAACTGATGTGTGTAGCAGAGTTCACATCCATCTAGCAAGCAAATACGAGCAGCTGATTGGTTGGACATCAGCTGGGGAGAGGGAATATTTTCTCCAGACAGGCACTTTTGAAGCAAACTGTACGCATCAGATTTTTCAAATATTTTTCTTTCTGCATCTGCGCAGTTCGCTACTGCGCATACGAAATGGCGTCGGGGAACGAAAAAGCTGTGGGAGGCAGCGCGGGAAATGAGTTGTTGGCGTGTGCTCGGCTGATTCCCCTCCATCCCCTCCACTGCTTTTTACTAGCTTCCCCTATCCGTATTTCCAAACGTTCGGCATGGATTTGAACCCTGCTTAACCGTGGTCTTAGCACTTAATTAATCACTTCACGTGCGTTACATTAAAAAATGATCATCATCTTAAGCGGTACAGACAAAAGGAAAGTATGTAAGGGAGAGACAGATAGGTACAACTTCGTTGCTCCACTCCATACTGTTTGGAAACATAAACGCGTTAAAACCAAATAAGAAAGACGGCAATTCAATTCATTTCAAAAACTCCTCCAGCTGGTCTGTCCAGTTTTCTTCTCGCCACTATGCCATTTACACTGGATGCACGATGAACACAAGTCTATTTTACGATTCGCTAGTTAACCACGCAGAGTAAAAGATCCAGTAGGTTTACCAACAAGTGTCCAGGGTTTGCAAAATCTGTTTGGCAACTTCTTCTCCTCTGAGCGTGGCGGGCATTAACGTATTCAGCTCGATGGAAGGGGCAACTATACCATTCCATCACCTAACACCTTTAATACTCTCTCTGATCTGTGATATCAAAATACCTACTAGGGTGCAATATACAGTGACGCTCTTTTAACCAGCATTCTGTGAACCTGCACGCTCTATTAACCGGCATCAGCCAGGCCACTCAAATCCAGTTTATTCCGGTAAAATCTCCATTAAAATTTAAAAAGTTGCAGTTTTTTAAACTGTGTTTTACCTCATTTCCCACAATTCCTTTCATGTTGTTATTGTCAGCTGGTCCAAAAATGATGTAAAACAGTTATTCACATTCGTGTTGACGTTCTTCTGGTCCAAACCGAGGCTTATTCATTGCATTGCTTGTCTTGTCAACTATACCAGAACATGTTTCATGTTGCTTGTTCAGTCTAGTTTGCCTCTGCAAATCCCTCAATAACGTAGTGTTTCTGCGTTTTAGTTGCAATGTTGAAAGGTGAAATTCATAAATTGAGTAAATCTCTTCCTTTCCCCCGCATTTTCTAACTAATCTTGAAAAAATTCAAACTTTTAAAATATGATGCCAAATATGACTTAATAACCAAAATATGATGTTATTTGAAAAAATGTTCGGAAAATGACAAAATTTTAAGTATACATTTAAAATTGGAGACACCTACCTCCATGAAATTGGTCACAAAGTTCTTCTAGAAACCGACGCATATTGAGAAAAAAGTATATAAATATTTCCGAATCCGAACTCTAGTGATCAGCTTTCTACCTATTTCTAATTTATTTTCACGTTGAGTAGTGGCTTTCTTAAATTTAAATTCAAAATAACAAAATTCTTCCGTCATTTGTCAACCCTAGACAGGTAAAATGATCAAAAAAGCAAGGTTGTTGAAGTAATTAAGACTATTAGGTTGAGAGCAGTGGCCAATATCAGGGTGAACATTATGTGTCCTACACTTTTGAAACTTAACTGCCAGTTTAAACTCTTTATTAGCATTTTGTAAAATATTCAGAATTCAATACAACACTCAGTCAATTCAAAAGAGGAGCAGGGGCCCAATCTCCTGCTTCCAACATTTGAGTCTTCTCATTCCAGTTTTGGTGCCCTGGGGTAGATTGAAGCATCTACACCTTAATTAGGTCAAAATGCATTACTCAGATAAACAGTTCTGATGGTCGCTTTTACGAGATTTAAGCCCAATGTGCTTTGTGTTGGGAACTTTCGCTAGGCTCAGTCGACACTGAAGATTTGCAGGTGTATTAAAGATAAGTAGGTTCTGAAAAGACGATCAATAGATAAAGTCTAACCGTTCAATTTGTAAATATTCCTTAATTGGTAACATGATTGCTCAACCGTTTTTCAGGTTCCTTAACGCAGGCGATACGGAATTTCGCCAAAGGCCTCGAGTCCTGGTTGTCGTCGGCGATGCAGGGCTGTCCCTCCGACATGATCGAAATCAAAGTCGCGGCCGTCGCAGCTTTCGCTCAAACGCTCCGTCGTTACACCTCGCTCAACCACCTCGCGCAAGCCGCCCGAGCGGTGCTCCAGAACTCCGTACAGATCAACCAGATGCTGGCGGACCTGAATCGGGTGGATTTCCACAACGTTCAAGAGCAGGTATGCCATGTGGTCTAACCTAGTAAACCAGAAAAGCGGCAATTGCCTAAATACGAAGGTCAAGTAAAAAATAAGGTTCCCACATTTTTTTTCCAGGTGTAAGGTATTTTTTATTATAATCGAGGAGTACACTATCAGAAGCTGAGAGCGTTTTCGATGAGTATTGGAAAGAGCGAAGGTTTAATTTCAGTCAAATCAATAGTTATCGTCTGAAATGGCAAATAAAAAAGCTTTAAAATCCTTTAATCCTTTCAGGATGTTTCATAATGGTTCTCGATGAGTAAATTTCTTGAAAATTTTATTTGAAAAATGTGAGAGCCATTGCAATATGTTGATTTTTTTTTAAATTGAAGATTGCCTAAAATTGAATTCAGAAAAAAAGAGAACAGTAATCATACTAATGCGATCAACTTGTTTTACTGTAAATGATGGTGTTTTCACAGGCTTCTTGGGTTTGCCAGTGCGACGGATCGCTGGTAGCTCGGCTGGAAGCTGACTTCAAGGCGACCCTCCAACAGCAAAATTCGCTGGAGCAGTGGGCGGCGTGGCTCAAAGCCGTCGTCGCAACCGTCCTGAAGCCGTACCAGGGAAGGCCAAACTTCACCACGGCAGCTCGCCAGCTTCTTCTGAAATGGTCATTTTATAGGTGAGTTCTATAACCTTTTCAAAGAGCTACATGGATGAGCTAAGTTTGCCTTGTTGCAGAATTAGTATTGTGATGCTAGAATTGTGTCAGTGATGCTAGAGCTAAACCGGGCCTTGATTGGTGATAGTACCAGTTAAGAGTGGGCTACTTGGGTTACTTAACTGATAGTTTTCCTTACATGGATTGCACAACTTCAAATCTAGGAAAACCAAATAGATACTAACCAAAGAACTCTCCCCACCATCTTCCCAACTGTGTCAAGTGACCACTCCTGCATGTTGTGTTATTTCAAATTTATTATATGACCTTGTAGCTTGTTCTTCAGTGTTGTAGTTATGTTTGAAAGATGAAATTACAATTTTTCATTTACACTAATCAATTTAGTTTTGCATTCAAGCGTATCTCAGATTGACATTCCCTGGGAAATATTAGCTCATGTGTCACGAAAAACTGTCACGCAGTTTTTTTAGTATTGTATTAGCTGTCATCTTCCCACAAAGCTAGAATTTGAATGGTTGCTTCCGTGGAGCGTCTCAAATCTGACGAGAGCATTTCTGACCATCTGAGTGAGCCAAACGGTTATTTCCTGTCCTAATTAAACGTTAAAGCTAAAATTTGACCATCATAACAAAAAGGATATGGAATGGTCCTAGATGTTATGGCTGCAAGTTGGGTCCGTAGAAGTTAGTTTACGATCATAAATGTGCTCTAGGCCACATTTAACGCCGAATTTGGAATTTAGGTCAAAAGTAAAAAAAAGTCATTTACAAAGGAATAAATGTGCTACATTAAAAAACTTGTAGTTTTCTTGGAAAAATTCTGAAAAATCTTATCTCGGGGATGGGTGACAGAGCTTAGCGAATTTTCATAAAAAATTAAGCTATTGAAATGCCTCCAAAAATTTTAAAATACACATTTTCAAACCTATTCTTTTAAAATCCGTTTTAAAGCATTCTGAATTTAAAGCATTTTAAATTATTCCTGGAACAATTTTTTGTATGGATATATGTATTTTTATATTCATAAAGTTATGGAGTACGCCTTATAAATTCGTTATTTATAGACCAAAAAAATCTTGCTTGCTTCAACTTCAAATTTTTATCGGATCGCTTCTTTGTCAAACCAAATTACTGAATACAATTTCAAGGCAAACAAGTCGGAGTGGATGTAGTAATTGAACACATATACTTGCAGAAGTTAAATTGTATTTTTTAGAGATGATCAAATTGGCACCTATACAAATTTATTTTCTATGGAGGGAGATAAAAATGGAATTCAGATTATTGGGGACAAAGACAGATTTTCTTCGATGTTTTCGTGTACATTTTTGCACACAAAGTGTTCAAATTCAAACTCAATTTATAATGATAATGATGATAAATGAATTATGATGATCTTGGGAAATTCGCTCATACGATCATGCCGCATGACTGGAATTTTTTCAGCAAGTTTAGGACACCCGACACTACTTGATATTCTTATTATTTGTCATTTGCAGCTTTCATCAAATTTTTTAATTAAATCCACCGGAAATGGGTGATTTTTCGAATCGGCAACAATGTTTTCTTAAAATACATTTCACCATCCTCGAAGTTTCAAAATGATTTAAGGTTATATTTTGCATTCAATTATTTTGGTTAGTGCGTTTGTTTTTCTTCTATCTTCTAATTCTATTCGCTGATGTTGAAGTAAGTTAGGAGGATACACTGCCCACCAATATGGTAGACCTAGTCAGATCGTGGTAGAACGGCCTGCGCGCTGCCTAGCGAAGATGAAAAGAACCTTCCGAAGATCAAAAACCACTTGAGCCCCGCTTTTTATTAAGCTTTTCGACGGTATACTTTCGATTTTTTTCGCATTCTAGCCAGTTTTTTCTCTTAGTTGTGGTTCATTTAGGCCCAGAAACTTAAGAAAAAGCTGAAAATTGTCGAGATTCTATAAATTTTACTGTTTGAGTTCATTTTGACTTACTATTTCTAATAAGTCTATGTGATCGGATAGAAAAAAATTTATTTTTTCTCAAACATTGTCATTTTACGTTTCAATCTGCCTTGATTCCAAAACTGCCATGTTCGTCCATCGTACAGTTGGTTTTTCCACAAAAGAAATCTTTCTTGCATCAAATTCTGTGTTTATAAACCACCTCAAATGTGTCAAAGTGTGATGAAAAAGTTTTGCCTTATCAAAGTATTATATCCAGGGGAAAGACATTTTTCATGCTAGACATCAGTACTAACCTACATTCGCGATCAGCTCAAAATTTCTACAAGAATATTCAGAATTTGGTGAGACATAATTATTTTGTTCGGAAGAATACTCACAGTGAATTTTACTTGTAAGCCGACGAGATTTGAATGCCTTTTTTCATGAAGGGCAAATATCTGGTTTCCTACAGATTAGGCTCGGTTCTACAGACCTCCGGACGTGGATTCCCCTTGCCTCAGAAGAAAGGGAAGGTTTGTCCAATCTTTGCTAGATAGCGCTCAGGCCGTTCTACCACGATCTGACTGTAGATGCTCCTGAAGTTAGAAGGCTATGTAATGATAAAACTAACGTGGTATCTAATTAGAATTGTTTATTGACGAGAAATATTTCGAGTTGATGATTTTTCATGTTCTTCCTCAGTTCAATGGTCATCAGGGATTTGACACTGAGATCAGCAGCTAGCTTTGGTTCGTTCCATCTCATCAGGCTGCTTTACGACGAGTACATGTTCTACCTGATAGAGCACCAAGTTGCCTTGGCGACGGGTGAAACCCCTATTGCTGTCATGGGCGACGTAAGGGTAAGCAAACTTCCAATATTTCAATATTCGACTCAGTTCTGCGTTTTTTGTCCCCGAAACTTTAGCTGGATTCTCGTAGAATCGGAATGGGAGGACAAATGTGGAAGGATAATGAGAGGGTTGGGGAAATGCGAACAATCCTGACGAGTTCGCCTTATAGGTTTGTTCCATCGATCTAACTGTGGTTAACCCATAGCCAGCACGCGGTCCACAGCCTGTAGGATGGGGATTGAACGATTGGAACCGCGAACCAACGTAGAAATGCTCTCACCTACACAAAAATGGGAAAAAGAAGCAAAAAGAAAAATTGAATGCAACCTCTGGATGAATAATGATCCTGTATAAATAAAGGAGTCAATCTCACCAGGCTCGATGGATTCCGTGTGGCGTTACTAGGTTCTCCCTCTTGCATATAGTGAGGACTCGATCAGTCTGAATATTCTGTGATATGAGAGAGGTGTGCATTATGTTTGAACAGGCATGCCAAATCAGAAGCGTTGTAGCATCCTTTTTTTGCGATTAGTTTCTAGGAGAACCTCTTGTTCAGAATATATTGTTAAGATGATTTTATTTATTTATTTTTTTATAGAGGTTGGTGGACAATCCATTACTGGACTGACAGTGAGGGGGTATACATCGTGGCATACCGACTAAAAAACACCGTCCCTCTCGTCTTTTAGGACTGTCCCAGGACTGCTTTTTGGCATTACTTCGGGACAGTCCCCTTTTTAACCTCGTGAGGGTTCCTCCTGGTCTTCACTACTTCTACCCTGGCTCATTCCCAGCTTCTGTTCACTTCCTTCTCTTTGAGCACCATAGTGATATACGTGCTGACTGCACTCCAGTTCTCCGCAGATTGTATCATCTTTTCTATTACTGTTTCTGGGCTGAAATCACCTATTACTCCAACCATTCCTGCCTTAACTGCTGCCATTTTGGGCATATAAAGAATGTGTGCTCCACATCATCGTCCCCTATTCGGCAGTACACACACCTCGCCTCGGAAGTCTTCCCTATTTTCTTAAGGAACGACCGATACTAACCATCCCCCGTCAGGAACTGGGTTAAATAGTAATTAACGTCGCCCTGTTTCCTCTCCGTCCATTTTTGCACTTCCCCGATCAGACGTGCTGTCCACCTTCCCCGTGTTTCTGCTGCCCATCTCTGCTGAAATTTTTGCAGGGTCTCTGCTCTCTCCTCTTTTTTCACTGCTCTGGCCGCATGTTCTTGCTTTCTGGCATTGTTAAGATGATAAAATAGCCGAGCAGGTAAAATATTTATACCTCCTCATACCCTAATAAGCTGGTCTGTAAGTGTACCTGCCCCTCTTTTCCATAATCTGTCATAGAAAGGGCTTGCAAACTGTGCATATTTTCATATTGTTTTAGATTCGTTAAATTAACTGGTCTCACAAAATTATTTCCACGCCCCATTTCTATTTTTTTAGAAATGTACTGAATGGTGGAAACTTGCAGACTCCCAAGATACGTCAAGCGCTAGACCTCATTTTCTCGTTAAACTGGAACCCAATGAGCAAATTTTGGTAAATAATAGATTTCCCTATATTTTGTGAGAACTTTTTGACCAGATTCAGTTTTCAGTTGCTTGAATGATCCCACGTTTGTTTATAATTCAAATCCTAGCTCTCCTTTTTTTTTTTCATTGCCTGTCATGCCTGTAACATTGTCAGGTCTGTTGTTCTTGGTGAATCCACCAAGGATAGGCAAACAAAAAGAAATTTTGAAATATGATGTCAAATTTGACTTAACGATCAGAATATGATGTTGTTAGAGAGGAAAAAAAAAGACTTATAAATTAAAATTAAAGATATGCCGTAATTTGGTCTCAAATTGCTTCTTGGCCTTAGTTTCATTCGAAGAATGGTATCGTCATCAAAAGCGAAATGATTGGTTTTAATTTCTTCATAAATAACGATGTCAATTCAACATTGTAGCTCATTTATTTCATCTGGAAGTAGAGTAGGCAGTGTTTTGCGTTCACGGTTAACTTGTTACTGAGTTTATTGCGGATAACAGCTGGGAAGGTTTCTCAAAAGAATCATAGGGAAGAGATAAGCCCCCTGCAGACGGGGTAATTAGTGGCGGCCACTAGTAAAGGTTGTATTCCTGCTGAAAGGCCAGTAAATTGAACGAAATAGTAGCCGCCACTGGAAAGCAAACAAGTTTGCTTTTAGTATCCGCCTGACGTCCACAAAGTTAGTCACGTGACCTAGTGGCGGCCATTACTTGCCGTGTCTGTTGAGGCACCGGCCACTGCCAGGCGCTAGTAGGCTGGAGCAGGATGAATGAGTACAGATTGCACCACACTCATTCTCATAACTTTTTTGTATTCAAGAGAATCTTCTTCGGCAAGTTCACGGAATATTGTACTCGTGGCCCCCATTGCCTCTCTCCATCCTACCCACTCTCTTACCCAACAAGATCTTTTCTTTACCCAACAAATCTTTGAGATCTTCACTCAAACATAATGTAATTTCACTAACAACTTTACTCACAACGTCACTAGCCGCATTTTCAAACTGTTTATCAACGTCCTTCATGTGTTGGGCTCAGTGCAGAACTACGCCCTAGTGGCCGCAACGAATGGAAGCCATTATTTTCCCCTGTCTGAAGGAGTCCATCCTGTCAGTTGAACTGGCCGCCATAATTGCCCCGTCTGCAGGAGGCTATACATCAGTGTTCACAGAATTCACAACAATGTCAACCAACTGTCTTTACAAAGTATCGTGGAGGCACAGATCAGCTGAATCCCCTTGTGGCTAATGTACATAGTTCAGTGATTCTCGTAGAAGGGTTATTCTCTGAGTAATAATTTGCCAACTTTTAAAAATTATAGTAAATTTATAGTTGAATTATTGTGTAGTTGAACTAGTTGTTTTCTTTTTATTATCAGAAAAGCGAAGTTCTGCCCAACGATTTCGAAATGACCAACGGCGCCCCCAACAACAACAATAACAGTTCGAGCACCAACAACAACACGGACCAACTCCACGTTCTCCAAGAGATCCACCAACGACCCACCAAAGGAATCAATTTGGCTTAACCCCGCAAACCCCACAAAATGTAACCCCATCCGAGTCCTTTCTAAGCGATGCGGTCCAAATATGTGCGCCCAAATGTGCTTCACCCTGCGTTGCATATTTTTGTAATCATCTTGGACTTCAAAGACGCCACCAGCTTCTCCGACCAATCCTCCCCACCCCAAATCCCTCAAGTTGCTCCCTTTGTCTTAGATACGTTGATATCCTACGAGACTGTTGGGAAAAAAAGGAAAATATTTCTACAATATTTTTAGAGAAAACAAAATTAGGTATTTATTTATTTTTTTATGTTACCTATAAAAAACACCTGAACTTCGAACTATAAGCAACTATTTTTTGAAACTAGATAGCCCTTCCCCCACCCCACCGACTCTTGTAAATTCCATTCAAGAATTATTTTGTTTCTCATTGTCTCCCTCCTTTGAATGTTTCTTCCTATGTCATTGTCTATTTGATGTGTTTTATACGTTTTGATGATAATTTATAATTATAGTTTTTTTCTATGAAGAAAAAATTTCTGTTGTGTGGTTGATCTTACTTTAGTAGCAATAAAAAAATCATTTTTTTTCGAATGACTTAGTACATCATTTCGTAATGTTTATGAATTTTAGACGTTTAAAATTCTACAAAATTGCCTGCATTAATGTGTCTGATCAGGGTGTCTGAGGATGATACTGCCAAACTACATCTAATTTGCACAATTTGCACATTTGCCTCGTAGACTTTTTTAGGGGCTTCGTTTTCGAGTTATTTCACTCGAAGAATTTTTTTTCTGTGTTCTACCTTGTCTCATTAAAATGTCTCTCTAATTAGGTACACCGTTGGAAGGAGCAATCAATCAACTTAACCTCTTATCAAACTTCGTAATTTTCTAGTTTTTGTTAAACGAAATTCTCAAGAGATGGGAGAAAGTCAATGCGGTTTTCAGGAAAAACTATCCTTAATCTCTCAGCTTTTCAACAGTATAATTAAATTCCCATGTACTTGCTAAATTAAGGGAGAAATTTGCGTTTAAACGTAGGAAAAACGTGTTTTCCTAAATGTGAACCGATTTTTCATATAGGGATGCATTTTTGTACGCTAAATCGAATGGTTATGGCCTTGTGGTTATCGCTTGAATGTTACAGCATGTTTCAACATTTTCAATTTTTAAACCAAAATTAAGTACTTATCACTTTTTCTCTCCAATGGAATTTATTTATTGCTATTCAATTATCGCTCAATGATGGTCACCGTTCTTCTGTAAGCAGAGACGGCACTCCATTACATCTGTCCCAATAGGTTTGAGAGCCGCTTTATCATTTTAGGGTTCAGAACTTGTTCTGTCATGAATTATATACAAACTTTACTGAAAACAAAAATATAGCCGCTCTTACCCTTTGTAGGTATCTCTTAACACACCCACAGCCTGTCTATTCACTGTCACCATTCGATAAGTTTATAAAACCCATTTCAATGTGTGCCCCACCATCGTTTTTCTTGCAGAAACCTTAATTTTCTCTTAGGAAAACCACATTTTTTCATCGTTTAAACCAACGATTCTCTCTTCAGCTACCAATTAAAGTTCATTTAGAGAGTTTTTCCTGAAAACTCATTGGTTTTTCTTCTCGGAAAATCTCTTGAGAATTTCGTCTAGACTCGACTAAATTTGGATTAGAAAAACTGTAACTAGATACGAGGTTAAACATGTGTGTTCTAGCCTATCTAAAGAGAAATTCATTGGTCTTTCCAACGGTAATCATAATTGAATTTGCATGAAAAATGAGGGGAATATGGTCATTTGACTGGGACAAGGTCAATAATCCGAAAATGAAGCCTCCAAAGAGATGTCTAAGAGACACTTGATGTATTGGGTTGTTCGGAAAGTAATTTCGTTTTTTTTTGGGGAACATGAAAGACAGTTTTCGTATAATGAATAAATATTTTATTAAATTATATATTGGCCATTCTGGTCCAACACCTTTTGCCATCTTTCTGGCAGTAACATAATTCCCCTCTCATAAAAGTTTTGGTCCTTGCTGCCAAAAAACTGGTTCAGGTGGTTTTTGACATCTTCATTTGAGGTAAAGGTTTTGCCACCCAAAAAATTTTGCAGGGACCGGAACAAATAGTAGTCGGAAGGCGCCAGATTTGGAGAATATGGCGGATGTTGCAGTACGTCCCATTCAAGCTGTAAAAGTTTTTGGGTGGCAAAACCGTTACCTCAAATGAAGATGTCAAAAACCACCTGAACCAGTTTTTTGGCTGTAAGGACCAAAACGTTTATGAGAGGGGAATTATGTTACTGCCAGAAAGATGGCAAAAGGTGTTGGACCAGAATGGCCAATATATAATTTAATAAAATATTTATTCATTATACGAAAACTGTCTTTCATGTTCCCCAACTGAACACAAATTACTTTCCGAACAACCCAATAAATTAGTTCTTTGATT
The DNA here is from genome assembly GCA_031894815.1 of Creontiades dilutus. Lineage (NCBI taxonomy): Eukaryota > Metazoa > Arthropoda > Insecta > Hemiptera > Miridae > Creontiades > Creontiades dilutus. The sequence continues at coordinate 354,133 of JAVIWC010002734.1, read as the reverse complement.
GTCCCCTGAAGTTTGTCTTAATCGTTCTCGGACACCCTGTATTCTGGTTTCACCTACCAGATTCGTTCAATTCTCTTCTCGTTCAAATGGGTCATTTTAGTACTATGTTACTGGTTTTATTTTTTACGGATTTGCGTTAATACGTATTGTTTTTTGTTGAGAATACCCAGTGCAATTTCCCTGTGGGTTTTAAGAATTTGGATCGACGTATTGTTTCTTTTAGTTCCTGTATATTGGATTTTAACGTTTTAGTCGCACTCTCATAATTTATTGAAACTCACATTTCGTACGTTTGGAAGGACTTAATTTGAAGCCTGTTAAGGAATGTTGGTCCTCCGTTGTTTTTTTATTGGATGGACGTTTTTTTCCTCCCATTTTTAAAGCACCAAAACCTAGTCTTATTGAGCCAAGTGTTTCAGGGTTCATTAGTTTTTTTTTAACTATTTATTGTTGTGTTATGTTGTTATTCCTCTCCACTTTTTTTTTAATTGACCAGAAAATTCACGTAGGAGCCTTTAAACCTGTGAATAAAATTTCTTCCATGTGAAAAGAAAAGTTGTTTACTTCCACTATGAAAGTCAAGTTGTTATATTTTTGTTTTTAGTTCATTTTTGTTTCGTTCAGTGCAGTTTGTCAAGCAGGATTCCATATTATAATTTGCTATTCTACTCTCGATGGTAAAATCTTGCCTGCATTACCTTTTAAAGAACGAATGCCAACTAATAAATATTTATCGCTACTTGGGTTTCACTTTTTGTCGTTAAATCAGTGTGTAACATTACCTATCCAAGGAAGTCAATGCAGTGCATGTATTCCTTGTATTCGCTATTTTAAATGACTCATGTTAATATCTCGAAGTACTGCCATGGGTGCTCAAAGTACGGCTTGTGCTGACTTATTAATCTTTTCTTAATTTTTTAAAGCGAATGCAAATCTTGGCGTCAGGGTTTTGTCATCCCTGCGCTGTCACGCAATCTGACTTGTAGAATATTGGTAATAGGAGAACAGTACTCGTGATTGGAGTTTTCTTGCCGCAAAATTCGATTATTCTACAGGTCATGTATTGATAAAATTCTTGTTCGAGCAGTGCAGCTTCGCATTTAAAACACATGGCCAATAGAGATCGCTATGGTATATTGGAAAGAGGAAAGAAGAGATGCTTTCCTTGGCCTAATACTAATTTCAACTGGCATATGTCTCGCCCCACTTCATTTAAAATTTCATGAAAACAAATAGGTTATAAACGCAGAATAATAAAGATGCCAACACCTACCTCGAAAACTTCTGAATAATGTAGTAGGTACCAGCCATTCACTATCTTAAATGAATCCCTTTAACAATTCGTTAGTTCACTGCAAAGAGTAACAGATCGTTTGTTTGCACGAGAATGTTTGTAAACAGGGTTCGCAAACTCAGTTCAATGTGAGTCACGGTGACACTGCACCGAGCATCTTGCTCATGATAGCTGAGAATAGTGTTTGCAAATGATACTCGTTTTGTGTAAACGGGCCCTAACACTCATAAATAACTTCAAGAACAAAACCAAAAACTAATTGAATAGCAGTAAAACAAACTGATTGCTAAGTGATACGGACCAAGTTCCAACTCAGGCTTGAAAAAGCAGTGTTCACATCCATCCGGAAATACGGATAGGGCCGATACTGAAAAGCAGTGTTCGGTTTTATCCCGACGCCATCCATATGCGGGTAGTCCCGAACCATATGCGCAGATGTGAAAATCGTGCTGTTGGGAAAAAATATTCCCCCCTCCCCAGCTGATGTCCAACCAATCAGCTGCTGTGTCGTACGCACTTTCCGTATGGATGTGAACCCTGCATAAGCCTGGGGCAACACACTGATGGTGCTCCTTGTTTGGTTTTTTGGGCTCTCTGATTGGTCAATTACCTTTGCCTGCCTCAATCGGAATTGCATCTGCCCCGAAATTCAGGCTTTTATCCTACTATATTGTGTGAGCTTGTAGCAAGTTGGGAAGGCGTTCATAACCATCCAGAATTTTGGCTGTCTGGAACACTGTCCTCCCACAGCTGTTTTGGTTACCAACGCCGTTCCATATGCCTGGTAGTGAACTCTGCAAATGGGGAGCCGAAGATATCTGAAAAATCTGATGCTTACCTTTTGCTTCAAAAGTGCTTCTCCAGAAAAAATATTCCCCCTTCTCAGCTGATGTCCAACCAATCAGCTGCTCGTACGCACTTTCTGGATTTGGATGTGAACCCTGCATAAGGCTGGGGCGCTGCAGATGGTGCTCCTTGTTTGGTTTTTGGGCTCTCTGATTGGTCAATTACCATCGGAATTGCATCTGCCCCAAAATTCATGCTTTTTATCCTACTATATTGTCCAACCAATCAGCTGCTCGTACGCACTTTCTGGATGGATGTGAACCCTGCATAAGGCTGGGGCGCTGCATGCTTGAGGTGACAAACTGATGGTGCTCCTTGTTTGGTTTTTTGGGCTCTCTGATTGGTTAATCGCCTATGCCTGCCTCAATCGAACTTGAAAATGCCCCGAAATTCAGGCTTTTATCCTACTATATTGTGTGACCTTGTAGCGGTTGCTCACATCCTTCTAATTGGTCTAAAAGGTGCGCCCCCTCTGAACTGCATTCCATGCTGAGCCCTGGGAGGTCTATTAGTTCAAATAGTGTAGGGCCTGCCTTGTTTCTCTAGCTTCAATGAATAGATTTTCAAATTTTCGTTTGGTTAATCGGCTCGGGGGTTCACACGCACCTATCCTCCTAACAGCCCACGATCTCGAGTTCATACGAAAAATAAGAAATATCTCCGATCATAATCATCATGGTAGAATAGCATTTTATTATTGTCATCATGCCATATTGTACAAAAGTTATTTCCATTATTTGCAATTTCCAAATAGATGGCACTATTTAGCCTATCGATTGCATTTATCGCTTACTATAAGTAAAAATTGCCGTTTGTGACCCCAGGTAATTACCAGAATAATACAACTGAAACGTGTAATTGTATTTATCAAGTCAGTGTTTTAGGTATAAAATTGTCGGTATTATTTTGTTCACTGTCTTTCGGTACAGCCATGAAAAAAAAGAACAAAGTTGAAAAATCGAAACTTTCTCTTACCGTATTTTCTGGTATGAAAAAAAGCGTACTTATACTGTTTTTGGGAATGATTTTTTTGACTGTCGATATGAAATAAATATTTTCATTTCCTACTTGGTGTCCTTTTTTTGCGGTATTATCGTCACCAGAGTTGGGGCTCCCCAAGTACATTTGGTACTTGAAGTTCTTTCTTCAAGTACACGAGAAAAACTACTAATATTTCTCAGGAGTCGAGGATACCAGTAAAAAACTGTAAATGTTCATTATTATAATAAATAAACCCAAATGACAGGGTAGAGCTGCACAAGACTAAGGTACTTCGAAAATACTTGCTGGCTTTGAGTAAAAATAAATTGTTGTTGTGTATTGTACTTGGGTGATAAAGTACAATACAAATGCTTGTAAAATCCAGGGGCTGAGTCGAGGGAAAAAAACTGACTACGAATTCGTTCAGTTCGTTCTAAAACCGAATCCGTGAAAAACTAGTGCATGCGAGTGTGCGTATTATTATTATTAATTATTTTTGTAAATGACTAATTTTGTAGACGTTGCCCAGCTTGAATTCTTAACCGATTTCCTTGATTATTTTTTGGCTCGATCCCATATTTTACTCCAGTTTTTGGTTCCGGAAATTTCGAATTTCATAACGGAAGACAGGAATTTGGAGGAGGCAATGCCAAAAACTCTTTCTGTTTCAATAGCTGCTCAAGCTAAAATGATCGACCGATTCATGTCATTCCTTTTCCTTATTCAATTAAGATTTTGGTTTAGTATTGAAACTTATTTCCATTGTGAAAGAAGTAATCAAGATAAATCATTATATTTCCACTATTTTCATTAAACTTGGAAAAGTTTGAACGCTTTTTTTTTTTAGCGTAGAATACGCTTTAGCCGTGGACTAACTAGCCGAAAAGTGTCACGCGGGAGTGGAACGAAAAAGGGTATGGTATCCAGGAACGAAAACGGTGACGCGAGACCAATAAACATAAGAATATTTACATCCATGTGTAGTAGTTGCGACAAACCTGTACGAAAAACGCTGCAAATTCTTTCACTGGGGTTTATTATTCAATCGGCTTGCGTTCATGATTTGAATTTCTACTAAGCTTTGGAGTGTTCGTGTTTCACAGGATAGGGCGATTATTGAATTTCAGGAGATATACATGGAGCACGTAAATCTGTTCTCGACCAAAATACCTATTTGGATTGATCAGTTGATCATATTTGTGTGCCTCCTGAAATTCAATAATCGCCCTATCCTGTGAAACACGCAGACTCCAAAGCTTAGTAGAAATTCAATCATGAACGCAATACCGATTGAATGATAAACCCCAGTGAAAGAATTTGCAGCGTTTTTTTTATTGAATCTCAATACACCCCCACAATAAAAACATCTATAATTTATCAAGTCCTTTGGCACTCGTATTGCGTTAAAACTTCCCCAAATCCAAATTTAAACAATGTAGCCAAAGGTAGACAGATGCAGAGGGGGCACACAAATATCATCAACTGATCAATCCAAATAGGTGTTTTGGATGAGAACCGATTTACGTGGTCTATGCATATCTCCTGAAATTCGATAATCGCTTTATCACCTGTAAAACACATTTCGAAGCTTAGTACAGATTCAAATCACGAACGCAAGCCAATTGAATAATAAACCCCAGTGAAAGAATACTTATTCACCCCAGTAATAATATTGAATAATAAACCTATAATACCTATATATTATCAGCGTTTCATGCATATCAGAATGCTTAAACCCGTGTATCGGCTACTAACTGCACTACAAGTATTCACATCGGCTATCACTCCAGTATCCACATTCACTACAACTCGACGCTATCGGCCGGACATCACTAGGTTACAAACAAACAATAATAAACGAAAAAACGCAAATGTTGGCACCATAAATCGGGCCATACATCGGGAATGGGTTGACCTACGGACGTGGGGAAGGGCTCATTCGATTCCTAATGGTATGTTCTTCAAATAGGAAAATATTTAGGCCGATTCGACTAGTTTTGAGGTTTTCAGGGATTTTACAAAACTTTTACAGCCCTTAAAGGGCACTTTAAATTGAGTGAGGGAGCTGGCTCAAGAATTGGGGCGTCGTCGGACCAAGATGGATTTTTCCTGCAAATTTCAGATTTTTTGCTCTAGCCGTTTCGGAGTTATCATGCGTACGGCGGACGGACGGAAAAATTTTTATTGCAGATTCGGATTCTATACCCTTTGAAACGTAAACCATGAAATTTTCAGGGGGGGTTTGAATTTTTTTTTTCCAGAACGATTACAATGGTTTATTATTGAATAATAAACCAAAAGGGTATGGTATCCAGGAACGAAAACGGTGACACGAGACCAATAAACATAAGAATATTTACATCCATGTGTTGTAGTTGCGACAAACCCGTTTGAAGTGAGTCATTTTATTTATATAAATCGGAGTTTCAGTCGTTCGCGAATCGTCCTTCGGTTCGACAATGAACGTTCGATGATCATCGTTGAACGTTCAGCGTTCAATCGAGGCTAAAGCGTATTCTACGTTCCTATACTTGTGGCAGTAGTCTCTAAATAAAAGCAAAAGGGGGTCCAGGGGGCTTGCCCCCTGTCGAGGCGGGAAGCGCCGAGTTTTTTTATTATTTTTATTTTAAACATTCACACCTGCTCCCATAGTGACTACAGGTGTTTGACAACACAAGAAAATTAAACTGCAAATCACAAATTATATAACAATATCGATATCGATGGAATAAAACCACATAAGTAAACAATATAAGTTAAAATTTTAACAATAATTGGTCAACAAGTTCAAATATTTAAAATTAAACACATAGACCACCTCACTTAGAAATCGTCGAAGTCAATGGAATTTATAAATGTCAATAGTTCGTCACGATGCTCACAAAACAGATCCTGGAATGAGACTGGCCATCGACCTCCACACATCGCGACTCTTCGTTGCATTCGTGCGAGGTCAACATCATATCTGGGGCATTCGTAGATAATATGATCCCAAGTCTGGGCCACTTGCATGGGGCACTGACAGGCATCATCATCCAATATAGCAAAACATAGAACTCCATACCCCACTCGACTTGGCGTGAGAACTCAAATTTCAACCCCTATGAGGGGGTGACGGGCGGTGATTGAGGGGGAGGTAGTTTCCCTAAGTACTCTCCTTGTCTGTAGTGTAAAAAAAGTAGAAATTCACTTAGTTCTGCCCAATCGTAGTTCATTCCAACCTCATGAATCAAAAAGAAGGTTCCGACGCCAATTTAAGGGTAGGTTTTTTGGCCATAGCTCAAAATTTTGGGGAGTCAGGGGATTTTGAAGCATTCTGAATTCATGGGATAATATATAAAATATTATTCAATATTATTACTGGGGTATTCTATTTTTACTGGATTCGAATTCAGCATCGAAAAATACATAGCGATACCCCATTCTACTTTACGGATCTTAACTTTTTTTTTGTGGTTGTTATCAAGCTTAGATAATTATGTAAGCTTGATAACTCGGTTAGGGTTTATTCATCAAGATGCCTAGATTACTGGCACAACCCGGACCGATGGTGAATGTTTCAGCTAAATTTCGTAAACTTTGGTCCTATAGTTTCCAGACGCTGGATGGACCAATTTTGTTCATTCATTTTTTGAAATCTGTGAAAACATTCCACATTGAAACGTGAATCACTAATTTTTTAGGGAGCTCAAAATTTCTCTTTTAAACGTTGATCACAAAGGTTTATAAGTGAACCATTAGCGTTAAAATCCAGGATTCGTTTCGGAATACCTCAAAACCGATTTCCATGACGAAATTTTCAACGAAAATTCCCTAAAAGAAGAAAAGCCGAAAGAGGCGGGGGTGCAGAGCCATGAATCACGGCCTTTTTACGAAGGGCTCCTCTCTCGTATCTCACCCGAAATAACAACGGAGAATCGGAGGGTCAGGACTGGATGTGGAAAGCAGAAGAGAAAGAGCGAGGAGAAGAGGGGTGGAGAGAGACAGAAAAGATATATATTCCTGGTGAGAGAGAGGGAGAAGGAGAACGAGATATATTCTGTTGGAGAGGGAAGGAAAAACGGTAAAAAGAGACAGAGAGCGGGTTCGCAATTCTTCAAGCAGACTTGTTCCTCCCTCCCCCAGCCACGGACCCCCTAATCTACCGTCCATAAATCCCAGTTTTTTTTTCGCTTGAGCACAATCGCTTCCAGTAACACACACGAACACGAATATCCTCTGAGATTTCAAATCTGGAGAGGGCAAGAGGGGGGGGGGATGGGGGAGGGGGACCTATTTCCCCCACTACCCACGGTTTTTGTTAAAAAATTTTTTTTCATCTTCACGATTTTTCAAAGAGATATGAAATATGGGAAGGGTTAATAAAATGGGGTGTCTGTATCGCGGTGACTGGGGTGTAGGAACCGTTTTTGAAGTTGGAAACACATTTCGGTTGTCAATGAAGTCCGCTCAACTTAAAAAAGCAAATCACTTACCTTCGTTTATCAACGTCCACGATATACTAAATACACCATACTTCTTAATGTTATTATATACAAAGAGCTCCTTGTGTACTTAACAGATCAGCGATGTATGCATGAAGCACAGAGATCTGCACAGGTATAAACAGGCAAGTGATTTGTCCATAAAAGCTACCATTGGGAGATAGTAATCTATGTATAAACAGTTTATAGTTTCATAAGGTGGATTGAAATTGGTACAGTATAGGTTAGCGACCTACACATAAACGCTGCCTCAATGGCTTATTAATCTGTGTATTAACAGGCTAGTGATCTGTGCTTAATAGCTATTTAACGGGGATAGTGATGTTAGTGTAAACAGGCTAAAAAATAGCTTGATAACTTGATAAATGTGCTACTTGTATACTCAATAGCTGGCTGCTATAAAAAGAGCTACATTCATACTTAACAGGGTTGCGATCTATGCATGAAGCTATCTCACAAAGCACAAACATCTGTACAGGTATAGACAGGCAAGTGATTTGCCCATAAAAGCTAACATTCGGGGATAGTAATCTATGTATAAACAGTCTATAGTTTCATAAGGTGGATTGAAATTGGTACTCCATAAGTTAGCGACCTTTACATAAGCGCTGTCTCAATCTTTTAGTAATCTGTGTATTAACAGGCTAGTGATCTGTGCATAAAAACTATTTAACGGGGATAGTGATCTTTGTGTAAACTGGCTGAAAAATAGCTTGATAACTTAATAAATGTGCTACTTGTGTACTCAATAGCTAAGGTGCCACGGAAAGATCTCAATTCATACTTAACAGACTAGCGACCTGTGCTTGAAGCAACCCCACAAAGCACAGTAATCGGTACAGGTATAGTATAAACAGGCTAGTGATTTGTCCATAAAAGATACCTGTTGGGGATAGTAATCTATGTATAAACAGTCTATAGTTTCATAAGGTGTTTCATATAGGTTTCAATCAACTCCCAAATTTTCTTTGAATCCCCCCAAAATTTCAATCAATTTCATAGCCCCCCTTCTGTGGGCACCCCAGGATATTTGTTGAGCAATCACTATTGCCCATGCTCAAAATTGAAAGCTATCAAAACTTCTGATTTCCACAATAATTTCCCGCAAAATTTTAGTTATGAAATATGCGGCTGGATCTCCTGAACAATAAACCAAGTGTCAACTATACGTTTTCCACCAATCCTTCTGGTTAATTGCCATTATGGCGGGTGTTAAAAAGTACAGTTTTTTAAATTGATTCGCCGGACATTTTTTTTTTTAGAATTTTCCACAAAGTTTTCCCTTTAAAATATTCAGCTCGACCCCCTGAACAATTAACCGATTTGGCTGCAGGTTTCCACCAATCTTTCTGGATTATTGTAGTTATTCTGGGTCGTGTCCGAGACCTCGCAGTACTGGCTGATGGGCCGACGGTCAAAACTGTCAGTCCACAATAAGTTCATACTGTACGAGCAAGCACTAAAGCCTGTCTGGATTTATGGTGCGCAACTGTGGGGGTGCACGGCCCAGAGCTACCGTAACATTCAGCGCTTTCAGAACAATCGACATTTAAGTCAACACATCATAACGAAAATTGAATGGAATTGAATTTATTGTTCAAAACTGAAGCGCAGTTGGCAGTGTATTCGTTCTTGTTTGTTTGGGAGAACTATTTGGTTATAGATTCGGAAGGTTATGTACGTGGCGGGCACCTGTTTGCGGGGGCCATCGGGGCCCGACCAATGCGACACATTTCACATCCCCCGTTTCTTCCAGGTCACGGGGGCCCCGCAAAACCGACCTCCCGGGATCTGTGAGGAGGTTCCTCGGGGCCCGTAAGTGTCCTGCTATAACTCTCTAATGTCCCAAGAAGTTACGTAGATGCATACACATATTTTAGAAATGACAGACTTCACAGCGGGCTGCAGATTGAATCTGCCAACGAGGTCATTCGAAGCCAAGCCATGCGTCAGCTCTTGAGACTACAAGACCATGTGAATGAGGATGTCGTCCAGCTTCTCAACACAGAGGATCTGCTAAGAAGACTGAAGAGAACCAAGCCACACGATTTAATTCGCTTACTGTGAGCATCATAAAGTGCAAATATCAGTAAAATAAGTGAAGTATCTTAGATTTCTTAATGTACGCCAACTATACATTACAATAATGTTGCTTATAACTTGGTGCAATAAAACAAATTAAAAAAAGAGAAAGTTTTCCACTTTTTTTTTCAGTTTCAAACCCTTAAAAGGTATTAGGAGGGCAGAATCTGACAAGAGCTCTCCTGGCCTTCATTTCCAAGGAAATTGAGCACTATTTTCGGTTTCAAACCCTTAAAAGGTATCAGGAGGGCAGAATCTGACAAGAGCTCTCCAGGCCTTCATTTCCAAGGAAATTGGGCAGTTTTTGCGGTTTCAAACCCTTAAAAGGTATCAGGAGGGCAGAATCTGACAAGAGCTCTCCTGGCCCTCATTTCCAAGGAAATTGAGCATTTTTTTCGGTTTCAAACCCTTAAAAGGTATCAGGAGGGCAGAATCTGACAAGAGCTCTCCAGGACTTCATTTCCAAGGAAATAGAGCAGTTTTTTCGGTTTCAAACCCTTAAAAGGTATTAGGAGGGCAGAATCTGACAAGAGCTCTCCTGGCCCTCATTTCCAAGGAAATTGAGCAGTTTTTGCGGTTTCAAACCCTTAAAAGGTATCAGGAGGGCAGAATCTGACAAGAGCTCGCCAGGACTTCATTTCCAAGGAAATTGAGCAGTTTTTTCGGTTTCAAACCCTTAAAAGGTATCAGGAGGGCAGAATCTGACAAGAGCTCGCCAGGACTTCATTTCCAAGGAAATTGAGCATTTTTTTCGGTTTCAAACCCTTAAAAGGTATCAGGAGGGCAGAATCTGACAAGAGCTCTCCAGGACTTCATTTCCAAGGAAATTGGGCAGTTTTTTCGGTTTCAAACCCTTAAAAGGTATCAGGAGGGCAGAATCTGACAGGAGCTCTCCAGGACTTCATTTCCAAGGAAATTGAGCATTTTTTTCGGTTTCAAACCCTTAAAAGGTATCAGGAGGGCAGAATCTGACAAGAGATCTCCAGAACTTCATTTCCAAGGAAATTGAGCAGTTTTTTCGGTTTCAAACCCTTAAAAGGTATTAGGAGGGCAGAATCTGACAAGAGCTCTCCTGGCCCTCATTTCCAAGGAAATTGAGCAGTTTTTTCGGTTTCAAACGGTTAGGGACGGGTTCAATGACTGTGGTGATGTACTCAATAAAAAATTGAAATGTTTGGAATTGAAAAAAAATTGTATTTGAACATATAACAATGACGGCCAAGGTTTCAATACGAAATATAGTAATAACATGAAACAAATCCACTTATTTTTCAAAACTAAGTACCACATGAAAATAGGATGAAAAGGCTCAGAAAATACCTTCGAAATAAGCTCCAATTCGGTGGAATGAGGAGTAGTGAATAAGAAACAAATTGTATCAACTAAAACTAGGAAACATAATGTAAATAAATACAATATAAATTCACAAAGAAACAAATATTGGTAAGATCCCCTGGGAGAAAAAAGCTGAGATCTTTCGACAAGAAAACAATAATAAGTGTTTCAAATTCTATCGAATTTCAAATAACACAGATGCATTTGCTCGGTAGTATTTATCACAGATCGACGAGATATGCAGCAGACGAAGAAATTATGGCACGTCGTCTTCATTTTTCTCTGAGGTCTTCATCCTCTTTCTCATTCGCCGAATCATAAATCCAGCGATGTGATGCCATTCTCCTGTAAAAATGAAAGAAAACAGTTCTCAGAAAACACAAGTAAATATTTCTTAGAAAACACAAGTACCGTGGATACGCGCGGTATCTGATAGGTACATCTTGGTTTTTAGTGCAAAAAAAGTTACTTTTCACAGTGTTATCATCTAGACCTATCTTTTAGGACACTGTAAAATATATTATTCCCTAAATAATCACATAATTAGAAACTTGTAGAATATTATCTGGATAAGCGCGGTGTATCTGTCAGATTCTTTCAGCCACTACTGATGGATGAACGACTTGATCATACAAATACCGCGCGTCTCCGCGTGTTAACTTTATTTTAAGAGGTGTTAAAAGTCGACATTTTTCTTGAATACAAGAGAAAAATCAAAATTGTGTAGTGTTTTATGAGTCAAATACATCACTCTTTTACCTCACAAATTTGAGGGGAATTTAGAAACCAAATATGGAAAAATCTTGGTATTTTTTTCAGCACTGCTTATCAATTTTGGGAAGGATACAAAAATTGTATAATTGAATTGGTTTTTCAAAGATTAGAATGTATGTCAAAAGCTTGATTAATCAATTTAGTTGCTTAGTTCGTGCTATAAATAAGTGTGCGTAGGATTTTGCTATTGGTTTATTATTCAATAATAAACCATTGTAATCGCTCTGGAAAAAAAAATTCTAACCCCCCCTGAAAATTCCATGGTTTACGTTTCAAAGGGTGTAGAATCCGAATCTGCAATAAAAATTTTTCCGTCCGTACGCACGATTTCTCCTAAACGGCTGGAGCAAAAGATCTGAAATTTTCAGGAAAAATCCATTTTGGTCCGACGACGCCCCAATTCTTAAGCCAGCTCTCTCACTCAATTTAAAGTGCCCTTTAAGGGCTGTCAAAGTTTTGTAAAATCCCTAAAAACCTCAACACAAGTCGAATCGGCCTAAATATTTACCTATTTGAAGAACATACCGTGAGGAATCGAATGAGCCCCTCCGCAGGTCCGTAGGTCAAACCATTCCCGATGTATGGCCCGATTTATGGTGACAACATTTGCGTTTTTTGGTTTATTTTTGTTTGTTTGTAACCTAGTGATGCCGATAGCGTCGAGTTGTAGTGAATGTGGGATAGTGGAGTGATAGCCGATGTTGATACTTGTAGTGTAGTTTATAGCCGATACACGGGTTGAAGCATTCTGATATGCATGAAACGCTGATGATATATAGGTAAATATTATTCAATATTATTAGTGGGGTAAATAAGTATTCTTTCTCTGGGGTTTATTATTCAATTGGCTTGCGTTCATGATTTGAATCTGTACTAAGCTTCGGAGCGTACTATTGTGTACTAGAGCGATTATTGAATTTCAGGAGATATGCATAGAGCACGTAAATCTGTTCTCAACCAAAATACCTATTTGGATTGATCAGTTGATCATATTTGTGTGCCTCCTGAAATTCAATAATCGCTCTATCACCTGTGAAACACGCACACTGCAAATTCCTTCAGTGCGGTTTATTATTCAATTTTATTCATTTGAGTTGCATTCATGATTTGAATTTCTACTAAACTTTGGAGTGTGCGTGTTTTACAGGTGATAGAGCGATTATTGAATTTCAGGAGATATGCATAAAAATCGGTTCTCAACCAAAGCACCTATTTGGATTGATCAGTTGATGATATTTGTGTGCCTTCTCTACATCAGTCTACCTTTGGCTACATCGTTTAAATTTGGATTTGGGGAAGTTTTAACGCAATACGAGTGCTAAAGGACTTGATAAATTATAGATGTTTTTATTGTATTGAGGTTCAATAAAAAAACATGAATTTCAGGAGGCACACAAATATGATCAACTGATCAATGAAAATAGGTATTTTGGTTGAGAACAGATTCACGTGCTCCATGCATATCCCCTGAAATTCAATAATCGCTCTATCCTGTGAAACACGCACACTCCAAAGCTTAGTAGAAATTCAAATCATGAACGCAAGTCAATTGAATAATAAACCCTAGTGAAAGAATTTGCAGCGTTTTTTGTTTGTTTTCATAATTATATGAGGTCAATAAGGTACACATATGTATGTGTATATACTTTTATGTGGCGGTAAACAATGGAAAAATGAAATTTGTTGGATTACAATCAGCACGACTACACCTGCAAGAAGCGAGACCCAAATCCACACCGAAGGCAATGAAAATGAAACCCTATGAAGGCGGATGATGACTCTTCTGAACCCTTTGAAGAAATAAATAGACGACGAAAAGGTGAGAATTGATAGGATGGGGGGGGGGGGAGAGAATTGTCTAGAATGAACAGTTGGGACATGCTCATATGACATGATGCAAGTGAAACTTGGAGGAGGGTTATGATTTCTAAGAAAAAAAAAACGCTGCAAATTCTACTACTCCTATTGAATTTCTACTAAGCTTTGGAGTGTGCGTGTTTCACAGGTGATGGAGCGATTATTGAATTTCAGGAGGCACACAAATATGATCAACTGATCAATCCAAATAGGTATTTTGGTTGAGAACAGATTTACGTGCTCTATGCATATCTCCTGAAATTCAATAATCGCTCTATCACCTGTGAAACACGCACACTCCGAAGCTTAGTATAGATTCAAATCATGAACGCAAGCAAATCGCTTTGCGTTCATATAACGCGCATGTTGGCATCATAAATCGGGCCATACATCGGGAATGGTTTGACCTACGGACGTGGGAGGGTCTCATTCGATTCCTCATGGTATGTTCTTCAAAAAGAGTACAAATTTAGGCCGCTTCGACTTGTTTTGAGGTTTTTAGGGATTTTACAAAACTTTGACGGCCCTTAAAGGGCACTTCAAATTAAGTGAGAGAGCTGGCTCAAGAATTGGGGCGTCGTCGGACCAAGATGGATTTTTCCTGAAAATTTCAGATTTTTTGCTCCAGCCGTTTCGGAGATATCGTGCGTACGGCGACGGCGGACGGACGGAAAAATTTTATTGCAGATTCGGATTCTACACCCTTTGAAACGTAAACCATGAAATTTTCAGGGGGGGTTAGAATTTTTTTTTTTCCAGAGCGATTACAATTACCATTGTCATTGTTTATTATTGAATAATAAACCAATAAAATGTTAGTACATTAACATCATGCCTTCAAACTGTACAAAATATATTTACAGCTGTTACCATAGCGCCCCGTGGTACATGCGAAACGATGATATTCATCGCGATTCGAGGATGGAGACAGTCTATTAAAATATTTCGAAATACGCAAGGAAGCATGAACATCGCCTCCAGGAACATGAGAACCCGGAGACGCTCTACGTTTTGAACAACGAAGGTAAAATCTGACGCCTCAAGCGAAACAAACCACTGGATTTAGTTGTGCTGTGTGAATAGAAGTGCAATCGAACTCGGTGCTATATAATAAAGGGCTTGGTTTTGCTGTAAACCTACCCTCTTGAAGTGTACCTATATTGATATGTAAAATTGCTAGACGAAATGTATTTGACTTTTCAGTTGGAATTAATAAATCACAAAAAATTAGAAAATTCTCTGCGTAACTACTTTTTTGGCATCCCCACTGACTTCACTCATATATATTACGACTGCTGTTCAGCAATAGCAACTACTTCACTTTTTACTTTGAAAACCAATATGAGACTTTCGCACATTATGCTCAACTTTGAATTCTGCAGTATTTTCAGTTTCAAACGCTTATGAGGTATCAGGAGGGTAAAATCCGACAAGAGCTCTCCAGGCCTTCATTTCCAAGGAAGTTGTGCAGTATTTTAAGTCTCAAACCCTTAGAAGGTATCAGGAGGGCAGAAACTGACAAGAGCTCTCCTCGCCCTCATTTCCAACGAAGTTCTGCAGTATTTTTCAGTTTCAAACCCTTAAAAGGTATTAGGAGGGCAGAATCTGACAAGAGCTGTCCTCGCCTTCATTTCCAAGGATGTTGGGCAGTATTTTCAGTTTCAAACGGTTAGGGACGGGTTAAATGACTGGGAGGGTAAAATCCGACAAGAGCTCTCCTGGCCCTCATTTCCAACGAAGTTCTGCAGTATTTTCAGTTTCAAATGCTTGGGAGGTATTAGGAGGGTAAAATCTGACAAGAGCTCTCCTGGCCCTCATTTCCAACGAAGTTCTGCAGTATATTCAGTTTCAAACGCTTGGGAGGTATTAGGAGGGTAAAATCTGACAAGAGCTCTCCTGGCCCTCATTTCCAACGAAGTTCTGCAGTATATTCAGTTTCAAACACTTGGGAGGTATTTTATGAGGGCAAAGTCTGACAAGAGCTCTCCTCTCCCTCATTTTCAATAATAATGCTAATTATTACCTACAGTAAAATTGTAATGCACGCTCAGGTGTCAGAGGGGTCTGAAATTTTTGGATAAAGCTCGAGTTGGGTGGGCTTGCAAAATGTGAAAAATTAATTTTCGAACAGGTTTTATTAATTGAGTTTGTCCGCCACATCCCTTGACATGCATACTCTTTTTCGATATTTTATAAGGAAATTTTCTATTGAAATGAATGTAGGAGAGTGTATTTCGAAGGGATACAGATAAATGGCCGTGAGAATGGCAAAGGAGGCGAGAGGGTGGTGGGGTGTTGGAGAATGTATCCGACCTGTTGGGCGTAGGTACGTCCACCTACTTGCCGGTTAGGATACAAGATTATCGCGGGAACTCATCATGAGAACTGGAGAAGTCTCCGCCCACTTTAAACAGAACTTGGACCGTCGCCAACGGAACCTCAAGGCCTTTGGTTCGACTCTCAGCGCCGCACCGTCGTCCAAAACCACGGTAACTTGAGTAGTTGTCGTGGTTACCGTGGCTACTCTAGTTACCGTGGTCCAAAACAACGAAAAGCGGAAACAATTCCCTTTATTTGGAATATTTTAATGCAAATTGGTACCTCAATGCTTTTAGCGGTATCCAATCCGAATTCAATGACACGTATTACCTACCTTACTGCAACAATAATTTGTTAATACAGTAAATCAGCATTTTTCTTGATAAAATCACGCCTCTTTTTACTGCTTTTATACTTTGAACAACCCATTATATACGGGAAAATCAATTTTACAACTAATTTCCCACAAAAAATGCCTCGAATGAATGTTTTTAGGGGCTTCGGTTACAAGTTATTTTACTTTCAAGATTTTGTTCGTTTGTTTGACCTTCTCTCACTAAAATGAATATAGCTTACATTTTCGGAAAAATCCATGGACAGACAACGGAAATCTTGAAATATTTAATAAATTGGTTTTTAAAATCCCGTAAAAAAAAAGTAAGTAAATTTGTACTCTGATATAAAATCGAAAGCCCCTCCAGGTTAGGTCAAACCATTCCCGATGTTGGCCCGATTTATGGTGCCAACATTCGCGTTAATTATTGTTTTTGTTTTGATATCAGTAACCTAATGATGTAGTGATGAGAGGATAAGTAAATTTGTAGCCGATACACGGGTTGAAGTTTAGCAGAAACGCAAATTCTTTCTCTAGGGTTCATTATTCAATTGGCTGACAACCCCTAAGTTTGTGTGCTTTCTTCTGATAAAGCGAATTATTAAATTTCAAGGTATGCAAGAGCAATTTTTATAGGATTCGGTTTCAAGTTATTTTACTTTCAAGATTTTGTTCGTATGTTTGACCTTCTCTCACTAAAATGAATATAGCTTACGGCCGTTTTAGTGATGTAACGTCGAAAACACGAAAAAAATCTTAAAGGTAAAATAACTTGAAAACGAAGCCTCTACAACAAAACTCTAAGAGGCACTTTTTGTTGGAAACTAGTTGTGAGTGATTCTCCCATTATGTACGAAATTTGCGTTTCAGAACCCACCAGCTGAAAAACAAGTTTTTCATCAACTTTTTTCCGTGAATCCATTCTAAGTATGCTACTGACTTACTCCTACGAAAAAACTATTCACACAAGTTCGTGGAATAAGAGGTATCTTTGAAATCATTGTAATGAGGGACTAACTGAAGTGTGCACAATTTAAGCTCAACAATTTAGTCAAATTCGGCATGACAAATTTTGCACTCTGTTAAGCTCAAAGGGAGAAAAAATGTGAAACCTAAATACATTGGTTCACAGACTTAAATTCATTGAATTTAAATCATAATGTTAGTCCCTCATTTGCTTAGTTAGTCCATCAATACTTATGGAATGAGGGATTAACATATGAGGGATTAACATTTTGCGTCTTTCAGAGAGGTGCACCTCTTCACAAGCTTCTCTCGGGAAAAAGAATAATGAGACACTGTACCCCCTGTGAAAACACACTAATTATCGCAAATGAATAATATAATTTCTCTTATCTTAGGCAACATTCACGCTGGTGAGGAATTAACTCGTTTGAATGAACAGAAACGACTATCGTACAAACAATTTCACAAATAACCTAAACATTGAAGAGGTTGCCCTGGAAAAGGTTACATAGAGTTTGGCGGCAACCTGAGCAATGTAGGCAACCGTGAAAACTTGTTACTTCTGCTATTCGAAAAGTGGAACGCCCTTTTCAAAAAGGAGAGAGGGATTAACTCGAAAACCTAGGGACAAAGGTGTTCAATGCTACTGATTGTTCGGTAGACAACTCTCTAGTAGCATTTTTTTAACCATCGATTTTCCAAGGTCTTCAAGAGTCGTCTAGAGAGGCTGCTTACCGTCAAAAGCGTTACTTGAAGACCTTGGAAAATCAATGGTTAAAAACAAATGATACAAATCACTATTATACGAGTATTACTCACCACTCAAAATGAGACATTCTCGTCGTGGGACAAGTGAGGGACTAACTTTTGGGCAGTTCGAATTTAATTTTCATGATGAAAATGGGAGAATACTTTCATGGAAAATGACGGGAAACCAACGAAAGGACATATATTTTCAAATGAGAAAAAAATGCATTCTCAAAAAACAAACTAATACCAAAATCAACAGGGGACTTAATTTTGTCGATAATGGGGGAATGAGTCTTGTAGAACACGTGTGCGAAGTTTTTCGGATCGTACGCTGGACACCCTGTATTATCGATTAGCCACAACAAAAGTTAATAACGCTCGTAGTTTTACAAATCTCCACAATTTAGGACAGTAATTTAATAGGTCCCCACCATTATCCACAGTTCTGAATCATGGACAATAACCACCAAGCTTCGGAGATGAGATACATTCGGAGGGTGGAAGGTAAGACAAGAAGAGACAGGGTCCGTAATCAAACAATTCGGAGGAACCTGCACTTGGATCCCTTACAACTAGAGGTGGGTAGTGAGTGAGTGACCTTGTCTCAAAGAACTTCTCTTTGAAGTGAACTTGTCCCAAATGACCTGCGGAGGGAAGACCTGCAGTTCATCACAAGACGTTTGCGGCAGCATGACTCCCCGCGGCCGACGTTCGAACTACTCGGACGGTCGCGAACTTCTCTTGGCAAGGCAAGTTCGAGACCTGCAGGTCGCAAACGTTTTTTACAGCATGACTCCTGCTTCCGATGTTCGAACTACTCGGAGACCTGCCAAACCGATCTTCACAAAGTGAACTGCAGATCACCCATCCGCCATTAGCTGGGGTTCCCTTCTTGTCAACGACGGACTCCCCTCACTGCAGAGTCAATACCATTCAAATTTACTATATACTAAACTATACTGGTCGATACTATACTCATCACAGAGTCGATTATATTTAATAAGTAGGTATTTATACGAAAATTTGCACGAGGACTCGAAAAATGACTAGGGAGTAGGAAAAGAGAACCCATTCATTCACGAAGTGAACTGCAGGTGTCACATTCATCCACGGAGTGAACTTATCCCACCGACCTTGTCTCTGGACTGAGTGACCTGCAGGTCGTCCACTCCCTCAGGTGACCTGGGTTTACACACCTCTACTTACAACACTGATTAGAGGCTGCGCAGCTTCGGTGGTTCGGACATGTATTAAGAATGCCTGACAACAGATATCCACGTATGGCTTGGAAAGGACGTTTCCCAAACAGAAGAGCAATTGGTAGACCGCGTCGCACATGGAAGAAAACGTCCAGGCCAGTCTGCAAGCCAGGGGAGTTAAGCTGGCCACTGACGATCGTTCCGAATGGAGTGGAGTAAGTTTGTACGCCAAACAAAGAAAACCCAAAAAGAAGTGGGTGAAATAGCGGTTTCTCAACAGAAGACAGCACACACACTTGAATTTATTTCAAGGGCGAGGTTTCTTTTAAATTTGTTGTGGTAATTTGGGTCACTTGTTTTCCACAAGCAGGTGTGTTCCATGTATAAATCGATGACGGTAATCACAAAATCCTTGTTGGAAACACTCATTTCGTGGAGAAGAACCGAAAGAGACAAGCAACCTGTTCGACTGACCATAACCAACTGAGACAGAAAAGTGCGCGGTTTGCCCACTCACGGTCGTCCGTATTTCTCGGTCGCGTTTCCCCATTCACGAGCAGTTGGAGCGATGGAGTTTTGGCGCGGCGCGATGGATTTTCGACTGGTTGGAATTCCATCACGCCCCGTCACTCCACTCCAAACCCGATGAGTTTTGCCATTCACGTCGTTCCATTGGAGCGCTGCCACGCTATTTGGCTTGTTGGAACGATCGTCAGTGGCCAGCTTTAAATGGGGCAGTAATAGGACCCTAGCAGCGGACATGAAAGGATGGTCTGCTCTTTGCAACAACCTCAACACCGCAAGGTAGAAGACAGACGAAGTAAGTCATTTCATAGGCACTTGGTGGCTGTAGCTTTTGCTAAGGCGTTCCAGCCCCTTCGTACCGTTGGCTCCATCCTGATTTCTAACGTCATTATGGTCCCCTCCCGAGCCAACTTCGTGCAAGTTCTCCCATCTACGAACGGCACCGCCTGGAAAAAGAGATTCGGCGGTCTCGAGATATTTTTCATCGACCAACAAGAAAAATAAAAAAACGACGAAACCAAACTCCGATACATCACAACGAATTCACCTTGAAAGGGAAGAAATCTACTCGACTGATACGAGAGCCTGAGGGCGCCTGAAACCGCAGTTGGTTGAGCAACGTCACGTTTTCACGTTACTTTTGCCTTCAAGGGGTCTGTTCGAATCTGAGCATCTCTCGGGAGGGTGAAAGCCCCTACGGCCAAATTCAAAGGCTCCGTCGCATTTTTTTTGTCGAAAATAATTTATTTGGCGAGCCGTTCTTTCGTTTTTCGTAATTTTCTAGTCACGTTTAGACCATTGAAGCATGGAGAAAAAAAACTGCGAATCGTTGCACAAAAGGTTTACCAATTCTGTGTTGGATGCCCCTTCCTCACAGATCACTGGTCTATAGTTGTTAACAATTACTTCACGGCTCTAGTTAAGACTGAGTTGTAAGCCGATTCACACTCAATCCAAAAGGGTGAGGAATACAAAAAAGCAGAAAAACCACAACAAAATAATAACACAGCCCCACAAAAAAAGCCAAGATCCGTAGAGTAGACTAGGGTATCCCTATGTATTTTTCGATGCTGAATTAAAATCCAAGGTCCTAGAAATCCCCTGACCACCTAAATGTTGAGCTATGGCCAAAAAAAACTACCCTTAAAATAATGTGAGAACCTTCTTTTTGAGTCATGAGATTGGGATGAGCTACGTCATCTTTTTGAATGAATTGCTACACATTTTTCGAATATCACAGAGATATCACAAGAAAAGAGAATAAAATCCGAAAGAATTAAAAGTCATTGGAGGAGACCCCAACACACAAGTTTGAAAGCCTTTTCAAAAACGCTGCAAATTCTTTCACTGGGGTTTATTATTCAATTGGCTTGCGTTCATGATTTGAATTTCTACTAAGCTTTGGAGTGTGCGTGTTTCACAAGTGATGGAGCGATTATTGAATTTCAGGAGGCACACAAATATGATCAACTGAACAATCCAAATAGGTATTTTGGTTGAGAACAGATTTACGTGCTCTATGCATATCTCCTGAAATTCAATAATCGCTCTATCATCTGTGAAACACGCACACTCAAAGCTTAGTAGAAATTCAAATCATGAACGCAAGCCAATTGAATAATAAACCCCAGTGAAAGAATTTGCAGCGTTTCATGCATATCAGAATGCTTCAACCCGTGTATCGGCTACAAAGCCTTTTAGGAGTTCACTCCAGTATCCACATCACTACATCATTACATCACTAGGTTACTGATATCAAAACAAAAACAATAATAAACCAAAATAACGCAAATGTTGGCACCATAAATCGGGCCATACATCGGGAATGGTTTGACCTGCGGAGGTTCTCATTCGATTCCTCGCGGAAAGTTCTTCAAAAAGAGTCTAAGTTTAGGCCGCCTTGACTTTTTTTGAGGTTTTTAGGGATTTTACAAAACTTTTACAACCCTTAAAGGGCACTTTAAATTAAGTGAGAGAGCTGGTTCAAGAATTGGGGCGTTGTCGGACCAACATGGATTTTTCCTGAAAAATTCAGATTTTTTGCTCCAGCCGTTCAGGAGGAATCGTGTACGGCGGACGAAATTTTTTTTTTGCAGATTCAGATTCTACACCCTTTGAAATGTAAACCATAAAATTTTCAGGGGGGTTAGCATTTTTTTTAAGAGCGATTAAAATGGTTTATTTTTGAATAATAAACCAAAATCATATTCATTTTCAGCGAACCTGGGACTCGACTGGCGCGAAAAATCAAATTTCAACCCCTAGGAGGTGGTGATTAAGGGAAGAAGAGGTGCCTACAGGCTCTTGGAAGTTCAAATTCGATCTCAGGGACCCCAAAAAACAGAAATCCATACCCCACTCGACTTGGCGTGAGAACTCAAATTTCAACCCCTAGGAGGTGGTGGCGGGGGTGATTGAGGGGGAGGTAGTTTTTCCAAGTACTCTCCTTGTCTGAAGTTGAAAAAAATGTAGAAATTCACTTAAAAAGATGTCGTAGTTCATCCCGATCTCATGACTCAAAAAGAAGGTTCTGGTACCTATTTAGGGGTAGTTTTTTGGCCATAACTCAACATTTAGGAGGTCAGGGGATTTTTTGGACCTTGGATTCGAATTCAGCATCGAAAATACATATGGATACCCTAGTCTTCTTTACGGATCTTGTTTTTTTTTTTTTTTTTTTTAAGTGGGGCTGTTATCTTGGTTTTTTACGGTCCCTCCGTATTTCATAAAAATGTTAGACAATTTTTCAACAATCAAGCCTCTAGAAGGTAAGTAAAGAATGCAGTAAACCTGTTTAGTGAAAATTAGAAACAGAACAATTAGAGATATGACATTATTCATGGAATAAAAATGAAAACCAGCCTCTTTTGACAAGGGTGATACCATCTTAAACAGTTCTTTATTGGAAACCCGTTCTACTGAAATCAGGTGAGTCGTTTCGTGAAGTTTATAAATGGTTCATTTCAAAATTTCGGTCACTTTTCTAAAAAAAAATTTGAAACTTGGTCAATTTGCTTGTTCCTAATCAATCACTGCTGTTCTCTCGGCATATTACCCAAGTGATTTAAGGGGCTATTGGCTGGATATTGTAGGGAGTGAGGTTACAGCTTTTCACCGCCTTTACAGGCCACAAATCAATTGAAACTGGTTGAACCAAAATGTTGTCAACGAACTTCCAACAACTACACTAATTGTCAACAAGTGCGATCAAGTTTCACTTGCCACAGTCAGAATGTTATTGGAGCAGGGAGTGAGAGTTAAAAAACCCACACTGCTGCCTCCAGGGATGGTTTTCCCGGTAGAACTGACTGGGAAGGTCTAGGCAAAATCCAACCACCAGCGTTGGGACCATCTTGAATAAGGGATGTCAACAAAACAGAAGCAACTTCATAAACACCCTTTCTGCCTGTTGGGGGCTACTTTTGAAAACGTTGAAGGGAGTGAGGAAAAACCGTGTGACACTGAAATAAGTGGGCTGATAAGGCTACTTGATTCGATCCAATTTTTTTTCCTGAGGCGGATATCCATTGTAGATGGTATGTTCTTTCATAGTGTAAGTGGGTATAACAGCCCCAATAAATATTTCGCTGAGTAGTGACGATGGAAGTTGTATACCTCTGGTTAGTGACAGCTGTAGGGAGTGAGAAATACGGACTTTGGTATTTTCTCCTGGGTCCTGTAGGCACAACTTTTACATGCTCTTCCATGGAACATGTACATCCACATAGGAGAACATTTTAAAACACTTACAAAACTGTATTTAGTTGAGATTTGACGGCAATACTGATCAGTGACATAAATGTGACCGAAATTTTGAAATGACCCATATATTTGAATCTGATATTTGAAATATCCATATACAGTAAAACCCCGCTAATCCGGCATCCGATAGTCCGGCACCTTCAATAATCCGGCATCGGTCTTTAGAGATTTTTTTTTGTACTGAATAAAGCTTGCAGGCGCTTATGGCAGAGTTCGGGCGATTTCGACAGAGTTCGAGGTAAAATCCACAATAATATCTTTCTTCGTTTTTTCTTTAACATTTTCCTTCACTGCCAAAATCAGAGAAATCACAATAGAACGCGGAAAAATGGCTTGGTAACTATTAATAGCCCTTTAAATAGCCATTATAGCGGTATTTCCGCTTTCCTAGCAAAAACGCTGCAAATTCTTTCACTGGGGTTTATTATTCAATTGGCTTGCGTTCATGATTTGAATTTCTACTAAGCTTTGGAGTGTGCGTGTTTCACAGGTGATAGAGCGATTATTGAATTTCAGGAGGCACAAAAATATGATCAACTGATCAATCCAAATAGGTATTTTGGTTGAGAACAGATTTACGTGCTCTATGCGTATCTCCTGAAATTCAATAATCGCTCTATCACCTGTGAAACACGCACACTCCAAAGCTTAGTAGAAAATCAAACCATGAATGCAAACCAATTGAAAGAAAGAATGTGCAGCGTTTTTTATGGTTATCAGAATGCTTCAACCCGTGTATAGGCTACAAAGCCTTTTAGGAGTTCACTCCTGTATCCACATTACTACATCACTACATCACTACGTCTAGGTTACTGATATCAACACAAGAACAATAATAAACCAAAATAACGCGAATGTTGGCACCATAAATCGGGCCATAGATCGGGAATGGTTTGACCTACGGACCTGGGGAGGGGCTTATTCGATTCCTCGTGGAGTGTTCTTCAAAAAGAGTACAAATTTAGGCCGCCTTGACTTTTTTTTTGTGGTTTTTAGGGATTTTACAGAACTTTGACAACCCATAAAGGGCACTTTAAATTAAGTGAGAGAGCTGGCTCAAGAATTGGGGCGTCGCCGGACCAAGATGGATTTTTCCTGAAAATTTCAGATTTTTTGCTCCAGCCGTTTGGGAGAAATCGTGCGTACGGCGGACGGACGGAAAATTTTTATTGCAGATTCGGATTCTACACCCTTTGAAACGTAAACCATGAAATTTTCAGGGGGTTAGAATTTTTTTTTCAAGGGCGATTACAATGGTTCATTATTGAATAATAAACCAAAACGAATATTTTAAGACGACATTCAGTAATCCGGCATTTTTGGTTATCCGCCACTGCCTAAGTCCCAGACGCGCCGGATTAGCGAGTTTCTACAGTATTGCGGTGTTAGATGCGGCAGTCAGACGGATTCTATCAATTCGTTTTGTAGCGTTATTTCCAACAATCAAACATAATTCCAAAAATTATGAACGCATATGTTAGAATTGGCAGGGTTTACCGTTTCTTTGGTACGAGAACTAAATAAATCCGAGCGTTTGAAGGTTAATATGGAAACTGTCGGAAAGCCTGGTAGACGTCGAGAGATTTCAGGAGAGAGGATAAGGGAAGTTTTCGGTTCGGCGGACCACAAGTTATCCGCACCCCTTCCTCCGGCCCCCTTTGGCGCACATTGCTAAAACACCCCTTCTCCGCTCGCACATTGCTAACCCCCGGGGCCCCGCACATTGCTGTTCCTCCCGCACATTGCTAGCCGCCTCCCCGCTACGTGATTTGCGAGGGCGCAGAATCTCACCCCCCCCCCCCCCCCCTGTCTACTTCCTTTTTAGGATCAATAAAGGAGGCAGGAGCCTCCTCCATGCTGGTTAAGATGGCGCAGATAAGGATAAGATATCCTCCCCTCTTCCTCTCTCGCATCTTCGATCCCATCTTCCCCTCTCTCTTCCCCACAACCTCTGACGCCTCTTTCCTTCTCATCTTCGATCTCATCTTCCTTCCTCCAAGAACGTAAAATAAGGCTCCAGCCCTTCAGCTCTGCGAGTTTTCCAGGGAATTTCCCCCCAATCTCCTCCCTAGAAGTTATTTACCCACTTTCTGCTGCCCTCAAACCCAAGATTAGAAACATAAACCTGTTCAACTTTATTTCTTTGAATAAAATTTTGAATACACAAATTTAAACAGGAATTTCGAGAGTCAGTTTTCCTAAGTTATTAATCAATGTTTACTCAATAAACCGGAGATCTCAGCTGTTTGGTATCACGAACTCCAGTTCAGACGAATCAACTGTTTAAAAATGTTTCATCTATTGAAAGCGAAAACGATGATATCGCTACCTAAAGGCAGACTGGAAACAAAAAGTAGGTAGGGGAAGGTGGGGTAATTAGAGACGCGAAGGGGTAATAGGAGACAAAAAAAATTTTTTCTGGCCGAACCTTTGACTTTTCAAGGTCGCAAATTTTTGTGTAAGCACTTCGTAACAAATAGAAACCCCACGATTTTTTTGAGATTTATAGCAAAATTCAGGTAAGACAGAAAAATAGTCGAATTTTCTCGGGGGGCCTTTGTCTCTTATTGCCGACCTATTGTCAATAAGAGACAGATGTAAAAATCTTCAATGGGCAAGTCAGAAACACTTCTAGAGACGTTCTAACGTAATAAGAGACAAGTGGCAACCTGTCTCTTAATACCCTAAAAGTTTCAGGCTTCCAGGTTAACACCAAAAAAAGTTTCAAATTTTCAAAAATTTTCACCAAAACTGCCATTCAAAAATTTCATTTCTGAGGTCCTGGGAACAGCCCATTGCTGCACAAACCAAATTTACTTTCAAGCGTTCAAAATTGAAGGGCACTACAAAGAAACAAATTAGGTTGAACAAAGCACCGTTTTTTCTTCCTAATTGTCACTGCTTTGGACAAGCTATATCACATAATATCATCATCATAAAGTACGTCACAGCTCTAGATCAGTCTTCCAAAATCAATGTAAGAAAAATAATGTTACTGACCAGTCTTTGAAAATAAAATTCGAACCTTATAAACATTATAAACCTAATTTTTTTGACTGAGAATTATTGACATAGGAAGGTCTGATTCTCTTTTGAACATTGAAAAACTTGACATTGCCAAATAGAGAAAAATAAAAACATTATGAAACGTTGTCCTCTTTAGAAGGAATCCCAACCAACCTTTAGAAAAAATATAGAATTCCTATTCAAATTATAATATAATTTGAATAGGAATTCTATATTTTATTAATAGAGACTGGGGTAATAAAAGACAAACTGTCTACAATTGCCCCAGCTGTTCACCAGCTGGAGGCAATAAGAAACATCGCAATAAATAATTAAGGAGTGGTCGTACAGGAATCCGCCAAAGAGATTTTGAAGAGAATTGCATAAGAAAAGTCTGGAAAAACTTACCAGTTCTTAAAGCCGGGTTGTTGGGCGGACGAAGCACTGACGGATAATAAGAGACACGCGTAACCTGACTTTGAAAGGAAGGGTTTTCGTAGATTACTCGGTGTTACCACGGAATGTGTCTGCGGATTTTCCTAACCAACTAAAATTTTACATCAGACCCCTGGTGACCTCTGTAGGCACTTTTTGGACAAGTACAGCTTCGCGGGATATTTCAAAATCCTCATGTCTCTTATTGACCGTGTCTCTGATTACCCCACCTTCCCCTACTCTTTTACATCGAACGTTTTTGAGATTCCGAGTTTTTAATATTTGTACCCCTTAGAGTTGATTACTGACATCCCCAATCGATGTCAGAAAGCCTTGTGTTCACAAAAAATTGTTATTGTCCGAATTCAAACATTTCTACTTGCATTTTGCGTTGCATAGCCTACTGAACAAATTTGGTTCCGTGTCTATCGGTCTGTCTGTCTGTCCGTATTTCCTTGTTACAGCCATAACTGCCACAATTTAGAATGAATTTATAAAAATATTTTGAGGTCTCTCATATTTTGAGGGACTATGCGGATGAGGACTCTAGAGGTCCCAAAGGAATTTCATTTCAATGTAATCAGCGGTGCGCTAACGTGAAATTCTTGAAACAGGTATTACTTTCACAATTTTGATTCAATTTAGCTCGTATGATAAAGGATTATGCTCTGTCATCTCCTTAGCAGTGTATTTCTATCTGAATTTCCTGTATTTCACATACCTATGCACTATTATAGTGTTGTATTGAGCCTACCTGTATTAAATAAATAAATAAACGTGTTGTTGATATATTTTGTTTTTGTATGATTTCTGGTTCCTCTAAAATTTAGGGTTTAGGTAGACAGTATTCAATTATATTATCCAAGGAGCACCCGACGTCGTCACCTGACCTATACAAACAAGTTGATATGTAAATAACTAATGGCATTAACGTAATGAGACCTGCGATGTTTTATGAACCTGTACCACACATTTATTGATCATATTAGAAAAAGGGGTTGAAACCAAATAAATTATAGCTAATTTGAATTCATTTCATAACAAGAATTCTACAATAAAATACGAATGCCCAATCCTTCAAAATCGACTTAAGGATCAACTAGAATCAGTTACCAAGTACTGACTACAGTGAAACCCCTCTACTGTAGACAGTGATAGGATCAACTCCAATGTCCACTGTAGAAGTAGAAGGGTTTTCTTATTATATGGGAGCCCCTCCATAAGGGGTGCGCCACGACGTTTCAGTTTGATCATCGTTGTTTATATCAAAGAGCAATCGACCTTTTTTAACACTAAGTTTTACTGGTATCTTATTGTTTCCGACTGGTAAACTGCTATTGGTAGAGAAGGTAATAGATGAGAAAGGGCTAAAGGCTAAAGTGACTTGTATATCAGGTCATACCGACTTCTGGTCCTTACATCAACTCGACAACACTGTTAAGTTAACAGTGTTAACTGTTGAGTCATATTACAAATAACTGTTTCATTCGTTTTTTTCATTCAACAGTTTTTTTCAACTGCTATTTCAAAACGCTGCAAATTCTTTCACTGGAGTTTATTATTCAATTTCATTTATTTGGCTTGCATTCATGATTTTAATTTATACTAAGCTTTGGAGTGTGCGTGTTTCACAGGTAATAGAGCGATTATTGAATTTCAGGAGGCACAAAAATATGATCAACTGATCAATCCAAATAGGTATTTTGGTTGAGAACCGATTTACGCCGGACAGACGGAAAAATGTTTATTGCAGATTTGGATTCTACACCCTCTGAAACGTAAACCATGAAATTTCCACAGGATTAGAATTTTTTTTTCAAGAGCGATTACAATGGTTTATTATTGAATAATAAACCAATAAAAAGGTAAAGCACTCGGAAATTCCTAACTTTTGACTTGACTTTTGTCCACCTAAATCGGTCATATTTTCCACTGTGCGACGTCTGGAAAGGACCAAGCCATTGGACCTTGGATGCTGATGTGAAGCTGAAATGTCGTGTATTGTCAATGGATAACACTCATGGAATGTTTGCGGAATTTATGCGAAGAAAATATCTAGATGATTGCCTGTACATTACCTCAGATGTAACTAGTTGATATATTGACCCCCAAAATTTTGACTATGTCCAAAAAACTACCCTTAAATTGGAGTCAGAACCTTCTTCTTGAGTGAGCCTCCGAAAGAATTAAAAGTCATTGGAGGAGACCCCAACAAAGTTTGAAAGCCTTTTCAAAAATCACAATCAATTTCAGCGAACCTGGGAACACAGAAATCCTTACCTTATTCGACTTGGCTCTGAAAATCAAATTTCAACCCCTAGGAGGGGGTGATTAAGGGAAGAAGAGGTGTCTAAAAACTCTTGGAAGTTCAAATTCGATCTCAGGAACCCCAAAAACATAGAAATCCATACCCCACTCGACTTGGCGTGGGAACTCAAATTTCAACCCCTAGGAGGTGGTGGTGGGGGTGATTGAGGGGGAGGTAGTTTCCCCGAGTACTCTCCTTGTCTGTTGTTGAAAAAAGTAGATATTCGCTTAAAAATATGTCGTAGTTCATCCCGATCTCAAGAATCAAAAAGAAGTTTCTGACACCTATTTAAGGGTAGTTTTTTGGCCAGAGCTCGAAATTTTGGGGGTCAGATTTTTTGGACCTTGGATTCGAATTCAGCATCGAAAAATACATAGGGATACCTTAGCCTAATTTACGGATCTTGACATTTTCATTTTGGGGGGGGGGGGGGGGGCTGTGTTACCGGGTTTTCCATCTCCGATTAAATTTGCTCTTAACAACGATAGATTAAAAATTGTGGTCAAACCAGGTTTAAAATGCAACCATCGAGTTGGGAGGGGAAATGTGCAGAACGTGTGAGAGTTAATACCCGTAGGTGCACAACCCCCGCTATCACAGTAATCTAATTCGTACTTTATATTTCTTTTTCTTTTTATCCCTCTCTTTCTGCTACGCTTTCCTAAACGTTTTTATTTATCGCTTCAGAAAGGGTCATAGTTGGGGGCGGAAGGGTGAAAACCGGAGGTAGAGGGGGTTCAAAAATGAAAAAAAAAAAAAATAAAAACGGTTAAAGGGGTAGGAAAGGGAGACATGTAACTTGGCGTGGCTCGAACCAGATAAACATCGCACTTCCTGGGGGCTGCTTACCCCCTCCAGTCACCCTCGGCTCTCGCTTCTCTTAATTTATGTTCCTTTCCGGTTGATTTATATTTTCTCATTAAAAAAAAGGGCGGCGGTGGCGGTGGTGGGGGTTAGGAATTGCGCGCGTTTTAGCCCAACTCGCTTCGCCGCGACCTAGTTTTTTTTTTCGGTCGTTCCCTGGGAGTTTTGCGACTTTTAATTTTCGTCTGGGGCGCCCCAGAATCGAGTCATTCTTTATCAGCGCTCGTGTCTTCATTACCCGGAAGCTGCTCGGGTCCACTTTCAGTTTAACTTACTGAGTTGACGAATGCGTGAAAAAAATCAATTTCCAGGTTAAAAAATATTAACCTTGAAAAGGTTTTTGCGATGGGACCCCCCGCCGAAAAACGACAATCACTGTTCAGCAGCTTCACATGAGCCCTGCTTGGATACCACCCAGACATTAAGAAACTGGTACTCATACTCCAGCACCCTCATATGAGCTTCTGCGATAGAGAGAGAGAGAAGAGAGAGAGAGAGAGAGAGAGAGAGAGAGAGAGAGAGAGAGAGAGAGAGAGAGAGAGAGAGAGAGAGAGAGAGAGAGAGAGAGAGAGAGAGAGAGAGAGAGAGAGAGAGAGAGAGAGAGAGAGAGAGAGAGAGAGAGAGAGAGAGAGAGAGAGAGAGAGAGAGAGAGAGAGAGAGAGAGAGAGAGAGAGAGAGAGAGAGAGAGAGAGAGAGAGAGAGAGAGAGAGAGAGAGAGAGAGAGAGAGAGAGACCAATTACTGTTAAGATTACTGAAGACAACGTTTTACAACTTACACCCTCCATTTAACCGAAATATAATTAAAAGCAATTGAAAGAGAGAGAGATGAAATAGAGTTTCGGAGAAACAAGACCAAAGACTTCAATATCGTTGAAGTTCAAAAAAAGCGTAATCGTGGCAATTAAAATGTTATCCACAATGTTGTTAATAATACATTCAAATGAAACTTTTGGGTGTGAACAAGTACCTAGGTGTAAGTTTTTTATCGGCTTCCTCTTCATCTTCATAAATGCATGAAACTGACTAAGCGCAAGCTTTTTCCACCTCGACCCAATCACGTTTTAACCATTTAAAAATGGATTGTTTAGGCCCCCTCCATTCGCAGTTATGACCTTAATAAGATCACAAAATTATCTCAAAACTTATTCCAGTTGATTAAAATCGTTAAATTATGGAATTGAACACCAAAGCAATTGAAATTTGCTCCCTCAGGTGTTTTTGCTTACGAGTCTACTAAAGTAGCGGAAGCATTGTTTTCACTTTCGGAATGTGAAAATTTGTTTGTCTCCAAAATCAAAAATTCAACTCGCATTTTGCGTTTTAGACCTTCCCGAACAATTTTGGTTCCGTGTCTGTCTGTGTGTCTGTCTGTCAGCAAATCCTTGTTACGGGCAAATCCTTGTTACACGAAGTTATAGTCAGATTTTGATGAAATTTTCAGGGATCGTGCGGGTTAGGGCGTAGATGGTCCCCTATAGGTTTCATGACCCCCGGATCAATAGTAGCCTCTGCGCATGCGCAGACTTAAATCCTTGTTAGGCGCATAACTCTGGGAGTTCTTGACCAATTTCGATGACATTTTCAGGGATTGTTCGGTTTGATGTGTAGATGGTCCCCTATGAGTTTCACGACCCCCGGATCAATAGTAGCCTCTGTGCATGCACAAACGTGAAATCTCTGAATCTCTGATCAATCATCACGAAGTGAGTAAACATACTTGAAAAACACCGGAAACGGCAAACAAATTGCTACGGAAGGAGCTAACGAAAAGCATTATCGAAAATGCTCCTGGATTCCTCATGAAGTTTGCTGTAAGGATGACTAATAACTGATGATGGAAGTAATCGCAGATACTCGCTTATAAGCACAGTAGTGGGAGACAAGTGAAACTATAAAAACGGCTCGAGATAAAACACTGATCGGAAGATTGCTCGTTCATAGTGAAATCGAAGACCGACCAGAACGCACCTGTTGAAACCATTCGGAACTTCAAAAGCAACCCTTGGAAACCAGGAAACGAGATCGCCTTGGAAACCCTGCAGCAGTAAATAGCTCCCAAGTGGTTAAAAGTAAACCCATTTCACGGCTCTCTTCCACCAATTTAATCACCCAATGGAGCTGTAGAAAGCTGTTGAGTGACGTAAAATGAATGAAATAAAATAAGTCAACTGATGTGTCGTGTGTCCTCAAGCTCACGTCATTTTCCACGTTAGTTGTCAAAGACTCGCCAAAACTAGTCGGCCGGTTAAGGGTGTCGGAAGGTAGTCAGTCAGTCAGACTGACAGATGAGAGGGGGTAGCTCGGGTTCCCACAGGCCGTCGCATTCAAAGGGCGCTAATCCGCTATTAATGTGGTGAAAAAGGGGATCCACAGTCACACCGTCTCCAAGCGCTGAGTCGACAACCCTCGTCGGCACATATCCACATAAGCCAGGATTGTGACTCAACAGTAATGTTTTTTAGGACGACCCTCCAAGCAACGCTTCGTCAGTAGAGTTACTCCTATTAGAATTGATCCAGGAGGGTGTGAGACAACCGATATGAGGTTTCTGGCACAACTTGGCTAGAATTTGGGTCGAACAAAAAATTCTAAATGTTCCAGATTCTGTTCGTGAACACACTTGTAGATCTCCCCTATCAGAATTTTTAATTAAAAACTGTATACAAATCATAGACAAATGAATGGAGCCTTTTCTTCCATGATGTTGACAAATGCTTGCATATGAGTCTGCAACACATTGGGACATTTTCATGTGTGTTTTCTTGCGTTGCACGGTAGGGCGGACAGATCAATTAAATAGCCCATAAGAAAAACCGCCCGTGGGTACTTAATTGAATTCGCGATCGTGTTGACTCATTGTTCCGATACCCGTGGGTACTTTATTGTATTCGAGCCAGGCTACATCACCTACCCCAGTAGCGTTGTTGTTACACTTGTGTTGCCGGGAAAATAGTAAATCGTAGCGTAATTCGGAGCTGATTTGTCCATCGTCAATTTTTTCGCTCACGATACTCTCGCGTTTGTTCACTGATCGTTTTGAAGTGGAAGAAGTACGGAAATAGTTGAAACTAATAAACCAAAACGAAATGTCTTATTATTGGTATCGCGTGAGCAAGTTTTCGTGACGAAGTATCACTATTATCCCCACCCCTTCCATTATGAAAACTGAATGAACTGAAATCTTTTGAAGTAATAATTTTGACGATTTTAGAAAGGGGGGGGGGACCACTGGTGGGACACCCTGTATTTCGTATAAAACGCTTTTCCTTATACAATCTCTTTAACTACAAGATTATATTTAATTTGCATTCAAACTTTCATAAAATTCACCATTATCTCCTCGTACACATTGTTTTTGCCAATCGTTCTGCTTGACTTCAACTTTTCAGTTTCATGTTACGTTTTTCGATCAGTTGTCGATCCGATGAGTTTCCAGGGCCTAGCTCAACTTCGTACAGTCGATCAATTTCCGATCCGTCCGGTCCCGGGGCGGAGTCTGCGAGGTAATTGATCGGTCCACCCGGACTCATTTGCTATCCGAGCGACCGCCCCGGGGATCTTGATATCCGAGAGCTGATATCCTCGGCGTCTCGATATCCGAGGACTGATATCCAGGGCGTCTCGATATCCGAGAAGCGATAAACCTCAACTGGCTCCCGGGTGCGGTGTCAAATGACCGGTAGAAACTCACTTTCCGAGCGAACCCCGCAGAACTAATCGTAAAATTCTCGGTTTCCATGTTGTCTCGAAATGGTGTATGTCAAATGAAAAGCGCTGCAAATTATTTCACAAGTATTATACAATTATATTACACAATTTTTGGTTTATTATTCAATAATAAACCATTGTAATCGCACTTGAAAAAAAATTCTAACCCCCCTGAAAATTTCATGGTTTACGTTTCAAAGGGTGTAGAATCCAAATCTACAATACAAATTTTTCCGTCCGTCCGACGATTTCTCCAAAACGGCTGGAGCAAAAAATCTGAAGTTTTCAGGAAAAATCCATGTTGGTCCGACAACGCCCCAATTCTTTAACCAGCTCTCTCACTTAATTTAAAGCGCCCTTTAAGGTTTGTCAAAGTTTTGTAAAATCCCTAAAAACCTCGAAAAAAGTCAAGGCGTCCTAAATTTGGACTTTTTTTTAAGAACTTTCAATGAGGAATCGAATGAGCCCCTCCCCAGGTCCGTAGCTCAAACCGTTCCCGATGTATGGCCCGATTTATGGTGCCAACATTTGCATCCACATTCACTACATCACTAGGTTACTGCGATCAAAACAAAACAACAGCGCTTTTTTTTTTTTTTTTTTTTTGATTGCAGTAACCTAGTGATGTAGTGAACGTGGATACTGGGGTGAACTCCTAAAAGCATTCATTCTGATAACCATTGAAAGAACGCTGCAAATTCTTTCACTCGGGTTTATTATTCAATGATTCATGATTTGAATTTCTACTAAGCTTTGGAGTGTGCGTGTTTCACAGGTGATAGAGCGATCATTGAATTTCAGGAGGCACAAAAATATGATTAACTGATCAATCCAAATAGGTATTTTGGTTGAGAACCGATCTAAGTGCTCTATGCATATCTCCTGAAATTCAATAATCGCTCTATCACCTGTGGAACACGCACACTCCAAAGCTTAGTAGAAATTCAAAGCATGAATCATTGAATAATAAACCCCAGTGAAAGAATTTGCAGCGTTTTTTGTATACAATTGTTAAGGCTTATCATTGACAACAAAACACTAGAACTAAAACGGATCGTTGACATGGATATGATATAAGAAAATTGGGATATTTGAAAAAATTGTGTGCATTTTTCATACCTGAAAAAGTGTGACGTGATTCCGATTAAGTTTGTTATTGTCTTTCAGCATAGTTTATTCTTCTACTATTTGTTTATTATTCGGAGAGTGGCGATTTCTACCGTATTAACGATTCCGGTTAAATGAAAAATGTTCTCTCTCAAGACTTTTCATATTTACTTGACAACTCCGACCATTACCAAAGAAAATTATTTTTGGCAGATGCATTTCATTTTATAGACAGATAGATAGATTATTTACTTACATAATTTTACATGTTACATTCTTCAATTGAATAATAACTGATGACCGAGCTGGATAGTGTAACACTGTGGCCCAGCCCGGAGTTGGTTCTAACTTCTAATTTTTATTAGGTACCTACCAATAAAATTTAGATTCCACTTCCATGGAATGATGTACTTAGTAGATGCGCCATTTACATAGCTGCAAATTTATATATAATCATGAATTTTAGTTCATAAAGTACCTGCTCATATGGGTTATCTCTTATTAGTTTGCAAGTTTCTTATTTGAAAAGCTGTTCAATGTTTATCCTCATTACATTTCTAATTTTTTTCAAAAACTTTATCGACTATTTGCATGCCTCTTATTTTGTCGTCATTTGAGCAAATGTATTCTTTACTCTCGGCAACTTGAGGCTGTATGATTTTGATTGCCGCTGTCTCATATCAGCAAAATACATACTTTTGTGTCAACAGATTAGTTTTAGCATATTTAATGTGTACAATTGATGGACAGTTAACAAATTCAAATCATGAAATAATGTGTTACTGGGATGACGCCTGGGCTTATAGAACAATCCCCTTAAGGTCACTTTTTTAATCTTAAAAATTTTATCAATTAGGTACTTGAAATGGCTACCCCACATTACAATCGCATACTGTAAGACTGACTTATAAATGTTGATTTTCAGTTCTTCTGATAGAAATTTGATTCTATAGATGGTATAAACACATTTCCTTAGCTTTTGACACTTTGAATGTGGTGGGTCCATTTCATTTGAGAATCAAATGTCACTCCTAAATAAATCGAGCAATTAACTTTTTTGATTTTCGATCATTTCATGTCATACCGTTATCAGAAATTCATCATACCTAGTTACCATTGTGTAATAATTTACAACATTTTCCCTCCGTTTCCTAATGATTGGAATAGCGCGCTATGACAAGAGGTTCTCACGTTCTGTGCCCGATATAATCGAAAACCCCTTCTCTACCCTCCCCTGCCTGGGGGGGCCTCAAAAGTCACAATTTATTATCGGATCTCTGAGAGGCGCTAAACCGCTCATGATCAGCTTAACTTTACATTCGGTGGTGGGCGCTTTAGCCCCCCTTCCGACTTTTATAACAGTCCCCCCGGCTTTTATAACAACGACGTTCCCTTTTAATGTTTCTTCAGCACCCCCACCACCACCTCTTCGTAGAACCTTCGGAAATGTCGAGGTTTTGAAGAGAGGCAAATCCCCCCCTCTCCCTTAACCACTCCATCCACGAACCTTCCTCTTCTCCTTCCCATCTCGCCACAATGGTCGGCCTAATTGTGCAGATCCGACGCACGTGTCGGTCCACGTGTCCCGCGATAAGCGATGCCGGCCGCGTTGCGCCTTCCACCCCGGGTGCCGCGTTAAGGCTTCTTAGGGGTAATGCGATCCCTCTTCGGACGACCCGCGGCAGTTCGGAATCCCGATTTAGCGCGACAAAAAATCCTCACGCTCAGAGAATCGACCGAATTGACAGGAAATCCATCAGTGTGCTATGGATAGATGGTGAATTGCACCGAAAATGACAACTCGCCTGTACCGGCCTTTCTAAATCATGCTGTCTCAAAGGTTTTGAGTCTAAGAGGGGGGGGGGGGGGGTAAAAATCACGTACACCTCTCACGAGTAGCAATTATTTAACCGTGGTATTTTGATTACAAACACTTTCAACGCGGATGATGTCATATGACATCATTGGCTCTTCTAGCTGACCCAAACTTTGAAAATCTCGCCTGAGCATCTGGTTCCATCTAGAAACTTCGTAAGGTGGTATTTTTCTTCATTAGTTCCCCACGTACAATATAGAATGCACCGTTTTCACCTCGATGTATTAATTTTATTTTATAAAAGACTCCTCAATAATAGGCTTTATTTCCTAAAATGCACCTATTTCTGCGCCCTCATTGTGGGTTCACTCTTCACAACCGAACAACATGATTTTGGGGGAGTTTCAGTGCGTTTACCGCAAGCAAATATAGTCAGGAATAACAAAATCGTTGAGTCATTGGGGGTTTGCATAATTCGACTTCAGTGGCTTACGGGTGATGTCATATGACATCATGTCTTGAAAATTTGTATTATCTCATTATCTCACCTTCAATACATAATATATACCCTAAAGACCCAAAAATAAAGAGCCAATGTCAATTTTCAGAAGTTGGGCGCTCACGTCAGGGGCGTTGGGTCGGGTTTCTGATCCCGCGTTGAAAGTGATGAACTTCTAGTTGGCATTTCATAAATTTCGAAATTTTGGGAAACGTCCTAATTTACAAGCTCTTACATTCACGGCTATGTATTAGGTCTAATCTGCCTTCAAAAAATGATATTTTAAAAGTAAACTTGACATTTTTGAATATGAACCATCTCTGGGAATGCAACGATTGTTTTGATATTTTAACAATATTTTGTGTGGCACTCATTGAGAAAATGTTTTCACTGGTCCCTTGGAAAAAATTGAGTATTTTTATCAATTTGCCACAGTGTTACCACAGTTGTTGTTGTTAATGACGACAATTAGAGTTGTTGTTTGAAAACTTTCCAGCATTATCAGCCCGGCTGGAATTGTGAAACTATAACCCTTACATTTTCCTGCTTGCTGTCACACACCAACAACTAAATAGATTTTCAATTTCTGATCTCCTTTCATCTCAAGTAATTACATTTACTTCAGTCTGTAAAATGTCACAACGAATTTTTAGGAAGTTTGACCAATAACCTCAACATCTTTCATCTGAAAATCTCTTGATTTTCTATTTTATAATGGTGTCACTTTGATTGTTACTGATGGTTAGGTATAGTGATAGTTTAATCAACTCCCTTACGTCTCCAGTAGGATTTATTTTATGGATTTCCCCTCCGTCAACTGCTGCAATTTTAATTGTAGTATCCATGAGCACTTCTTTTAGCGCCTCCAAATCACCACCGTCACTAAAGAAGCGGAGATATCTAAAACTCTGTGAGGTGCTACGTAAGGAAGACCAAAAAAACCATCTAAACCATTTTCCTATAGAAGAATCAGTGCGCCTATACTCCGTACTCAGTTGTCCTAATGACTGTACTTATACAACAATTATTGTTGGATACCTAAATTTCCAAAATCGAATAAAACAATAATCCGTCTGGTGATAATGAGAATATGGTGAAAATAATCCGGATTGATGGTGGTAATGAGAATATGGAGTTGGTGAGCCTGCCTTTTCTCAAGAAATCAAACGTTTCCCTAACACCATGGTTCATTTTCAAAAACCATTTTAAGGTTAACCAAACTCATAAATTAAAAACATGCTGTCATTTCAATATTGAAATGTAATGTAAACCAAGAGTTGTGGTAATGAGTCCTACAAATGTACACAACTGAATGTTAGTCTCTCTTCATGCTTGCAGGCAACTAACTCGAGAGAGGTTAGTTGGGAAACCCTTCCCCACTCTTTGGCAGAGTTGCCACCCACTTCCACAACCTCTTGTTTTGCGAAATTCCCATGTTTACTTCCCTTAGAGGGGCAAAACCCACTGGTACGCGATAATAATGATTTTTGTAGTTACAAACTTTCAAATGAGTTTCCAGGCATTGCATTCACATTACAAGACAAGTGGTTTCCTTTCTATAAAGGTTTAACTACGTTTTTCTAGTTTTAAAAGATTTTTCAACAAAAAATACATGTCCCACATTGTGAGGGAGGGTGTAATGAATGGAAATGAGATCAAATTCAAAGATACATTTAAATGTACCATTATATCCATATCCTATAACAGAATAACTGTATTAATTTAGTTTGATTTGACTTACTCGCAACGTTGACTGCGGCCTGGAACATTTTCCATTTTCTTCGTGTGAATGGTCAGTACAATCCTTCACACCATTGCACAAAGCGTCTTTATCTACAGACGCTCCATAACTGCATCTGAACAATGAAGGTGGACATCTGAAAAAAGAAAAACAAGTGAACAAATTAGTAGAAATGTTCATTATGACAAACGTGCTGCAACCCGTAAAATGAAAATGATTTCGGTAATGTCATTATGTCTGTCAATTGTAACAACAATCTAAATTTCTCCAGTTTCCATTCAATTTTGATTTGAAGCGTGTATATCTGTGCTTCTCCTTGTGCCAAAGGGAAACAGACATGTGGTTACAGGAGCAGCTAGTGACAGGAGTACAGGCTCATCTGCACAACATGGCCAAAATGAAAAAGATACCTGATAAAAATAATATTACCATACTATTTCCCATCTTTCCCCCCTCAATCATCATCGAAGAGCAGAAGAGTTTCAAATCTACGCGCCAAACAGAGCCTCAGGATGGGTGAGAGGGCAGTGGGGTCGTGAGTTTGGTGAGGGGAGTTTGCAGGCTTGCTGTCAGGGAGCACGAGTCAGCCGTGCTCCAAATGGAAGGAAATTGCACGCAGAATACAGCGTTTGATTCTATCCGGGTCAAAAGAACCCACTAGAATGCGTGCATGCCATCACCAAAACACACTCTTATCTTATTATCAGTTGATCATTTTCAATCCATTATGACTGAACTGTGTTAGCTGAAAATACGCGATGAGCAACAGATTAGTTGACTGAATAGATCACATGACTCCAGAAAGTACCACCCTCCCACCCTATTTGAGACACCCACCATGCTCTACATGTCAGAAATGCTGTACGGGAATGAATACTCTACTCCAGCAGTGAATACTCTACTAGCAATTTTTGGAACTAAACAGTATAACTCTCTAACAACAGATTAGTTGACTGAATAGATCACATGACTGATCTGAGTAGATCACATGACTCCGGAAAGAATGACTGGACAGCCAGATGGAGGATAAAAATGAATGAGACAAAGTCGGTGCATGTTGATTTCAATCAGCTACTTGCCTGCTTATCTCAATGGCAAAGTCATTCCACACGCCAAGCGAAATATCTTGGAATGACGTTAGGTGCAAAGTTGCGCTGGAAATCGCATGTGAAAAAGAAGAAAGCAGAGCTGACTCTCAAACTCAGAAAAATGTCCTGGTTAATGGGCAGGCGATCTAAACTGTTTGTACAAAATAAATTAACCTTGTACAACCAAGTCATAAAGCCAGTATGGACCTATGCTCACAGTAATGGAAACGTTATTCAGAACTTCCAAAATGGTGTGCTGAGGAGCATACTTGATGCACCCTGGTACATCCAGAATGATAGACTTCACCACGATCTTGAGTTGGAAACTATCGATCAGTCCATCATGAGGATTGCGATCGTTGACCAAGAGCGACTAAGAGGTCACGTCAACATTGAAGCTGTCCATTAGCTTGATGTAAGTGACCTGCTTAGAAGACTAAGAGAAGAAAACCACACGAACTAGCACAGTGAAAGTGAAATAATGAAATAATTCATCATTTGTCTAACTGGTCAAAACATGTTCTGTGTCATTGTTTTGCAATATGTATGCAGTAATTAAGATCAAAATCAAATCGCTAATAAGATGTTAAGTTGGTGCAATGCTAATGAAGTATTAAAAGAAAACTTATATTTTCGTGAGGAACGAAACGATTTATAACGATCTCGAATTAGAACCTCCGATCGACGTGCTGACTCAACACTGCAACTTCTTCATACAGCGTAACAGCGATCACTTCACCCCTTGATTGAAGAGAGGTTCAATACCCCAGATGACAGACGACTAACTCGCACACGGCATATAAGGGATATTGTCAATGCACTACCTACCTAATGTATTATGATTGCCAATAAATTTAATCATAATCATCAATCATATTTAAATAGTTAATTATCTCAACCATGTTTGTAGATAATAGTTTAAGAAACCAGTATGAACAAATTTCCAATGAGGTATATTCATGTTATGTAATGGTCTCAAATAATGAACATCTTCAAGAAAAAAAGTCACCTATAGTAGGAGAAGGCTGCCTTTCTGGTGGTTCTACGCCCTGGAAGAAGTAAAACGGTCTACATCGGTGGTCTTAATGGAAACAGCCTAAAAACACCCTCTAAGCCTGCCCCAAAGGTGAAAGACCCCACGGGAAAAAAATACCATCCCAAGCCCCTGCGGCCCCGTTAAAAAATTATCTTCGGGTAATTATCACCCTTTCACGAACTTTAATTTTCTTATAGGTTTTTTTCACCTCCCCCTCAGTTTTGTATAATTCAAGATTCAAAACCTTTCGGACTATAAAACCCGATCACTCCGCCCCCCACTCAATATTCTGTAACCTCTGAGAAACCTTTTTTCCACCTTAACCGAATAATCAGGGGTGCCCCCCCCCCCCCCCTCCCGAGGTAAGTTGGTACCCCCTCCCCAAAACAAAAATGTAAAAAATACCCGTAAGCACCCCCCTATATTATTTAAATCTAAAAGAAGATTTATATATGTATTAAAAAAATCCAAACCCACTCGGCAATAGACAAAAAGTGTATATTTCTTGAGCACCCACATGTAACCAAGGTTTTTTGTGCACAATCCCTCAAAATTCGAGCTACATTCGCTGAAAAATGTGGAAATTACGGCTGTTTCAAGAATTTCACGTTAGCGCATGCGCAGAGCGTACCGCTGATTATATTGAGATGAAATTTGTATGGGACCAAAAACCAGGACATTAGCCACAGACGGGAAACATTTTAGTGCGGTTTTCATTGAAAACTCGATAAATGTCTTCCTAAATGTATATAGAAATGTTTAGATTCATAAGGGGGGCGATTATGAATTTTTTGGACCATGGCACCAGTGTGTTGCCTCACGTGAGCGGGAGAAACCTCATTGACTGATTGCTCATTCAGAATACACTTTTCTAGTTTTTAAATATATTTTTAGGCTATCTGGGATGCTTGTATAACCCCCCCCCCCCCACACACACACACACACATACACACACACAAGTCAATTATCAACCTGCCATTCCAAATTTTGAACAAACGAGAATAAATATACGTATTTACAATATCGGGCAAGAAAAAGGTTCAATTTTTTCTGGTACTTATTTACCATTTTCATCATACAAAATAAGTGTGAAAAATTTAAATGCGAAAAAATGCGTAGGTAATATGATAGGAACTAGGAAAATAGAAACTGAACTTTCGAAGTGAGCAGACAGCAAAAGGGCTCGTTGACGTAGCATTGACCTTCGAAAGTGCGAATTCCCTACCTGACATCCTTCAAAAAGCTCCATAGGAGAAACAATATCTAGAATTTAGAAGGAATGAACACTATAAATGGGAAATCTTTCGGAAAAATCAAAAACTAGGAGAAAGAGCGAGAAAATCGTCACTACTGCTTTCCTCATTTTAATTCAAACTAGGCGCCCTCTACACGTAAGCGGCGGGCATCGACAGGATTTACCGAACCATTGGCAACACTTAAAACCTCGCTTAAAACCACCGGGAAGGATAATTTTTCGTAAGTGAGAGATCGAAAACCCGCTTGGTTGTGGTGCCTTCCGCGTTGAGTGTGTTAAGAGGCTACATCCGCATAGTCCCACAAAATATGAACTAAATTCATTCAACATTGTGGAAGTAAAGTCGATAAAAACACGTGTTTAACGTGACGGCATTGAAAATGTATTACATCACGAGATAGAACGTAGATAATAATGAACTTAGTAATTAATTTCAATGAAATGCAATTACAATGTATAGAGACTGGATGTCGAGTTTAGACGATGGTTCACAGACTACGTCTAATATGTATACGCAGATGAGTGATTTACGTAGAAGGGCTATTATCTAATACAGTAATATAAACCTCTGTGTAATAATTTGCAGCGTTTCTGTTCTACAGAGAGCAACGATAATTTTACATGACCGATATAGGCAAAAACAATAGTGAAATGCAAAGGTAAGTACCACTCGACTTGGACACATCGGACCACCAATCCTATCTATCCAATCCTAGGGGCAAAATCCTATCAAGTGACGTTAGACAGTTCACCGCTGATCTCGATATCAAGTGAATCCGAATCGATCCCAACACAGGAGCGTGAGGCAATGGGAAGCCACGAGCGAAATCGTCAGACCTAGTTCCAATCCTCTCTCCTCACCACACCTCCGGGTGGTCGGACGAAAATCCAAGGTGAAATTCCTTGTTTACTTTACTTTTAGTGAAATGCTAAGTTATAATTTATATAAAATGTCATGAATTGGAAACAACTTTAAAGTGACTATTACTGCAACACTAGACGCCTTGGTTTTTTAGGAAGTCCCTTTGAAGCGAGGCTTCATTACTAAAAGGATGCCTCTGAGAATTGATCCACGGGGGTGTGGG
Source organism: Creontiades dilutus (assembly GCA_031894815.1). NCBI lineage: Eukaryota > Metazoa > Arthropoda > Insecta > Hemiptera > Miridae > Creontiades > Creontiades dilutus. Next base: position 310,676 of record JAVIWC010002734.1, on the reverse strand, counting down.
ACACCACAAGCATGAGAAAAAAAAATACACTGCCTAGGAGATGCTACATGAGGTGCAACAAACCTTGGAAATTTTACTTTTGCTGAAAGGAGGGGGAAAGATTTAGTATTTAGTGCGGTTTAGTGTTTAAAAATGTTTCGTCTTACTCAATTTGTATCATTAAACGGCTGAATGTAGGGAGTGATAAATCGTTATTTCAACATTATTTTCATCTGCTTTTATTAATTTAAATAACTTTTGGTTTCTGTCCGGCCCTAGTTGTAGTCTAATTGAACAACAAACCTTCTTGAAATTTTGAGCTTTCTGTCAGGAGGTGAAACGGAGAAGGTCGGTAGTAGACAATTTCCCTCAAGCCCAACTCGTAGAGCTCATACTACCGGTTTTCCTGATTCTTTTTTGCTCGATTAAGAACTTAGGTCTTGCTTTGAAACATATTTCAGATCTTTCTCGTTTAATTCTGAATAGAGAGAATGGAGGGGTGATAATGAGATATTGTTATTTTTTTCGATCCAGATTTCGTCTAATCAATCTCTCTTGTGCTAAGAACCTCAGAAATTTTCAATTTGAAGTCCTGATAGGTAGGACGGGGGGGATTGCCGATTCATTTCAGCGATCCTCATACCTACTGAAATTCCTAGCTTATTTTTTTACTTATTTTGTTCGACTAAGAATTTGGAAATAAAAATGAGTACGACGAGCATTTACTTACAAGTAAAGTGTAACGAGTATTTAAACTACAAGTAAACCGATGTGAATGAAGCTTCGAGTTTACTTGTGACCGTGTACTCGCCAACCCGAGGGTATAATAGCAAGAATTTACTCGCGAGACAACTGAATTCACAAGAAAAGGCAAGTAAAGACTTGTAGCGCCACACCGACCACCCATCATTTCCCAAGCATCATTCAAATGTTTTGCTACTTTGTGAGACACTGCACAACTTATTACTACATTGGGAACATTTTTGACTGCTATTGATAGGCTCGAGAGTATGGGAAAACGACGTTTCATCTGGCCAAAAACTCGTTCAATTATGACTATTTCCGGAACATGGGACGAATTGTAATTCCGCTCACGAGCATTTCTTGGTTCGTCAAAAGGAGTCAGGTAACCAAGGAGTAATTCCGATATCCGCTATCACCAAGGGGACAAACATCACCATCGTATCGGCGCACCACGTCCTGACTTCCACACACTCGCCAAATCCTGCCATCGTGTACACTCGCTGGCCATTGAGCGTCCACACTTGTACACTTTTCATTAGCGTCACAAGTCATCTGAATGTTTATTGTTGTTTTCCCTTTTCCGTTCTCATACTCGTCACCGAATTCCGAAGTTTTCATAACATGCATAATGCGTTTAAGTTTTGAAGCCCAATCTGCTTTGGTATGATCCATATCTTCAATAGTGCGTGGAAATTTAATCCAATCTTCAGACTTAGACACTATTTTATCCAATAAACTTGAAAATGTTCTGCTGACGGTACTTTTTCAACCCCCATGTCGTTGGCAACACCACTTTGGAATCCTGGATCACTAACGTATCTCAGAAAAATTGTCCATCTTTTTCCGTGCAGTTAATCCTCCACCCCTCGCATCAGTGTTTTCATCAAGAAAGTGCGAAGTGAGAAAATCTACGTTTTCGCTCTCAAACCGTAATAGTCCCTTAGATAGATCGGGACTTATATCACGCCGGTCTCTATAACGTTTCACACCACGCAGGTTCATAAATGCAGCCATCTTTCGTGTACAAGTACAACTGCAAGTCTAGGGCCGGGAGTAAGAGTAAATACGTGTTCCATTCGCTTCAATTTTGGCGTTTACTAGTCATTTTAATATGTTCAAGTATTTACTTGTCCTACTCGTTTTTATTCACACCGCCATTATGTGGTACAATTGTGGTTTTAAGTGTGGTAATATGAAAACCGGACATAGGGATGTCCCTGTGATGGAAGCTTACACACCAATATGTTTCGACGCTCCCGGAACTGGAGTTCAGCCGCCTGTTCCCTTGGAATTCACCGTACGGTATTAAAATAACGTCTTCAGAAAAAGAGGAACCGAAAAAAATTCTTTACGCAGTTCGGTTTCGAAGAGATCACCTAGAGGGAAGTCGCGTACTACGATAAAAAAAAAAGAAAAACACGCAATTAACGCGCGCCCTAATTTTAAATTCAAATGTACCGCGCGCGTGACTCCAAGAACTTCACCTGTTGGAAGGCAGATGGCGTCCTTTCCGTTACTCTCGGAACTGTTTTATGTGAGCGTAATATGAGCGTGGGTCCTGTGTGTGTGTGAGTTGAAACAGTTTTTGAAATGACGGGAAGTCGGATTTCTGGGTGGGATGATGGAATTAAAGGACAGTCATTACCGCGCGTAATGTGAGGTGATGAGCGAAAGAGCTTTCTCCCTCGTTTGGGAGATTAGATTTTTTTTTCTTCGGGTAGCAATTACCAATATGAAGATGAAGGAACAAGCTACGGTATCCACCTACTTCCAACAGGAGGCTCTAAAGCGACACAATATAGGATTTCCTTACGTCACACTAAGTTTTAAATATACAATGGACGCTAGAATGAGGGTACCCTGAAGAAAATGCCATTTAAATTTTCCGTATTAGAATACTGCTAAATATGCGTAGCATGACGGTGGACGCCAAGCTACGCTGGAAAGAACACGTCAAAAAGAAAAAAGAAGAGGTCAACGCTAAGCTCAGGAAGCTGAACTGGTTGCTGGGTAGGAAATCTCAACTATCCACTCATAACAAATTGCTGTTGTATCAGCAAATGATTAAGCCCGTCTGGGCCTATGTCTGCCAACTATGGGGCTGCACAAGCAATAGAAATGTCAAAACTATCCAGACACTCCAAAATAAAATCTTAAGGAGTATTGTCAACGCATCCCTGGTATATCAAAACAACTGATCTCCACCGCGACCTCGAAGTGGAAATGGTGAGTGACGCGATAAGAAGAATTGCAGCAGATCACGAAATTCGGCTGCACAGACACCAAAATCTCGAAATCCTGTATACCCTGGACAACAGAGAAGAGGTACGGCGACTCAAGAGGACCAAGCCGCTGGAGCAGTTAGTTGTGACCAGACGCTGATTAGTGTTTGTGACTTGTAGAGATCTTGAATGATGAACTACTGAACCACAAAAAGTGACATTACTTCATTCTAAATTAAGTTGCTAGATGTGAAAAAATTTTTGTCTCCAAAATCAAAAATTCCACTCGCATTTTGCGTTTTAGACCTTTCTGAACGATTTTGGTTCCGTCTGTCTGTGTGTCTGTGTGTCTGTGTGTCTGTGTGTCTGTCTGTGTGGCTGTCTGTCTGTCAGCAAATCCTTGTTACGGGCAAAACTACACGAAGTTATAGTCCGATTTTGATGAAATTTTCAGGGGTTGTGCGGGTTGGGGTGCAGATGTGGTCCCCTATAGGTTTCATGACCCCCGGATCAATAGTAGCCTCTGCGCATGCGCAAACGTGAAATCCTTGTTACGCGCATAACTCCGGGAGTTCTTGACTAATTTCGATGAAATTTTCAGGGATTGTTTGGTTTGATGTGTAGATGGTCCCCTATGAGTTTCATGACCCCCGGATCAATAGTAGCCGCTGCGCATGCGTGAACGTTAAATCCTTGTTACGCGCATAACTCCGAGAGTTCTTGACCAATTTTGATGAGATTTTCAGGGATTGTTCGGGTTGGGGTGTAGATGGTCCCCTATAGGTTTCATGACCCCCGGGTTAACAGTAGTCTCTGCGCATGCGCAAACGTGAAATCCTTGTTACGGGTATAACTCCGAAGGTTCTTGACCAATTTTGATGAGATTTTCAGGGATTGTTCGGGTTGGGGTGTAGATGGTCCCCTATAGGTTTCATGACCCCCAGATCAATGGTAGCCTCTGCGCATGCGCGAACGTGAAATCCTTGTTACGGGTATAACTCCGAAGGTTCTTGACCAATTTTGATGAGATTTTCAGGGATTGTTCGGGTTGGGGTGTAGATGTTCCCCTATAGGTTTCATGACCCCCAGATCAATGGTAGCCTCTGCGCATGCGCGAACGTGAAATCCTTGTTACGGGTATAACTCCGAAGGTTCTTGACCAATTTTGATGAGATTTTCAGGGATTGTTCGGGTTGGGGTGTAGATGGTCCCCTATAGGTTTCATGACCCCCGGATCAATGGTAGCCTCTGCGCATGCGCGAACGTGAAATCTTTGTTACGCGCATAATTCTGGGAGTTCTCGACCAATTTCGATGACATTTTCAGGGACTGTTCGGTTTGATGTGCAGATGGTCCCCTATGAGTTTCATGACCCCCGGATCAATAGCAGCCTCTGCGCATGCGCAAACGAAATCCTTGTTACGCGCATAACTCCAGGAGTTGTTGACCAATTTTGATGAAATTCTCAGGGATTGTTCGGTTTGTTGTGTAGATGGTCAGCTATGAGTTTCATGACCCCCGGATCAATAGTAGCCTCTGCGCATGCGCAAACGTTAAATCCTTGCCACAAGCATAACACCGGGAGTTTTTGACCGATTTCGATGAAATTTTCAGGGATTGTTCGGACTTATTAGGTATATTTTATAGTTTGTTCAATAGTTGAACATGCCTACCTTTATTTTCTCATGTTATGCTCCTGCATAACAATAAATTTACCCTAATTCAACATTTACTTCGCCTAATTGAACGAAGTTGTTTAGTCAATAATAATTTTCAATGATCTATACGGTCATGTTATGTTTTTCAGCAAGTGTTGTGTTGTTCTTTTTGAGATTGTATCTTGTTCACGGTTGATTCTTTTTCTTTCTTCTTTTTTGTTTATTCTCAGTTGTTTGAAGCATAGGCTCGAAACGTAGGTATTGACATTCATTTAAGGAAGGACATAAATGCTATAACCCCTCTAAGAGAACTTGGGTAGCTTATCAAACGATATAATTTGTTACGAAACTATTGGTAAAACAAAATTAGAAATAGTAATACATTAAACTGAACATAGTTTCAATTTAAACATATTTTATCTTAAATCAGAAGAGGCGAATATTTCTAATTTATTGATTAGTATTCATTAACATTTCTTTTTAAATCAAATTTAAACTTCTGCAAACTCAATTGTAGCATCTGGTCTACCAAGTGCGTTAAATACATAAATTTTATGTTTTATTTTTAAATTTTTTAACCAATTTTTTTAAAACTATTGATATTTTATGGTCGATACTTTCGGTAGTCCTACTATCGATGATTAACCTACGATATACAGGGTGATTCCCTCGTAGTGTACGAACAGTTTTTGGGTAAAACAAGACCGAAAATGGAAAAACGCCGCTCACCGCACTGTTCCATCTCAACCCGTTCCGTCCATACGTTTATTTTCTATCAACAATACTTCTCTTTTCTCTTCCGCTGAAGAGTTAGTTTCGTGTAAAATACAGATTTTAATAATGGGAGTATTATAATGTACCCATAATTATGGGTACATAATTAATGAATTATAATTCATCTACTAAGTAGGTACCTGATTTTCATATTAAAATAATACACCATGCTTTTCGGATTTAAAATGTGAATATCTCTAAGAAATCGGACCAAAATCGTAAATGTGACTATATCATTCGAAAGCTGGTTAAATGCGCTACTTTTTATGGAATTTGCAGTTTTGTGGGTGGTCTTTTAGTAAATTGATGAGCGATAATGAAAAATAAGAAAATGTAACTTTCCTACAGAAGTTAAAGTTTGAGCTGTTCATTCGATGCAAAGTTAGCGACTTTTATGGTAACCTGTACTACCATCTTATTGGAAATTTAATGCTGAATCCGAAAATGTACTAAAAAATTGAAAAACATTGGAGTAAAATGCATATTACACAGCTTTTATGGGAAGAAACGTGGTTTCCTCGAAAAAACTTTGAAAAATCATATCTCCGGAACGGGTTGAGATAGAACAGTGCGGTTGGTGGCGTTTTCCTCCATTTTCGGTCTAGTTTTACCCAAAAAAAAAAAAAAAAAAAATTCGTGCACTACGAGGGAATCGCCCTGTATATCGACATATCGATATTTTATGTTTCGATGGTCATCCCTACCCAGGTTTGAATTCAACAAGCAAATTCAGCGAAAAAGGTAAGTATATAACTATAGAACAGGTTGTTGGAAGGTATTGGCGAAGTTTATACAGGAGGCCAGGTCTTGTCAAAGGCCTGTTCCACATCAAAATAGGCTGAATAGCATACTTTTCGCTGGTGATAAATATTCTTAATGTAATTTGTGTAACGTTGTAGCTGTAGTGGGCAGGAATGTTCTTGACGGAAGCCAAATTGCTGATTTGGTATAAGATGTTGTGTATATCCAATGGAGGATAAAAATTAATAGCGAGAAGTCTAGTGTAGTTACCTATACCTACAAACGGAATTACACAAATCCAGATATACGCTACATGGGACTCCCGCTCATAAATATTTAGGGGCCTAGTATTAGACACGCGCTTGACGTTACACGATCACATCAGCGAATTAATAAGAAAAGTGAAGAACAGAGGAAAGATCACCCTGGAAATCGGCTATCTATCCAAAATAAGATTATATTATATAAAACGGTCATCCGACCCATTTGGACGTATGTGTCGGGTGTATGGGGAACATGCTCCAAATCAGAATTCCGAAGAATAGAGCAGCAACAGAACAAAATCCTGCAGCGACGGATAGTAAATGCTCCCACACTCTACAACGACCTCAAGCTGGAACCGCCCTCAGAAATCCTCAACAACTGCTGCAGCTTGTTCGTACAACGAAACACTAGCATCCTAACCCCCTTGTTAATGAAGGCTTCCCCCGGAAAACAAACGACTCCAACGCCCACGACACGTTATGGACATTATTCAGCTTCAATAAACAATTAAAATGAATGAATAGATACATACATATATCTGCAACCATGATTGCAGATCTAAATAAGTGTAAACAATGAAAGAGTGTACACCTATCCAATGAGGTATATTATTGTAATGGTCTCAATCAATAAATATTTTAAAACACCAAAAAAAAAAAAAACTAAGGTAAGTAATTTTTAAGACCCAACGATTGAGATGGATCACAGGCCAGTTAGGGTTACTGGTATACTGGAGTAAAAATGCTGAAAACGGGGGTAATTTATATTCCTTAAAAGCCAACATCTTCATATTCTCGTTTTGACACGTTGCCGGTTAAGTATGTTAGGGGGGTTATGAGCGATCAAAAATAATGCACCTTCGTGAAACAATTTGTAGCGTTTGAGAATTCTATAGAAACCTCTTCTTCCCCTCACACTTCCATATCTCATCACGACAGCGAACATCTGTCAAACTGCACAACCTCGACTATTCAGCCCAACACAGTCTTGACTACAATACTTCTCGCGACGTCCCTCACTTCCGGACGACTGCGTTTTTTCGTCGATCCCATGACATCTAGCAGACGTTTTTATTAGCGTTCCCTGACGGGAAGGTCATCCCTCGAGTATCACATTCACGTGGAGTGCCGCCGGTTGTTTGGTTTAGCATTTTTTTATGCCTCTCTCCAGTTGTCTTTGTTCGGAAGCACGCGCCCCGCCGCCGGAGTTTGATTGACGGACGCCCACCCGCCTTCGGCCGCCTCCCGCGTTGCTATTCAAATTGAGATTTTTTTTTCTTGCGTATCGCGTATCGATTTCGTCAGGACACCACGTTACAGTTTATTGGTGTGGCAAAGGGAGAAAACGGTATTTATCCGACAATAGAGAGTTTTGGTAGCCACTAACGGGCTTTCAACGTCACGTGGACGGCCTTAACTACAAGTGAACTTACGTGGCTTTAGCCACGTCCTCGTGAGACTGCCTTGTTTTCTCATATTACCCCCAGTTTAAAAACATTGAATTTGTTTAAACACACAAAATAATTAACGAAGCCAGAAATTAAGTTATCAATATGTAATTTATAGCTCAGATGGCAGTCAATTATTATTCCCAAATATTTACATTGATCACTGAAAGGTAACGAAAAGCAGGCGCAAGAACCTCCTACACCGCAGCAAGACAAGTGGTCATGAATTTTAACATTATGATAAGCTGGAAAAGCTCCATTCCAATGGAAAATCGAAGAACAGAGGTCTTCTCTCGGTTTAAACACAATTCATTAGCATTGAACCAATTTTTAACCGAAAAAAGACCAGAACCCATACAATCAATCACATTACAATAATCATCACCCCAAAAAATCAGAGCGGTATCATCTGCGAAACCAAACATTTTACATATCCAAATTCAATAAATCATTAATATAAAGTAAAAACAAAATAGGACCCAAACCGATACCTTGAGGTACCCCCCTGTAAACGATAATTTCTTCACTAATTTGTCCGAAGATAAAGAGTTTTGGTAGCCACTAACGGGCCTTCAACGTCACGTGGACGGTCCTAACTGCAAGTGAACTTACGGGGCTTTAGCAACGTGAGACTGGCTTGTTTTACGTCACCCGTTTCCCCACTCAGACGATTATCTTCCGGTAATGTTACACTATGGCAGGTAAATCTTAAATTCTCACTGTTATTCAGGTTACAATTTGCTTTACAAAACACATGATCAGATAAATAACGAAGTTCTCTTGAAGTCATGGGCGCCCGCAGGGAGGGGCCAGGGGGGCCCTTGCCCCCCCCCCCCCCTGAGAATCAGGATAGTATGCATACATTTTTGTCAGGTTTTAGTGTTTTGAAAAATTCAGTATGTCCAAAATTAATAAACGTATCGGCAATTCCGCATAAACGCCGGGATAAGGTCACGTTAACGAAAAACATGACTACATAAATAACGAAACCCTAGTATTATTATAGCGAAAGAAACAACGTAATTGACAACAGAAAGAAGAATAAGCAACTTGCTACATTCAGATCATGTCACACCTAAGTTCATTATGAAGCAAATACATATTACTTTAAAACATTTTTGACTTTTACTTTTTTACCGCAAAGTTTCATACCCCCAGACCCCCCCGGTGGCCTTGCCCCCCCCCCCCCCCCCTGGGAAAATATTCTGCGGGCGCCCATGCTTGAAGTGCGCTCTTCTGTCTTCTTTCTCTTGAAATAGATACCAACCCAGATTTCTCAAAGTTACTGCTTTCATTTGTCAGGAGGGGAAATCGCCAAAAATCGCGTACCCATAAAATCAAAAGATTGAACGATCCCTGTCTGGAAGGGGTAGACTATCATGTCATACTCTGGCTATTTTATTTAGATTTGTATTTGCCATTAGAAGATGGATCCCCAATGTTTGGAAAGCTCTCAATATACCTCAACACGAATTTGTAAGCATCTGCAAGTACTCCGATCGACAGCCTACTGTTGCAAAGGTGATGTGCTTCATCCCTCCACCCAATCATCCTTCATATCACGTCATTACCCTCACACGTCACTTTAAAACGCGTCATCCCGAAACCCCCACCCCCGTATGCGTACATTACTCACACCTATTTGGTCGGAGCTGCTGACCTCAGAAGTGGCGACTGCCCGCTGTAGGGGGCCAAGTTTTCCTCCCCGCTGGAGTTGGCTATGTGACCGTCGACGTGGTCGTGCGTAATTTTCTCGTGGTCGTGAAGCGGGGGAAATATGTTTGTCTCAGGGGCGTTCTCCCTCTCTCGCTATCTCTTCATGCTCAATGTCCCGGAGCAAATGAGAGAATCAATGACTGAACTGGTTGACTTTAAATAGGCCTGTTAGTCTCTTCCCCTCCTCTCGAAATTCCCTCGGAAATAAGAATAGCCCCCATGAAATTGATCAAAGCTGGATGACCTTAGGGTTTTGGATTCATACACTCTTTATATCACTTTCCAAACAACCGGCAGAATAATGAACAGCTGGTGATAAGTTTCACATCACCCCCGTTATGGTGGTTTTTAGTTCATTTTTCGGCATAACAGCTTACTGGTAAGTTGGAGTAATTTTCGAATAGAATGATAGAACAAAACGAAATCCTACTCCCAGGTGATGATGTGGGCACGAGTGAAAACTCAATTCTCGGTTCATCGAGTAGTCTCCATGAGGCTAAGGGGCCCGAGGAAACACGTGCGAGGACTTGGACTGGAGGACGGAGCAGCAATTTGGCTACCAGAAGAATGAAATCACCCACACACACACACACACACACACACACACACATTTAGGAAAAACAATAAAATCAGATTTGTTTGGCAAAATCAATTTTTGGCATATTATCAAATTGAAAATTTTGGCAAAGTAATTTGAACCTTTGGCACAAATAAATTTTAATATTTTTGGCATCTCAATTTAAACTTTTGGCTACTCAATTTCAGCTTTCGGCATACCAATTCGAGCTTTTGGCATATCAATTTATACTTTTCACAACCCCAACTATTCCAACATTCCACCCCATATAATGATCAATAAATGTTTTTTCTCTCTCATAAAAAAAAAAATAAATAAATAAATACAAATAACGAATTAAAAGAATCCGTATGACTGCCGCATCGAACACCGCAATTTCTGTGTCTCAGATTTATTGCCCGAAGTTATGGTTAAATTACAGGCAAATGATTACACATTAGGTCTCAGGATAACGAGACTCAAGAGCCAAATCGACGCTGAAATAATCTCTGCAGTGCATAACCATGTTTATTATATGTTGAAAAGCCCGTAATTGTTTCTGTCATTTTGATATTTGTGGGGTCTCGTTTACGTTCAGAAATTGCGATGATTTGGATGAGATTTCTTCGGATATTGAACCTATCCCAGTCCGTTTTGCTTCCAAAATTTTATGAAATGACACCTACTTGTTACGTCAATAAAAACATCGAAAAACCACGTCAATCGCCCCTCTCGTACTAGTTTTTGGCCATTGTATGTATATGCATTTTATGCGATCGCGCTGGCTATACGTTAGAACCAACTACACCCTAAGTGGAGTGTATATGCGAAAGAATGGATTTTACATTAAATCTTTTATATCTCGTACGGCGGACCGACATTTACACTCGGTAAAGAATGTCTCCGTACACCCCAGAAATGTGGTTTTTTTTCCAATTTCCCAGGCAGGCTAATTTGGACAACTAGGTTCCAGCTGATATGTAACATTATTTTTCTGATTGGGAATCTCGAACACAAGAGCCATTTGTTTTAGAAAAGGGAAGGAAGAAAGTCTCTACAAACAACCTGGAGTTCATGTGAATTAGTACAGGATCAATCAAGACCCCTTACCAATAGCGACTACCAGAGGTCTAGAATCATACAAATTTCAGGATCAGAATTTTTTCCGGTCATCATGGACGTCTCACGATTCAGGCAAGTCTAATAGAATTGATCAAGGTTGGTAAGGGTCAAAATAAACACAAACATGGGGAAAAACGATAACCGACTACAAATCCGTTCCAAATCATTCTATGGCCGAAGATGGAAAAAAAACTATAAGGGTTCTTAAACGACTTTCAAAAACAGAATTCTTAAACAACGCTCATGATTTGATATCACTATTGTTCGTGTATTGTATTGTTATGGACTTGTACGTACTCCAGATGCCTGCGTGGCACGAGTGCTCCGAGATACCATCCAGTATGACTCAGAAACCCGTTGATTAGATGAAGTCCTCTTTGTTGGAAGTTATCAGGAGGACCCACTAGCTATTAATCCATTTTTTGAGCTCGGTTTTCAAGTGTCTTTGGATTGTACGAACACTTTTTTGACTTTATAAAAATGAATTCGTGTACGTTTGATGACAATTTGGCCTGGTTTGTTCAATTGGAAAATTGTCTGACGAGAAATATGTTATTTAAGACCTCTGTAAACACATTCGTAAAATTAGTATCCGATTTTCCTAGTGTCGTGAGGTGCAGCTGCAAAATTCGGGAAAAGCCAAGGGGATGTACGAATACATTTTTTACTGAGTGTGGATTTGGAATCTACACACCTTGAGCCATAAAATGACCAAGTTTGAGGAGGGTTATAAACAATTTTTGCTATATTTTTGCAAATAATAAATCAAAAAGTAGGAACTCACCATTAATAGAAAGCAGTCTGTGTTACATTAACTAAACTCGACAACCATACATAGTAGTTGCATTCAAATTAAAATCCTTGAGCTGCCGCTAGTTACGCGGTCTAGTTCAGACGTTGAACCTCAGTTGAACGTGCTCTGCAGCCAAACCTCCCACATAACCGATTTTTCAAATTTTGATCTAATTCCTATCTGGATCAAACAAAACGCTACCCTCTTACATCGAACGTATTTGAGATTTCGATTTCTTGATCGGTTAATCCATAAATGTATTCCCTTACGCCGTGTCCTACGAGAGCGGGAACTAAGCGATATCAGCGGGTCGGGTGGGTTCAGCGTTTTTTGCGGGGCGGGCGTTTTTCCGATCAAACTATGATAACGAAGTTGGGCGTCCTGCGTGCACACGCTCTATCGGAAATCGCCAACACGCACACGCTACACGCGGCTTGAAATCAGATCGGTTTGATTTTTTCTCGCTACAAAAGCGCGATTTTGTACATCTGTTGTCAAGGTTGTTGGAGTTGTCCAAGTCTGTTGAAGTCAAAATCGTTTCTTGAGAGCTTGCAATGTTAGTCAGAGCCATGTTGTAGTTACTTATCAAAGTTTTTATGGGATTAAAAAAATCCTCTTTTCAAGAATAGGCTGAAGAGTAATGAATTCCCCGAATTAGGTCCTTGATTGATAAATTTCATGAGATTTTTGCCTCTGCAAACGTTTATTGGAAATGTAACTGAGCAGAGCTGGACTACTAGAGGCCAACCAAAATAGTCTCTTTGTTATAAATTCAGAAAAAAAAAACAATCGTCGTATTGACTGACACGTTAGGTACGGTAGGTACGGAACTAACCCAAGTAAAACGCGCTCTCCTCCATTCGCGGCATCGCCCGCACATAGGACACTAGTGGCGTTTCCCGCTGCAAACGCTTGCACTCGAGTAAATCGCCGGTATCGCCAGTAACGATGAAATCGCTCAATTCCCGCTCACGTAGGGCGAGGCCTGGGGGACTACGTACTGACTCCCGCACTCGCAAAAGTGAAGGGGCGTCTGCGAGGGCAGAACGTACTGACTCCCAGCGAGACTCAGGCTCGTGAAAAACTGAGAAGGGGGGCGTGATCCACGTACGTACTGACTCCCGCGAGAAAAAAAGAGGCAAGGATGATAAATCTATTGAAGTGGTCGATATCATAACAAAGTTAAAATGAAAGGATCGAACGTTGGACGGACGATAACCACAGTTCAGCTAAAACTAAAACTTGTTTTTAGTCTAATGTTTTTCGATATGACGAATTTGCAATTCCATGGTTTTGGGGTGTCGGTGAGGGGGTCTAGATTTACCAATATAGTTCTTCATGATCAATACATGACACTCATACATCGGAAAGTAGACGTTAATAAAAACATCGTTCAGATCACGACCGCTTCAGACTGTTTCAGATATTGAAATTGACCTGTTTCCGAAAATTTGTGCAACTCTGTTCTAGCAACTCCTCGGGAGTCAGTAGGGACGTCATTTCAGTTTTGAGCGGAGCCGGGAGTCAGTACGTAACTGCCTCTTTGGGAGTCAGTAGGGCCCTCTTCATTTTTGGAGAAGCCGGGAGTCAGTACGTCTCGAGAGTGGCGCCCGGGAGTCACTGTGCATGCCCCCTGAGGCCTATGGGTTGACTAATCAAGATGCCGAAATTACTGCCACTGGCTTGGCTTTTGAAATCTACGTATCTTGAAAAGTAAACTATCAGTTTTTGAGGGGGGTATTACACTTCTTTTCCTTTGGTTGATCACAAAGGTTCATTACGGAAAATGAAAAATCAAAAGAGGTGTGTGTGTCGACTTAGCAATCGTCACGAGTTGATGACCGCCGATGGTTAACGTCGAAATTTGAAACCAATGAATTAAGAGAACAGAACTTACAGTAACCAGTTGAATTTTCATTTGACTTGTATCCGATCGGTTCGAAAATTGAGAACAATCCGTCAGTCACAACATGGTTCTCGAACGTTATTTCACGCTCTACTATCATTACATAGTTCTATAGCGTTGATGTGAAGCTGCTATTGAAATTTCTCGTCGTTAGGAACGCATCTGTCATCACACGATGCCTGAAACGTGCCCTTAACGCTTACACAAAACCCATAATCCCAACTCCCCTCACAAAACCCTGTTTACGGTTGTTGAGATGTTGGGGAAGGCCCAAGGACGGCCAATCAGTATCTCCGGCCGTACCCGTCAACGTCAAACCTGGTCGTTAAAAGGGCTTTCAGCGTGAAAGGAGAAGAAGCAAAACTATTTAATGTTTACTAATTGACAGTTATGACGTGGGGCTCCTGCCGAAGCAAATGGTCGATTCCACGTCTTTCTCTTGCAGTCGTGATCCGATTGGACGATAAACACCGGTCCGGAGTTGAAAGTATCATTTTTTTTGTTCTCTTTTAATTGGAGCGTTGTCCCTTCACGAGCGTTTTCAACAGGCTGAAAAGGAGATTTTGTTTGCGAGGACGCATTGTGCGCTTCGAGACGGCGTCACGACTTAACGAATGACGTTTCGCTTCTTTTATGGACCCGTCGTCGCGATCCGCGTTTTTAGGATGCTCCTCTAAAGCAAGGCTTCATCAGTAAAGGGACGTCTATTAGAACTGATCCAGGGGGTTGTGGGACAAACCAAACACGAGAAGAAAAATGACTCAATATAAATTCGTTTTAGAGCATTCTAAAGCCGAATCCATAAAAAAACAACAGCAGTATGTGAAAAATGAGTGTGTGTTCTGCGTACCTATACTCATTCTATTGCCACGATATCCCTCTTCCACATGCGGATCCCTTCTCAGGTATGTATACAGATGATCTAGTTTACGATGTATGCCATGAAGATCCATTGGAAGCAACAAGAAGACTTCAGGAACTCTAACAGGTGTTTGATCAATGGTGTACCAAATGGAGCAACCTGTATTCTATACCAATTCAACCCATACCAAATGCCAACGGACATAGATACGTCGGAGTGTTCCTGGACAAACGACTGACGTTCAAAGAACATGTCACCGAACTGATAGGTAAAGTCTAAAATCTGGTTTTAGCTTGCTGAAAAATCATTGCTGAACAGCCAACAGGTATCCGTGCAGAACAAAATTACAATCTGTAAATACTCATTGTACCAATATGGACATACGTCATCAATACATGGGGCACTTGTTCTCGTTCACAAATCAGGAGAATTGAACAATAACAAAATTCCATACTGCAAAAGAAAATCGTTCACTCTCCTGAATCAGGGTTTTTTTTTACCGTATCTCAAAATTTTGAGGGGTATTTGAGGGGTCTGACTTCAGATTCGTTTTTAGCACACCAAAATACGTAGGAAAAAGCTAATCAGAATAATAGTCCAGTAACTTTTTTTTGTGGGGCTGCGTTATGGTTCATGAAAGTCCATCAACTTCAAACATAAACCATTAGCTAGTGCCTTCCAAACTAATAATTGGTTTTTCTTCTTTATTTCAAAAGAGCACTTCTATCCGTTCGGGCTCAAAAAGTACTACATCCATTGAAGTTTTTAGTGACTTCTACAGAACTTGTCTGAGAACTCTAAGCTTCTAGACCGTTTATAAGAAACAAAATCTGATATCAAAACAGCTAAATGTTGCAATTTACTGTATACGATTTTTCAACAACCAAAAATTTAGGAAAACTTCATTTTCTCAAATCGTTAGCGCTTCAACTGTAATGTAAATCCTCTGATGATGATTGTTGATGATGAAAACTGGCTTCTGTTGATAGGAAATTTGATGCTGATTCCAAAAATGTAGTCAAAATCTAGAAAATATTAAAAATAATTGGAGAAAAACGTTTTTCCTAAAAAAATGAGTCAAATTTTGTTGTTAGCAAAAAGTGAAATAACTCTGAAACGATGTCTCTAAACAAAATTTTCAACAATGCGTTTTCCCTTCCAAATTCAACATAGAATCGAAAACTAAAATAAAAAAGGGGGGTCAAGGGGTAACTTCAGTTTCAATTGAAGATTTGAGGCACTAAAACATCGAAAAATGAAAAACGGGTTCCACCACCTTCAAGCAGAGTAAAAATACTATAGAAAAGGTCCAGTTCAATTTGTTGATAGCTCGCACCGTACGGCTGTAATTCCTTCATGGGAATTATATGCCCTGTATATTTATCATACCCCTAGGTGATAAGGGTTGTTCACCCTTAACATTTTTTTTTCTTCAATTTTTGGACGACATTTTTTGTTTATATTTTTTTACAAAGTGGCATTAAAAAATACATAAAACCTTGAATGTTTACTTTTTTATCACCAACCCCTACTTTTTTATAGCCATTTTACTAATTTAATCAATATTATCCCGTTCGATAACTGATCAGTTATAGTGTTTTTAACTGTACTTCGATTAAAATTTCCCTTGGCTTACGGCATATCTAAATATTTATTTTTAATATTTAAGTTTAAACCTGATATACGCTTAGTGTTACCAATCTTAGATTCTTGAAATTTGCCGCGCCTTTACTGGTGAGTGAAATGCCACACTATATCGGTGTCACTTCTAATAAACAGCATGTTGATTAGTGTGGGTAACCACCCAGTTTGCTTAGTGCTCGCTAAAGATGGGCTAACAAAACATATTGTTCACGCTTTAGCATTGAAAGATTGATGTTGTTTGTTAGTGTTACTGTCGTAATAGCCTATAATAACTTAAAAATAATATTGTTTGGCGTTTGTTATTTTTATATTCCCGAATTGTTCATAGCGCTCCATGCCTTTTCACGCATACATACTTTTTGTCTACACTAGAATCTATCTAGAAACTAGAAATAATTTATAAGTCAAAACAACGTTTGCCGGGTCAGCTAGTTTTGTTATAAATGATCCGGCACATCCGTCCTGTATGGTCAATCCCTGCCCATTTCGTCCCGTCGGGGCTGACAACATCGTGAATAAACAAACACAAACACCGCGGCAGGAACCAACGTAAACACCACAAACACTCAAAAGTTAAGACATATTCACAGTGACGGTTTTTGTCGAACTGTAGGCGGGCGTGACTGATCGCTCCTTTCGGTTTTCAATGGGGATATGATATGCGGTCCAGGGGGTTACCCACTGTGGCCTTTTATGCTTTTTATTCTTTCAGGTAGCTTCCTCCACAACATTATAGGTAGCCCCTGACTTCACCTCATAACGATATTCCGTTTCCCCTCCGGGACCCTACCCATTGTCGATATAAGCGTCTATTGTTGACGCAATGTTTGTTGCCTCCTCGTTGAATAATATACACATTTTGTCGAGGAGGAAGACAGTTTTTTTCTCGCCTTTTGAATAGTTTTCCCTCCCAACACTCTAAGAAAAGGGATATTCATGAAGCGTGAAATAAATCACGGGAGTTCCAGGAGGCGCCATGAGGGGCGCATCAACCGAAATAGTTTGTTATGAAAAATGCACTTAGTTATTTGCAGTGTTACGAGAAGACACAGCCAGTAATACAATGTGAATTTGTTCCATTGCAATCAAACTCTTCTAAAGAATTTTGCTTAAAAAAAAAAAAAAAAAGAAAAAAAAAGCCATTTATCATATGAGCTAAATTGAATCAAAATTGTGAAAGTTATACCTGTTTCAAGAATTGGACATGGAGCACGCGCCAGCGCATGAGCAGAGCGTGCCACAGAGTTACTCGTGCTGGGCATCTCGCTGATTATATTGAGATATTCGTATGGGACCTCAAGAGACCTTATCCGCATAGTCCCTCAAAATATGAGCTAAATTCATTCAAAGTTGTCGAAGTTATGGCTGCAACAAGGAAATGCGGACAGACAGACCGACACAGACACGGAACCAAATTTGTTCAGTAGGCTATGAAACGCAAAATGCGAGTAGACATTTTGAATTCGGACTCGCTATTCGGAGAGCTGGTATATGAATGATAGCATGATGAGTTGGAGTTAGGCTTTCGAAACTGACACGTTAAAGGATATGGAATGACCCATGTCTCGCATACAGAGGTTCATGAGTTATAAGTTCTGATATCAGCTTCTGTTTCATACAGATGGGATAGTAAGGGATGTTGTTCACGGAGACGAAATCATCCAACATTCTTTGAACATCTGGAAGCCCATTGCAAGGTATGTTAATTACATGGTAATCGATCAAACGTGCTGAAATGGGGCTCTGTTTATTGCATCTAGAGTGGACAAGGAAGGCTCGAGGCTCCTAGTTAAGATAACCACTGACCACGTCCAATATACATAGACCAATGTACTTATACTGATATAAGTATATCAGTGATATACGTAGAAGGGTATTCGAATACAGAAATAATAAAGCTCTGTTTAATAACTCAGTTTTTGGATTCTATACATGTTGAAACGTAAAACAAACAAATTTTGAGGGGGTGTTGAACTTTTTTCTCGGACGACTATAAAGGTTAAGTATTGAAAACAATAAATAAAAAATGGGCTCAGACGTTGGAAGAAGTTGAGAGGGTTCAGAGGAGGTTTTTGCGATATATTGGGTGGAAAATGCGGATATCAAGCGACGGATACAGCTCCCGGGCTGTGGCCGACCGTTGCAATCTTGTCACCTTGGAGACACGTCGCAGAATCACGGATATGATTTTCTTCTTTAACCTGATTATATTAAGATGAAATTCCTATAGGACCTCAAGAGACCTTATCCGCATAGTCCCTCAAAATATGAGCTAAACTCATCGAAATTGTGGAAGTTATGGCTGCAACAAGGAAATGCGGACAGACAGACAGACAGACAAACCGACAGACACGGAACCAAATTTGTTCAGTTGGCTATGAAACGCAAAATGCGAGTGGAAATTTTGAATTCGGACTCGCTATTCGGAGAGCTGGAATATGAATGATAGCATGATGAGTTGTAGTTAGGCTTTCGAAACTGACACGTTAAAGGATATGGAATGACCCATGTCTCGCATACAGAGGTTCATGAGTTACAAGTTCTGATATCAGCTTCTGTTTCATACAAATGGGAAAGTAAAGGATGTTGTTCACGGAGACGAAATCATCCAGCGTTCTTTGAACATCTAAAAGCCCATTGCAAGATCTGTTAATTACGTGGTAATCGATCAAACGTGCTGAAATGGGGCTCTGTTTATTGCATCTAGAGTGGACAAGAAAACATATTTAGGCTCGAGGCTCCTAGTTTAGATAATGTACCACTCACTACGTCCAATATACATAGATCAATGACATACGTAGAAGGGTGTTATAATACAGAAATAATAAAGCTTTGTTAAATAACTCAGTTTTTGGATTCTACACATGTTGAAACGTAAAACAAAACATTTTTGAGGGGGTGTTGAACTTTTTTTCTTGGATGACTATAATGGTTTATTATTGAAAACAATGAATAAAAAATGGGCTGAAACGTTGGAAGAAGTTGTTTTAAAGTGGAAGAAGCCAGTGGGGTTTTTATGACAAAAAATGGTTTTTCTGAGAAAAAAAAGAATCCTTGGGAAATTTGTTGCCATACTCGGTTGAATCCTCAATACCTATCTATAAATTTACCTATACATATATAGTAATTATATGTTTTATAATTAGTACAGCAATATTGATTAAATGAGCTTACTCGGAAATACTTAGTTACGGTTCCTCGAAAATAACGAAATTTGGCTTAGGTGCTCATTCATTGGGACGACAGAAATATTCATAGTTAGAAATTACAATGCTTCACGATTGAATAATACACAAAAATTAGGCGTTGGCACGTCTCATTGTTCTCAAACACAAGCCCCTTTTGATATCTAACGGAGCAATTTACTCCGAAGCTGTTTCAGACCATCAATCACTTCATCGGCGGATATAGCGTCTTTTTTTCTTTCTTTTAATTTTGACCCCCCTCCCTTCGTCCATCTATCCAGTAACAACACTGACACTGTTTTTTTTTTGTCTTAACCTTGTTTAAAGGTGTTGGCTCACCGATCGTCCTCGATCGAAACCGAAGATAACCGACGAGCTGACAATGAAGATTTCACCATTCATAGAGCCCGATTTCTCCGGGCTGGTTTGTCTGATCGAACGTGCAATCCCTATAGCTGATCGTAGTTGATAACAATTTTTCCCTCTGCTTCTCCTTCCATCTTTTCTCGATTCTCCCACTTGTTGTCAAAGAAGGGTCGCCATCAACGAGCGACTTTTCTTAAATGGGAAACAAAAGTCGGTTGTTAGTTGACATAAGGGCAATATCTGAGGTACAGGATTATATTATTGCCTGTGTTATGGACTCAGGTGTTTTGTTTTGAGCAAATTTTTGTATAGAAATGAATATAGTTAAAAAAAGTTGAAAAAATTAGCAACTGAAGTTTTCAACTATTGACAGAAATCCAATTTGAGGCATGCTAGAACGACTCATGAGTTGTAATGCAAACAGTCTCCTGCCTTCAATTTTGGGAAATCAGAGACGGATTCCATTATGTGGGTCAATAACCACTGATCATTATTCCATACCTAGAGGTCTGGCGGTACCTTGGGGACGACTTCATGGGTATTGCCACTGTAGCCACACCCCATGTGGACCTTGGTGGAACACTAGCACACTTGACCAAGGCTCCATTGAAGCCACTGCAGAAGTTTCCTGGTAGAAATACAATTTGAGATAAGCTATGGTCTAGTATTTGACAGGCTTAATTGGAAATCAGGGAGGCTGCTTGAGTTAGACAGTGAAATTCGTTCTGTTGTGCGCTCCTGGCTAGGCTTTCCACTGGGTGTCCCAAGTGCCTATATCCATGCACTGCCAAAGTCCAGGTCAGTAGGGCTCAGGCACTGTCTCTCTATCTCAGCCTGTACCCCTTCACAAGTGTATATCCATGCTTGTCAGGTAAGCCCGGCATAGCCCGTATGGGCTGTAACTGGGAGGTCTCACCTGCTACTACTGACCTTGACTTGTCAGGCAGCAGTTGTTGCTCATCTTCTGAATTTGCTGCTGCCCTGCATGATTCATTGGATGGTATAGAACTCCCACAGTGACCAGAATCCCCCATTACCTCCAAATGGGTGAAATGGGCTTCAGAGGGCATCGAGGTCTGCGACTATCGACATTTTCATGCCACTGCAGTGAGGTAATCCAGAGGTACTCGTGGGGCAGTAAATACCCTCTAATGCGCCTGTTGGGGTAAAAATGAGAACCTGTATCATGTGGTGCAGCAGTTTCCACAAACCCATGGTGGCCGCATACTCCGTCATGATTCAGTTGCCGAGCAGATAGCAGGAGTATTGTTTTCCAGTGGCTGGAATGTGGAAAGACAGAGCCTGTACCATATGCCAAGTGAGTGGGGCAAGAAGCCGGATATCGTTGCTGTTAAGCCGGATGGGTCTGCCATAATCCTGGATGTCCAAATCGTCAGTGGCATAATATATAAAATGAATATGATAGAAACGACCTGCGGCAAGTGGTAGCTCAGCAGTAATTGTTGGCGCCTGATAACATAAAAAACCTGCCACCGTGCCGTGGAGCGGAGTGTGGTGCGGGAAAAGTGCCACAGAGTTACTCGTGCTGGGCATCTCGTCTGGAGTACATCGTGGTATCACCTTTGATCAAGTGGACATACGTAAGACAGACAAACAAACACACACAAACAGCGATATGAACGCTACTCAAAATGGTGCAAAGTTTCAGTCACGTAGCGAATGATTTGTAAATGTAAAAGTAAATACACCCTCGAATTTTCAAGATTCACATTCAACGGATTCCCATTTGAAAATACACTGCCAAGGAGATGGAAGAGTAGCTTCCTCGTTACATCCTTTATCAAATGAGCTAAATTGAATCTGAATTGTGAAAGTTATGTCTGTTTCAAGAATTTCACGTTTGCGCTTGCGCAGAGCGCACCGCTGATTATATTGAGATGAAATTCGTATGGGACCTCAAAAGACCCTATTAACATAATCCATCAAAATTTGAGCTAAATTAATTGAAAAATGTGGAAATTACGGTTGTTTCAAGGATTTCACGTCAGCGCATGCGCAGAGCGTACCGCTGATTATATTGAGGTGATATTCGTATGGGACCTCAAAAGGCCCTATCCGCATAGTCCCTCAAAATATGAGCTAAATTCATTCAAAACTGTGGAAGTTATGGCTTAACAAGGAAATGCTGACAGACAGACAGACCGACAGACACGGAACCAAATTGTTCAGTAGGCTAAGAAACGCAAAATGCAAATGGAAATTTGGAATTCGAACAAAAACAATTGTTTAGCTCCCGTGAGTGAACACAAGGCTTCGCAGATTCGGAAGCAAAATACTGTTTCAGGCTGCAAGATGTGAATCCTCGTCTTTTGAACTGGAGAATAGGACGAATTCAAAATTAGTTGATCGAATATAAAACACAAACCTACATAAACAGAAAAGAAACCGTCAACGCAAATATTTAAAACAATATCAACCCCCAAACTTTTCTCAACACTCTCTTTGAATTTTTTTTCCTCCCCCTCAAACTGTTCCGCAAGAGTT
This sequence comes from Creontiades dilutus, assembly GCA_031894815.1. Lineage (NCBI taxonomy): Eukaryota > Metazoa > Arthropoda > Insecta > Hemiptera > Miridae > Creontiades > Creontiades dilutus. The sequence goes on along the minus strand of JAVIWC010002734.1, from coordinate 288,192 downwards.
GAATAAAAGTGGAGAGAAAAGTGGACGGAGTTGGAGGGGGTCGTAACTCATAAGGGCCAGTAGGGGAAAATAACATTTTTTGAACAAAACGTACCAAAAAAAAATCGCTATCTTTTACTGCTTCCCCTCCTTTTCCGTTTAGTATATTTACTGACGGTGTATGGGTGAGGGGCGGTTCTGAGTTTGTAGGAGGGGGAAAAAAGAAAAAAAAATGTTTCAGAGTTAAAAAAAAAAATAAAAAATAAAAAAATGAAAGGGAGAAAAAAAGTTGATCATAAATTAAAAAACACGGTGTAATCTTATTAATTTTATCAGTTGAATTTTTTTCGTTGTAAAGGGCGAAAAAGGGATTGGAGGTTTGGGGTGGAGGGGGTTGTTAAGGGTTGGGAAAGGGGGTGGGAAAGGGGATGGTTAGGGGTGGGAAAGGGGATGGTTAGGGGTGGGGAAGGAAAAGGTCGGAACTCCCTTGGATTTATTTTTGTAACTGCGGGTGAGATTGTTGGAGGTGATGGGGGAGGTTGAGTTTAGCGCTTGCGGAGGGTTCAGTTAGGAGTCGGCCCCTCTAGAGCGAAACGGAACGAGAGAGTATGACCGTCAACCGGGGACGAGGATAGGGATGAGATATCGATGTTTTGCTTGCGATGTTCGATGTTGAACATCGATGGTGAGAAGGGTCGACGTTATCGATATCGACGTTATCGATGTTGCCTCCCCCAACATCGATGTTACCTTACCTTTTGATATGTTTCTAATGTTTTTCCACAACAAATCTGGCAAAAACGTTTTTTCAATCCTTTTTCTCATGAGAAAAATTGAACAAACTGCCACTTGAGAAGCTTAAGTAGTACTATCACGGGGGTTACATTGATATAAGAGCCGTTTTCTATGTCGTGGGGTTCTGGGTGAAAGTGACCCAGTAACATTTTTTTCAAAATGAGCTTTTTTTGTCATTCCGGTACTAAGGAACGTTGTCTACTGTGTGTTGTTGCTAAGAACGTTATCTTCAAACTGATGTGCAAGAAATACTTGAAAATAAATGTTACCTGCCTGACCCAAAGAGTTTTATGTGACCAAATGGCATTTGAACTCAACCACAAAACACGAGATGGATTATAAATGTACTCTCGCTGGGCATGTAAATGTTATCAATTGCCATTTGATCACTTTTACTGTGTAAGATTTGTAAGATTGCATAGTGGGCAGGTGAAAATGACCAATTACAGTGATAGGTAATGGATAACCTTTTCTAACAGAAATAGGTATATCATTGTTATTAGATGCTTGGCAACACGATAAATTAACGAAAAAACTATTCAATCCCTCAATTTCATGTAACTATGCGACTGATTTTCGAAGAATTGAATTGACCAAATGAGTAAGCTTGAAACTCCAGGCAGGTAAAAATGATCAAATAGAGTTTTCCGAATAAACAGCTTTTATTTAATCTGAAGTGAATTTTGAAGCACGATATGAGAGGAGGGCACTAGCTAACTACCTACAGGATAAAGAAAAATCGAAACATAGTCGGATGAGACATCACACAACCAGTGTTCGTAAGAAAAAATAGGTGAAACTTCAGATCGCTCCCCTGTAAAATTTTGCAAATGTTACTTGGTCACTTTTACTCGGAACCCCACGAGTAAAACACATTGTGTTTTGTGCGAAAAAAGTGCTTGTACTAAACTGCCCCCACTTCCAGGGGTCTGATTAGTACGTTTCTGAAAAATTCATACGGCCGTTGTAACATGAATACAACTTGGATATAGATCTACTACTCAGCAAGACTTGAACAATCAGGAAAAAATATATAACTTGGCTCAAATGTGTACATACAGGGCCCCAGCCTTTGGAATATGTCAAAATCGTACTAAACTAACCACTTGACGGTACCGTAAGCGTAAGATGATTTTTTGCTCTGATTGATGTGATGATTTGTTCCTGGTGTACAGGGTGTCCCATCTATATGGGCCCTGTTAAGAAATTACAGCCATACGGTGCGAGCTATCAAAAAATTGAACTGCACCTTTTCCATAGTATTTTCACTCGGCTTGAAGGTGGTGGAACCCTTTTTTCATTTTTCTATGTTTTAGTGCCTCAAATCTTCGATTGAAACTTGAGATTATCTCTTGAACCCCCTTTTTGCTTCCGAGTCTACTGAAGTAGCGGAAGCATTGTTTTCACTTTCGGAATGTGAAAATTTTTTTGTCTCCAAAATCAAAAATTCCACTCGCATTTTGCGTTTTAGACCTTTCTGAACAATTTTGGTTCCGTGTCTGGTTGTGTCTGTCAGCAAATCCTTGTTACGGGCAAAACTACACGAAGTTATAGTCCGATTTTGATGAAATTTTCAGGATTGTGCGGGTTAGGCTGTAGATGGTCCCCTATAGGTTTCATGACCCCCGGATAACTAGTAGCCTCTGCGCATGCGCAAACGTGAAATTTTTGTTACGCGCATAACTCCGGGAGTTCTCGACCAATTTCGATGAAATTTCCAGGGTTTGTTCGGTTTGATGTGTAGATGATCCCCTATGAGTTTCATGACCCCCGGATCAATAGTAGCCTCTGCGCAAGCGCAAACGTGAAATCCTTGTTACGCGCACAACTCCGGGAGTTCTTTAGTTGATAATAATTTTCAATGATCTATACAGTCATGTTATGGATACGAGGAAGCTATGTGCCACACCCACTTGTTTATCTTAGTTTTCGGTTCTACATTAAATTTGGAAGAGAAAATGCATCGTAGAACATTTTTTTAGAGACTTCGTTTCAGAGTTATTTCAGCTTTTTGCGAACAACAAAAATTGATGAATTCTTTTAGCGATAAAAAACCTCTGCCAAGTGGGTGTGAATGTGTATCCATAACATAACTGTATAGATCATTGAAAATTATTATTGACTAAAGAACTTCGTTCAATTAGGCAAGTTCTGTTGAATTAGGGTAAATTTATTGTTATGCAGGAGCGTAACTTGAGAAAATAAAGGTAGGCATGTTCAACTATTGAACAAACTATAAAGTATACCTAATAAGTCCGAACAATCCCTGAAAATTTCATCGAAATCGGTCAAGAACTCCCGTTGTTATGCTTGTGGCAAGGATTTCACGTTTGTGCATGCGCAGAGGCTATATTGATCTTCATGAAACTCATTCTATACAACCCGCACAATTCCTGAAAATTTCATCGAAATTGGTCAAGAACTCCCGAAGTTATGCAGGTAACAAAGATTTCACGTTTGCGCATGCGCAGAGGCTACCATTGATCCGGGGGTCATGAAACCTATAACCCCTAACCCGCACAATCCCTGAAAATTTCATTGAAATTGGTCGAGAACTCCCGCAGTTATGCGCGTAACAAAGATTTCACGTTTGCGCATGCGCAGAGGCTACTATTGATCCGGGGTCATGAAACCTATAAGGGGACCCCTAACCCGCACAATCCCTGAAAATTTCATTGAAATTGGTCAAGAACTCCCGCAGTTATGCGCGTAACAAAGATTTCACGTGTGTGCGCATGCGCAGAGGCTACCATTGATCCGGGGGTCATGAAACCTATAGGGGACCCCTAACCCGCACAATCCCTGAAAATTTCATCGAAATTGGTCAGGAACTCCCGGAGTTATGCGCGTAACAAGGATTTCACGTTTGCGCATGCGCAGAGACTACTATTGATCCGGGGGTCGTGAAACCTATAGGGGACCATCTACACCCCAACCCGAGCAATCCCTGAAAATGTCATCAAAATTGGTCAAGAACTCTCGGAGTTATGCGCGTAACAAGGATTTCACGTTTGCGCATGCGCAGAGGCTACTATTAATCCGGAGATCATGAAACTCATAGGGGACCATCTACACATCAAACCAAACAATCCCTGAAAATTTCATCGAAATTGGTCAAGAACTCCCGGAGTTATGCGCGTAACAAGGATTTCACGTTTGCGCATGCGCAGAGGCTACTATTGATCCGGGGGTCATGAAACCTATAGGGGACCATCTACACCCCAACCCGCACAATCCCTGAAAATTTCATCAAAATCGTTTTTTATCTTAGTTTGCGGTTATACATTGAATTTGGAAGAGATAATGCATCGTAGAACATTTTTGTTAGAGACACAACAACAAAAACAACAAATCAACAAAAAGAACAAAAATTGATGAATTATTTTAGGGAAAAAAACGGGGTTTCTCCAATTATCTTACTCACTAATCAGGTAACCTGCAGTCTTGTTCCCTCATCTAGTTAATTTTAATAAAATTTATTACAGATGACGCTGTTGATGAATTTTAATGACTTTTTAAAATTTAATTTGCACGAAAAAGTAAATTTTATCAAAAATTGATGTGAACATGGTTGAATGGGCGATGTTTCATGACACCGATGTCATGCTACCGATGTTGACATCGATGTTTTTGTTTCGATGTCCCGTCCGTAGATGGGGAGGTTTGCCGTGTTCGAGAGAGTTGGAGACCTGAGGGGTCCAAGTGTTCGTGGGAGGGTTCGAGGGAGGTCGCCGTGTTCGTGGGTTTGGGGGCAGCTCCCACGAGGATCGCCGTTTTTCGGGTGTCGCTTCGGGGGAGAGAGAGAGTGGAAAAGAAGACGAAGAGGCGGAAAGGGGTGAAATGGCGTTTGAAGGTGAAGGGGGAGGGGAGTGGGGGGTTGGAAAAACTGCAGATAGCGTCGCAAAAGGGTAAAAAATGGCCTCTTCTTTTTTTCTTTTTTTTTTACCTCGCAGTGGCGGAAGAGAGAGGACTGCGGACCGGGGAAAAACTCGCTTTTTTTCTAAGGGTTCGGATAAGGGGGGGGCTTTCCACCCACGAATGTCGGGTCAAAGGAGGGAAATCTGAAATAGCGATGGGTAGGAGGGAGAGAGGGGATTTAGAGCCCCTTGTAATACTACTAGAGGGATACACAAAAATTTTAGAAAGCGAGAGAGAGAGAGAGAGAGAGAGAGAGAGAGAGAGAGAGAGAGAGAGAGAGAGAGAGAGAGAGAGAGAGAGAGAGAGAGAGAGAGAGAGAGAGAGAGAGAGAGAGAGAGAGAGAGAGAGAGAGAGAGAGAGAGAGAGAGAGAGAGAGAGAGAGAGAGAGAGAGAGAGAGAGAGAGAGAGAGAGAGAGAGAGAGAGAGAGATTTGTTGATATGACAATAAACATTAACGAAATAACACATCTTATAACGATTTACAGTTAAGGACTAATGCCAAGTCATTGACATGATGACGAATAATAAACAATAAAATAAAAATCATTTACCTAAATGGAAAAATAAGAAAAACTGTAAATATAAAAATAGTATAGTGTTGTTTTAGTGAAAAGTTTCCGTGAATGTACCAACAGCAAAACAGCATATTTAATCATGTCACTCCGAGGATTGATACGAAATGAAAGAGAGGGGTAGGGAAGAGAAGAACATACCATGAAGAGAGAGACGCCCGTAGGTCAAACCATTCCCGATGTATAGCCCGATTTATGGTGGCAACGTTTGCGTTTTTGGTTTATTATTGTTTGTTTGTAACCTAGTGATGTCCGGCCGATAGCGTCGAGTTGTAGTGAATGTGGATACTGGAGTGATAGCCGTTATGAATGCTTGTAGTGTAGTTAGTAATACACGGGTTGATATGACAATAAATATTATAACACATCTTATAATGATTTACAGTTAAGTAATGCCAGTTTATTGAGATGATGACGAATAATAAACAATAAAATAAAAATCATTCACCTAAATGGAAAAAGAAGAAAAACTGTAAATATGAAAAATAGTATAGTGTTGTTGTAGTGAAAAGTTTCCGTCAATGTAACAACAGCGCTAGACCGAGGTCTGTGTTGCTGTTAGGGAGTGCTACGTGCAGAACATCTGTACTTGAATAATTTTATTCTGACCTAAACATACCTAAAGCGGCCTCTAGACGTTCGATATTATTGTACAATATTTCGGTTCGTGCAAAAAGGTGTTCCAGATGGAGGCGATATAGAAGGTTGTGCAATATATGGCACAACTGCGAGCACACACGTACAACCACATTGTGCAAACCGTCCCCGGCAGAATTTCTTGAAGTGACGATGTTGAGTGATTGTGAATTGTGTTGTGTGATAATTGCTGTGGCCGCAAGAGCGAAAAGAAATAAAAAGAAAAAGGGCTCACAGGAAGGTAGAAAATGGGCTAAACAGTGGTTTCTTGATAGGGAGAAGTACTACCACGAAAAGTTACTCAATGAACTGAGAGTAATTGCACCAAATGATTTCCGCAACTTTTTACGGATGGACGGTTTTTATTTGATGAACTCCTCGCTTTGGTTTCTCCTGAAATCGGTAAAAGGAACACTATCATGCGCGATGCAATTCCTGCAAGTCAAAGGTTGTCCTTAACCCTAAGATATCTCCCAACTGGGAATAATTTTGAAGAGCTGAGGTTTTTAACTGCTGTTTCACCTCAGACAATAGGTCACATTGTTAGAAACATGCACTGCTCTGATCAACTGCCTCAAGGAATACATTAAGGTAAGTACATTTTCAATTTGAAATCATTGTATTTAAACATTCAAAATATTGTCATACTTGGCCAAGAACAAGAATTACACAGGTCTGCAACCAAAAAACTGCATACAATTTTTTTCACTGTTTCCCATGGATTTTTGCATGCTAAAACCGAAAAAAGTAATAAAAAAATTCCATCACGTCTAGTTTTCTCGCAAAACTGGTTTTTTGAATACCAAACACGGTGCTATTCAGCGTTAAACCTCAATTTGGTAGCTGCTTCCAAGCTGTCAATTTTATGAATTGCATGAATTTTTTCACTCTCGTATTTAGTCATGTCACTCCCAGGATTGATACGAAATGAAAGAGAGGGGTAGGAAAGAAGGGAGTGGGATATTTTTGAAGTAGGAGAAGCGTAAGGATGCCCAAAATCATGTCATAACACGTCGTTTATTTGATTTTCTGAAAAGTCAGGATGCCTTGCTGTATGTACTCCACAGGTTATAAAATGTTCTAGTGGATATTAAGAGCGGGTGATGGGGAAAGTGACTGGCCGCTTCGGAACACTCTGAATCCTGGCGAGAAAAACGTCATTAATAGAAGCTTAGTTGCACCTAAAAAGGTTTTATTACCCCCACTTCATATAAAACTGGGGCTTATGAAGCAATTCATCAAATCATTGCCAAGAGATGGGGAATGTTTCAAGTATGTGTGTTCAAAGTTTCCTAAACTGTCTGAAGCAAAATTGAAAGAGGGAGTTTTTACAGGACCTGACATACGAACACTTTTGTCAGATCCCGGTTTCCTGAATCAATGAGCAATAAAGAAAAAGAAGCCTGGGATTCTTTCAAGAATATAGTGCAAACGTTTCTAGGGAATACGAAAGACCCTAACTATAAAACAATTGCGAATCGCATGTTGGCTGCCTACAAAGCTCAAGGATGCAACATGAGCCTAAAAGTTCATTTCGTACACTCCCACGTCGAATACCTTCCAGAAAACCTGGGAGCGTTTAGTGAAGAGCAAGGAGAAAGATTTCACCAAGACATTCGGGAAATGGAAAAACGCTACCAAGGACGATGGAACGTCAATATGCTAGCTGACTATTGTTGGATGCTCAAGAGGGATACGGACAATGCTGGAGCACGAAAACGTGTGCGATGAAGTATCAAAGAAAAAAAAAGGTTCCACAAGCAAACTGAATGAAGTTTTTGAGCATTTTGTACTGAATAGTAAACAAATAATTACTTTTATTTTGAGTTTATAGACAATACAAATTATGGTGTTTTTTCTACGTTTTCGTTTTTTATGTCCCCCTCTCCCCTAATTTGCAAGATCACTGTACGTGATGGAGGAAAATAGCGGTCATTTTTAGATTCAGCACTCAGCAAAAAAACATAAAATTTAGCTAAAATATTCCATGCAGCTGATCAAGAAATGTTTTTTTTCAGACCTGTGTTATCAGTGTGTCTGCGCAATACTGCCTAAAGATGACGCAATATTTTCCAGGTTATGCAATATGCAACTCTTCGTCAATCACACAATATATTGTGCAACCTTTCAATATCGTCTACACACGATTTTATTGTACAATGTGGGATATTGCACGGTAATATTGACCGTCTATGGGCCGCGTACCCAACTTACTTACTACTATTTGTACATGTTACTGAGTATACCATCTTCGAGCCAACAGTAATTTAGTTCCAGTTCAAATATATCTACTTATTAGCAGTGGTGTCATGGCAATTTTTGCAGTGGCGGAACGGTGCACCTAGTCCAAAACTGAAGTTTAGGGCAATTCAGTATTGTTCATGCTATGATCTGAAATGCCCAATTTAGCGTTTTTTTCAAAAAAACATTGTTTTGTCTGAACGAAAAATATATTTTATTTACAATTTAATTGTTTTGAAATTTTTTCAATTAATACTTTTGTCCAAAACCAGTGCCGGAACAGCGTTCCGCCGCGTTCCGGCACCATGACACCCCTGCTTATTATAACGTTTTCAGTCTCTTGTGGTACTTTATAATTAATAATTATTGATTAGAATAGATCACAACGTAGTCAAGTGATCGATTACAGTCAACAAATCTGTTGCTAGAGAATTAAACTGTTTAGTTGCAAAAACGCTGCAAATTCTTTCACTCAGGATTCTCTTCAATCCAGGCTATGATGATACAAAGAGGTACGTGTGCCTTCGGGGTTTTTCTAGGGATTTTCAAAATGGATTAGGGTTTTTTTTAGGGATTTTTATTTCCCGCTCAGGGGGTTTTCTGAAAAAAAATTTGGCAACCGTGGTTCTTGCAGTATAAATACTTGCACTCATTAATTTTATTTCAATAATAAATTGATAACCGTTAGTTACTTTTAATTGTACTTGCTACTTTTCGAGTAATATTTTGTCCGAATCTGCTTACCAGTAGTCTTCTATTTCAGGTTAGAACTCGATAAAATCACTACCCACCACTGGAAAATTGTCCGCGTCTCCGCTATGACTGGTGACAACGTTGTGCCTGCCATCTCCTGGCTCGTAAATGACATTTCTCAAAGGATTTTCACATTCTGACTTCGCTTTTACATAACACCTTCCTCAACGCTCGCACTATAACATTGTAGTGATCACAAGGAAATCTTCCTCCCATTCGCATCGATTACCATTAGAGAAAGAATCGATAACATAATTTTAATTAATCATTATTTTTGAAACCAAATAAATTATATTCTCCTATATGATACCTACTCCCTTCTTATCTTAATGCTCTTTTATTAACAAAATTTATTTGTAAGTAATGTATAATTTCCACGCATTTTCTTTCATGAAAGACATATATAGTACCAAATATCATTCTAAAATTACTCATAGACATCCTAAATTTTGGATTTTCTCAAATTAAATTTTTTTTTACACATCTGCATTATATTACTTGAACTCTCAACTAATGAAACAGTATCACGTTGTCGTATTCATAATATTATATTCCTACGAGTATTTTTATAGAACATTATTTTCGATTTTGTAATTTACTTAATTTAATGGCGATACGGAAACTATCTAATTTTTTGAACTTCTTTGACAGAAGAGAACTTAAATCTGTTCTCAACCAAAATAACTATTTGGATTGATCAGTTGATCATATTTGTGTGCCTCCTGAAATTCAATGATCGCTCTATCACATGTGAAACACGCACACTCCAAAGCTTAGTAGAAATTCAAATTATGAACGCAAGCCAAATGAATGAATTTGAATAATAAACCCCAGTGAAAGAAATTTGCAGCGTTTTTTTTATTTGCATATCAGAATGCATCAACCCGTGTATCGGCTATAAACCATTTTAGGAGTTCACTCCAGTATCCACGTTCACTACATCACTAGGTTACTGCAATCGAAACAAAAACAATAATAGACCAAAATAACGCAAATCTTGGCACCATAAATCGGGCCATACATCGGGAATGGTTTGAGCTACGGACCTGGGAAAGGGCTCATTCGATTCCTCATGGAAAGTTCTTAAAAAAAAAAAAAAATCCAAATTTAGGCCGCCTTGACTTTTTTTTGAGGTTTTTAGGGATTTAACAAAACTTTGACAACCCTTAGAAAGCACTTTAAATTAAGTGAGAGAGCTGGCTAAAGAATTGTGGCGTTGTCGGACCAACATGGATTTTTCCTTTTCAGATTTGTTGTTCCAGTTTGGGAGAAAACGTGCGTACGGCGGACGGACGGAAAATTTTTATTGCAGATTTGGATTCTACACCCTTTGAAACGTAAACCATGAAATTTTCAGGGGGGTTAGAAAAAATTTTTTTTAAGAGCGATTACAATGGTTCATTATTGAATGATAAACCAAAAAACATCGAAGTTTTTGTTGACATATGGTGGGTTTTTCAAACATCGATGTTTTTGATCGATGTTGTAGCCCTAGTTTCTTGTCACCTTCAATAAGTCACTCGAAAAACTTAGGAACATTTCTATCTTTCGGATGGTGCGTCCGTACCAGCACCGCCTACAAATTACAACGAATACCCTCCCGAATAAAAACCGTAGCCTTTTTTATCAGAGCGATCGGAATTTTTTGGAATTGGAGCAGAAAGCCCATAGGGGGAAAAAGATGATTTAGTCGTTCCGTTTCAAAGGTGTGCGAAGGTTTGTCACTGAGCCTTAGGGCACGTAGGGGCGTAGTTACCTTCTCCTTCCACCTCCGATGGTAAATGTATAGTCTGTCATAAGCTCCGACCACCAAACTACCGCCGAGGAGGTATATTTCCAGAAGGCATCACATCCCAGTGCTTCATATTCATGGACGTCACTTTATCAAATGTGAGAACTGCGGCTGACGGTGGAATATTTATTTCTCCGTTTCCCGCCCCTAAAGAATTTTTATCGGAGTCTATCCGAGTATGTGTGTGTGTATGTTTTTTTTTCCTCCGATTTCTTCGGGGTCCGCTGTTTGGAGGTTTCCAAGGTGATGCGGGGATGTGGGGGGGGGGGAGGGGGGGCAGTGGAGGAGGATTGAGTTGGTTTTCATAGCTCCAGGGGACAATGAGGGGGATGAGATACTGCCGTATAAATACTATCATTTGAGTTCCTCGGATTCGAGCGCGTTCCCGATGCCGACTGTTTGAAATGATTCCGGAATGGAATCATTTCTGCCCCTTCACCTGGCGACACGCCCGTTCGTTTTCCCCATAATTTTTGGTTTATTTATCATAAATGAACAGTTTGCCGCCTCTAAGAAAGGGAATTATTAAACGAAGCATCGTTTAATAATTTAAATAATTTAAACCAAGCCATCAACTTTGCGAGAACTGGTGGAAAGCTCGTCTCGAAATGAAGAATATTAGCGAAGATTTGGGAGGGATGATATTATCCAATCTAGGATCGGTGGTCCCTCCCCCACTCCATCAAGATCCTCAAAATAGGACACAATGCAAATGCATTAATACAATGCATCCACCTGCTTGGAAGGGGCAACTATACCATTCCATCACCTCACATGGTAGCAGAGCGTGGTTACGTCCATTGGCCCTTTTCTTATTGATTGTCCTGATCTCCTGCTTCCCCTGTTCACTCGCAATTCCCCCCCATTGTGGCTGTATGCCCTATAAAATGATCAATTTTGAAATTGACATTTCCCTGCCCAACTCACTGTGAGCCCCCCCCCCCCCCAATGAGAATTATTCATGCCCCCTCTCCCCCCATTTTAGAATCTGTTGCCTTGGGAGATGAGTTGGACGCCTGCAAGCGTCTGAATCAACTTCTGAGCGTGGCGGATCATTAATACAATGCATCCACCTGCTTGGAAGGGGCAACTATACCATTCCATCACCTCACAAACTTCAAAGGACCTCGCACTGACTGTTCCTTGTGTCCTAATTCCAAGCACTGATACAAGACAACTTATTGCCAGAAATGTAGACTGTTTGCGTGTGGGGACCATCAAGTAAAATATGCCCGAACTGTGATCTCTCGCCTACTTCGAGTTTCTAAAGAATTTCCTCCATATTCCTCAATTGAAGGGTACAGGGAAAAAACAAGGATAGTCCGAAAATTCGAATTTTTCGTTTTTCAGCGTATTCAATGCAAAACCGATCACCTCTCTATAGCTCTGACCTGTCAGATGCAGAACAATATTTTTCTTTAATTTATTTTTCAGGGTCACTCTGAACCTGTTCTTCCCTGTTCTGTTCTTTTTCAAGGTTCTGACGTATCAAATCCTCCTTATGAGGCCAATTCAGTCATTCATTACACGAAAACCGTATGATCGTTTTATCTTTACAGTGCCCTGACTGAGTAGTTCACTATAAAGAGCACTCCAGGTCCTAATCACTTGACAGTACCACTGCCCTTCATGCGGCTGAATGATGGTGTTGTTGTTGTGGTGTAAATACCTATTCAAATAATAAGGATACAATTCAGCAAAGTCTTTTTGGCTTATGAATATCTACCATTACCTGCCAAGAAAGCCTCTGGCCACCTTCGACTAAGATACCCCATCTACAAATTGCGTTATTGTTCGCGGATCTCTCGGCATAAATCGTCCGGATTCCTCCCGCTTAAGGGGGTCTCGCGCCCCTTCCTGATACCTCCGGATCGCCGCCCGTGCTGGAAGGTTTCGGGCGAGGTTACAGAAAAAAGGGAGGGAAGGTTATCCCTTAACAATGAGAGAGTCACCTGGCGACACCTCTTATGTGGCCATTGTTAAGAAATAAGGGGGAAGAAGGGGAAAAACCTGGAGGACCATTGCGGAGATATCCATCGCATATGGCCGCCCTGCGCGTGTCGTGTGTGTGTTTGTTTGTCTGTTTGCAGTAGTACCCGCTTCCAATGTGGTTTGGAACCCTCCTGTGTCGTGAGATTACATAAGGAGATAGGTGAACAAACTGGGACCGCTTCTACACGGAGGTCGCATGTTAGTTTGCCTTTGTGCCAACTTGCCCCCACCTCACTCCTTCATCCCGCCATCGTCACTCTTGTCTTTTTCTATTCGTTTTGTGGTTCCCTTCAGGAATCCCTTCCTTAATGATTTCTTCGAACGGTCCCTTTCTCCCCCCTTAATCAGCGAAAGGACCCCAGTCACGGTCTTCGAACTCGGGCGATTCGGAAAAAAAGACCAGGAAATTTGATAGATTCGACGGGAGCCCCCGACACTTTCTAATTGACACCGGCCGGCGCGAACTTGGGGTTTCGCTGTGATCGCTGCGATGCACTCGAACCGCATGCGAACCGTAAAATTTGCATACCTTCTAAGGATCGGGGAGATTTACGCAGCTCAGAGCTGAACTTGGGACTCCTTGAAAATCAACCAACACCCGCTCGAAATCGCAATGGTTAAGAGGATTTTGGTCGATTTGGATTTGGTTAATCATTTACAATAACGATCTATGAAAAAAAACAAAAATCTCCAGCAACTAACAACCCCCCCCCCCCCCCCCCCCCCCCCCCCCCCCCCCCCCCCTCCACGACACTCACATTTTGTTGTTTTACGTTTCATATCCCGTAAAATAAATCTAAAAATTGAAAAAAAAAAAAAAAAAAATTCCCTGAGCGAAACTTCTAAAGGTCTAAAATGTTAGGGTAAAAGCACCAATTGTTGACACTAAGCCAAATGTTGACAATTCAATTTCAAAATGTAAAAATAAGGTACCGCCTCCACTAGCTATAACATACTATATAAATCATCTAGCTGATATGGAAACCGATGAGAGCTAAAGCAGATACTCCAGCGACGGCAACCTTGTCCAACATCGTAGTGAGTTAAGTCGACAAATTTAGACTTTTTAAGTGAAATATTGCGAGTAAAAATTACCTTTTCACGTCTTTTGCTATATGAATAACATAAGGAAGAAGTGTAATGTTTTAATACCCTACATTTCAATAGAAAACCACGGTAATGTTCAGTGTCATCATTAGGTCTCACGAAACAGTTTACTGTCCCAATGTTGACACCTGTGTCAATATTAGTCGTTGATTTGGTTGCTAAGGTGATATTTGGATGTGAATAATTTCGTAGTATAAGTATCAAAACGCTTGAATTTCTCAATTCAAGGGAGTGGAACCTTAAGTTGACATCGTCTGATCCAAATGTTGACATTCAGTTCCTAAAGTTGACATCATTTTTTTTTTTGTTGAATAGAAAACGTTATTTTGTCAATACATTAGGTAGGTAGTTATTGTTGTGCACTTTCTTGATTTGTTGTACTAGTTCATATGATTGGACACAGTATGATGGCCTTTCAGTATAGTTTTATTTATTTTTTTTTTTTTTTAATATTCCTCCGACGTTTCTCTCCAGGGACTGGGGCTTCTTCACAGACTGAAAGGCCATAATACTGAGTTCAGTTATTATTGTGGGCAGTTAGTTTTTATACCCACACCTAGCAGGTCTAACTAATATTAGGCTAAAAATGTAACTATGTATTCTTTGCTGAAATGTCAAAAACCTTGAACTATATTTTAACACATTTTGAATATCTTTTGTTCATTTGTAGGCCTTGAGTGACAATTTCAGAACAGCGAAGGGTCAATATTCAAATTGGTGTCAACTTTAGGAACTGATAATGTCAACATTTGGAATTTTCTCGAAAAAATGTGTCAACATTGGGTGCAAAAAGGCATGTTTGAAAAAATTGTTTGTGATAATAAAAAAAACTATTTTGGTAAGTCCAATACGTGCAAACTGTTCACAAGGAACTCACAATTCATAATAACTACCTAAAAGTTTTATTTTCTTGAACACTTTTGTAGAACGTGGAATTGAATGATTTGTCTCTCTTATAGTGTCAACAATCGGTGCTTTTACCATACCTCTATTGCAAAAAAACTTGTATAAGGGTGTTCCAGAAGTAGCGCAAGATTTTGAATTGTAATAAAAAACTCAATTTTTGCCCAATCTGAAAATTTTTTATTTGAAAATGTTCTGTAACATCTCCGATTTAGACATGAAAAAATGACTTCGGGCATACACGGAACGGCCTTGTCATTGAAATTTTCAATCACCTGCTGGCAGGTTCTCGGATCGATGGTGGCAATCGTTCGCCTTATTTCTTCCTTCAATTCCGGGATCGTTCGAGGTTTATTCGCACAAACCTTGCTTAAATTGCCGAATTCGGGGGATCGAGAATCCTAGGGTGCTTCAGCGACGCGAGATGCACCCGAAGCGCTGTACAATTTGGTGCGGCTTTTGGGCTGGTGGGATAATTGGGCCTTATTTTTTCGAGGATGTCAACGGAAACGCCGTGACTGTGGGCAGAGAGAGGTATAGGAGGATGATTTCAGAGTGGTTTTGGCACTAGTTGGAAGAAATGGAATTCGACGGATTCAACAAAATTTTCGAAACAGCATCATTTCACTCCGAGGGACGCATGAGTGGCCAGCACTGTCCTGAGACCTCACCCCTCTCGACTTTTTCTTGTGGAGCTTCATCAAATCAAAGGTTTATGCGAATACCCCTCGAACGCATGAAATTCGCATTCGGCAAAATTTCAATGACAGTTCAGTGTAGTGCCGCTTTAGGTGGACATATGCCCGATGTCATTTTTCATGTCTAAATCGGAGATGTTACAGAACATTTTCAAATACAAAATTTTCAGATTGGGCAAAAATTGAGTATTTTATTACAATTTAAAATCCTGCGCTACTTCTGGAATACCCTGTAGATAAATCTTGCGTTTTAATGTAGTTTTTCACTGGAGAAAACCCTGGGCTAGTCAGATTTGAGATGGACTCAATCTCAAAGCAGATTTTACGAGGGCCAGCAGTTATAATGTGCAACGAGAAGTGTGTCCGGAATCACATTTATATTTTCTTCTTGATCACCATTGACAAAAATGAAAATATGAAATATGAAAAATCACATGACGTGACGGTGGACGGACATTGCAGATTTTGAAAGCTATTTAAGTAATGAACTTATTAAGGGGGGAATGTATGTAAGGCAATCCTCATAAAAACATTTACCAGCTTTATCGCTTTTAATTATTCCAAATTTTTCTTGGATATTCAGAACACCTCCTTTTGGACAAAAGTGAAAAATTCCACAAGCTGTTTATTTTTATGTCAAAGATAAAATTGTGACTGGGTTGTAGTTGATGATTGACAAATGCTGACTCTTCTTTGTTATCCGTAAAATCTTCTCGATTATATTTCATTCTTACCCTAAATTTTCGAGTCAGCAAGAGCTTCAAACTTTAATCGGCTAAATTTTATAACTTTTAATTT
The DNA here is from genome assembly GCA_031894815.1 of Creontiades dilutus. Taxonomy (NCBI): domain Eukaryota; kingdom Metazoa; phylum Arthropoda; class Insecta; order Hemiptera; family Miridae; genus Creontiades; species Creontiades dilutus. The sequence goes on along the minus strand of JAVIWC010002734.1, from coordinate 272,008 downwards.
TGTCGAAATATAGCATTTCTTTCCCTATCGTTCGGAAATTGGAGGATTTTTGAACTTCGTGATTTTTGATTTTGGAGGTTTCAATAATAAACATTAATTTGGAGGTTTTCCATTTCAAACTGGAGGTTTACATCTAGTGGAGCACTGCTTTTCAAAAATCAAGTTAACAGCAAGACAAATCCCCAGTGAGCTCAAAACAAACACGTGACACGATAACCCGAAACGTTGCCACTGACACCACATCGGACTGCACGACTTAAGTGATAAGAATGATAATAGACCTGACAGCCGGTGCTGCAGGGAGAGACTTACGCTGAAAAATTTTGTCCATTCTTTTCCGTTCACTATGTTCATTCTTGCTATAATAATAATAATAAATAATATTGCTGTTAGATAGGATACCAATCTCGTTTTTATCAGTTTTTCAAAAATTGTTGCTATGATATTTATTAAAGATATTGGCTTATAATTTGCTATCGCACTTATGTCCTTTTGGTTTATTATTCAATAATAAACCATTTAATCGCTCTTGAAAAAAATGTAATTCCCCCCAGAAAATTTCATGGTTTACGTTTCAAAGGGTGTAGAATCCGACTGAATAAATATTTTTTCGTCCGCCCGCCGTACGCCGTACGAGTTTTCTCAAAAACGGCTGGAGCAAAAAATCGCTGCAAATTCTTTCACTGGGGTTGATTATTCAATTGGCTTGCTCTCTCACTTCAGCTCTCTCACTTAATTTAAAGTGCCCTTTAAGGGTTGTCAAAGTTTTGTAAAATCCCTAAAAACCTCAAAAAAAGTCAAGGCGGCCTAGATTTAGACTCTTTTTGAAGAACTTTCCACGAGGAATCGAATGAGCCCTTCCTCAGGTCCGTAGGTCAAACCATTCCCGATGTATGGCCCGATTTATGGTGCCAACATTTGCGTTATTTTGGTTTATTATTGTTTTTGTTTTGATATCAGTAACCAGTGAGCGTAGTAATGTGGATACAAACCACGACCTGGAGTGAAATCCTAAAAGGCTTTGTAGCCGATACACGGGTTGAAGCATTCTGATAACCATAAAACAACGCTGCAAATTCTTTCACTGGGGTTTATTATTCAACGATTCATGATTTGAATTTCTACTAAGCTTTGGAGTGTGCGTGTTTCACAAGAGATAGAGCGATTATTGAATTTCAGGAGGCACACAAATATGATCAACTGATCAATCCAAATAGGTATTTCGGTTGAGAGCAGATTTCCGTGTTAATGCATTTATCTCCTGAAATTCAATAATCGCTCTATCACCTGTGATTTTATACAGCGGGATTACTTTTGCCTTTTCGGAATTTGCCTCTTTCCATACTCAGATTATAGATGAATGGTAATGGTTTGGATATCATTGATATTATTTCTATGATTGTTTTGTGAGTACACTCATCACGACCAGGTGCTGAACCTCCACGCATAGAGATTTGTAACTCTGATCTCTTCTTCCTCAATTTTGTAACGAAACATCGATGTCACTAAGTTATTCCCAATTTCCTTATGTTCAGTTGAGTTATTTGTATCAGTGATGATCTTAGCTAGGTCAGTTCCAACAAAAGAGAAGTATTTATTGAGGGTATTCGCTATTGTTTCTCATTTACCTACCTATGTACTTTGCTTGTTGAAGTTACGTTTCGCTCGCTGGTTTGTTGTTATTGCTTTCCCAAATTAAATCATGTATTTCCGCCATCCACCAAATTGAAATGTAAAACCTCCAATTTGAAATGGAAAACCTCCAAATTAGTGTGTAAAACCTCCAATTTGAAATGGAAAACCTCCAAATTAGTGTGTAAAACCTCCACATTGACGTGAAAATGCTATAGACTTCGCTGCAACTGATTTAGCGCTTATTCACATTTTCTACTTTGGTGCAGCGTCAAGTTCCTTCAAAAACGTTTCAAAATCCCCCCTCCCCTCCCCTTTTGGCTCAACTTGTTATCAAAATGGCTCCTTCTCGTCACCGTTCTCAAAGTCAATCAATTAAAATTAACGACGTTCCAAAGACAGAAAAAAAGGTAAAGGAGTCCCCTTTTCTCCGTTAAAAAATGTGAAAAAAAATTGGAAATTGAATGAGGAGGCATCGAGTCCCTTGTGGGGAGTGATGTAGTGCTCAGATAACTCTTAATCGTGAGCGCCATCTAGACGAAAAACCAACCCACATACCTGATTTTCACCATCAACTGCGGGGAGACCACAACTTAACCCAGATCTCCCCTTTTATTTACAACTTTTTTTCCACGTTTTCAAACAGAAGTTTCGGAAATTAAAACAAAAAAAATATGAACATTTTTCTGAGGGTTATCCGTCCGTTCCATCTCTACCTGACGGAACCCCCTCAGCATCCACTTTCGTATTGTTTCCGTCTGTTTTGTGACCATTCATCCAACATTTTCCTTTCCTTAAATTAAAATCTAGGGGTCAAGAGAGGAGCCCGATTTGATTTAAGACGTAAGGGACAATGAATGGTGTTACAGTTCCCAGCAGAACGAGGAGGGTCTTTCCTGTGAACTGTCGCGGGGAAAGAACGTTCATACTCGTGTTCCTGAAGCGGTGATTGGAGATAACTATAAAGCTCGTTTCACACTAGGCAGTTCAGTTTATTCCACTTACTAAGCCACAAGAAGTGGGATAGTGGAATTTGTGGAAAACGGATGACCTCTCCCGAGCCTGTTCACGCGCGGTGAAGTCGTCCGTTGGGTGCAAGTAGAAAGCAGATTTTGTCAAGTCAGAGAGGAGCAAATAGCTAAGAGACCAAATTAATGAAAGATCGGAGAGCAGATATGTTGCCAAAACAAAGGGGAAGGAAATTTCTGTGGTGAAAAGGCAAGTAGTGCGAGCAGTGAGAAAATAAGTAGTCAACACATAGTTGAGTCGATCAGCTGATCCCAGAACTGTACATCTTCAAATGTAAGTTTTAAGGACAGTACAGAGCAAATTTCAGCTTCATTCGATAATTACCACAGAAATTTGATTTGAAGTCACTCAGCTCATCCAAGACCTATACATCTTCAAGTATAAGTCCTAAGCAAAATACGTAGCAAATTTCAGCTTCGTACAGTAAATAGAATAGAAATTCGCTTTTTGAGCCAATCAGCGCATCCCAGGCCTATGCATCTTCAAGTATAACTTCCTGGCAAGGTACGTAGCATATTTCAGCTTCGTGCAATAAAAAGCACAGAATTTTGCTTATGGAGGCAATCAGCTCATCCTTGACCTACGCATCTTCAAGTATCAGTTTTAAGGATGGTACAGAACAAATTTCAGCTTCATTCAATAAATAGCACAGAAATTTGATTTGAAGTCACTCAGATAATCCAAGACCTATGCATCTTCAAGTATAACTTCCTGGCAAGGTACATAGCATATTTCAGCTTCGTGCAATAAAAAGCAAAGCATTTTGCTTATGGAGGCAATCAGCTCATCCGAGGCCTATGCATCTTCAAGTACAACTTCCTGGCAAGGTACATAGCATATTTCAGCTTCGTGCAATAAAAAGCACAGAATTTTGCTTATGGAGGCAATCAGCACATCCTTGACCTACGGATCTTCAAGTGTCAGTTTTAAGGATGGTACAGACCAAATTTCAGCTTCATTCAATAAATAGCACAGAAATTTGATTTGAAGTCACTCAGCTTATCCAAGACCTATGCATCGTCAAGTATAAGTTCTAAGGAAGGTACACACCACAATTTCTGCTTCAGACCTATGCATCTTCATATGTACCTTCTGAAGAAGGTGCATACCGAATTTCAGCTCCCTATGGTCAATAACAAAGAAAATCTCTTAAGGAGCCACTCAGCCCATGCCTTCGTCTGGTAAAAAAAAATCGAACTCGGATTTTTTTTAAAATTATCAAAAAAAAAAATTAATGAAGATTTAATGAATTATTTTTTTTGTAGATACTGTTCAAAATGTCCTACCATTCTGCTGAATGCTAAGACGGCACCTCCGCCGAACGATGTCGACTGCTCGCTCCACTCCCTGGTGTTTTGCCTCACGTCGTGAGCACATTGGTGGACATTTTGAACAGTATCTACAGTAAAAATGTACAATTTATTACAATGCTTCATTCATAATTTTTTTTAAATCTGAGTTCAAATTTTTCTTTTATCTTTACCAGACGAATCAACGCTTGATAAAAAACCGGAGTATTCAGAGAAAAACACGTTTTTCTTACTTGAAAAGCCATTTTCCCCCAGAAAACTACACGGAATTTCTAATCTGGTTATATCACTGGAAAGCCTAGATTTTGGCGCATCTTTTAGCACTACAGGCTAATTCACATGCCTTATCACAGGGACTCATAAGCGTTTGAAGAAAGTCGAGATCTCCACGATTTGACAGTGTGTCCTTTTCAAGCTGATTTTTCACCCGTTTCGCCGGCTCAAAAAAATTGGTTCTCCATTAGAGCGATAGGAGATTTAACGCTCTTTCCAATAGTGGAATCAGATTTGAAATCGCACGCAAAATGTGGGAGATATGGCCGTTTTAATGCGAAAAAACCGCATTTCCAAGGGTGTAAACAAAAATTGCTAAGAGGCATTTTCGATCAGAAATTTTCCGTAGAATCTTCTCCTGGCCTGTGACCGTCACGAAATGTAACACCCTGTATAGAACCTAATGAGAAATGAGGGGCCCCATATGGCAGGGCTACCCAACCTGTTAACGAAATCGAGATTCGTCTTCCGTAACCAAGTGATTTGACTGTTATAGCCCAACAGTCAATATATATATATGGAAGAATAGAGAGGTCCCATAGCGCCCCGGCGGGGGGCTCCCTAAAGCGAAGCGGCTCCAATAAACACTTGTTAACCGCACAATTATCAAACCAAAGCGGTCGCGGATGGGCGGACTCGCCGCATATGTCGCGGTCGCCAGATGCCACATCGTCCACCTCCCCCTCCGACAACCCTCAGGCGACGACGTCTTAACCCTCTAGGGCCGTTAACGGGTCTTTCATGGGCTTCAACTGAGTCATCTCGCGGGCGGATAATTGGACGGGTTAAATGTTCCGGAACGAGGAAAATAAATCGGCACCCTTCTGCTCTTCAAACACGAACTGCGAACTTCCTTTCACACTGTGTCGGCGAATATCTTAACTTAAGACTCTTAAGAAAATGAACATGATGCTACAAAAACATTAAAAAAAAACAAAGTGAAATTCTTGCATACAAGTCTGCAACGCATTAGGACATTTCATGTCTTTCCCCTCCCTCCTTCTTCCCTTCCATCTTCTAGCAATCTTGTCTTCCTCTGTGAATTACATTTTTTTCAATATAAAGAAAACAAAAATTAAACTCATATTTTTATTTATTATTAAATTTTACATCCATACATATATCGTCGTGGGTAGTAAAAGAACGGTATGTTATATGTTCTACATGACAGTACATTAACCCCACTAACCATTGATTGCGTAGACAACAATCAACTATTTTCATATGTTGAAGCTTGGGTAGCATTGATTACCTTGGTAACACTCAACTGTTTTCAAATTTGAATGCATGAGTGAATACTTCCATATACTTCAAGATTTCGGTGTTCCACAATGGCTACGAAAAAAGATAAACAAAAAAAAAAAACTTTAAAACGAGATTTCGATGTTAGCTTCAGTAGCCACTCCGCTGATCAAGACCCTGTACAACTTATTGTTCACGTCCTAAGGAGGCTACCAGCCAAATATATAATCATATAGGAAGAATTTCAGCTATAAGGTCCTACTACCTCATTTCAAACCCTCATAAATGTTCACGTCATAAGGAGGCTACCAAAATCATAACAGCCAAATTTCAGCTATAATCATATAGATACCTAACTACAACTTCTAAGAATCATTGCTTGCAACGATGTCTGCAAACATTGGGACATTTTCTTCTGTGTTTCGAAAGATGTTAGACTACATCACCTACTCCTGATAAGCCCTGTTTATTGTTCATGTCCTAACGAGACAATTTTCAGCTTTCCTACGGTTGATAGGAAAGAAGTTAGCTTCAGTAGCCACTCTTGATCAAGACCCTGTACACCTTATTGTTCATGTCCCAAGGAGGCTACCAGCCAAATCATAATAATCATATAGCCAAATTTCAGCTATAATCATATAGGTACCTACCTACCTACCTCACTTCTACGAATCATAATAATCATTGAGCATATTTCGTTACGTAACGTAACGTGACATAACGACAATTTGCTTGTGTGCCATAGCAAAGACATGAAATGTCAAAATTAGCACCTTTTTAAGGCTCTACGCAAGGCTTTGTGAGTAGAAGGATGCCTATTAGAATTGATCCAGGGGGTTTGGGACGAACCAAACATGAGAACAAAAATAACTGAATACGAATCCGTTTCCGGATCCGTAGAGTGTGTAACATATTCCAGTTCATTCAATGATCATCATGAAAGGGGGTAATAGTGATAAATCGATATTCCTTCACTATTTTCATCTGAATTTATTGATTTAAAAACTTTTATTCTTGTTCCACCCGAACTCTAGTCTATTAGTGGAACAAATCTCGGTAATTTTGAACTTTATGTTATTCACAGTCTAACTGGAGCAGCCTCCCTGTAGTTAGCCTACCAAAGACTAGCTCATATTTTAGCTTAGGCAGTAACTACGTGGAAAGGAGTAACGGTAGCAACAGCCATGGAATCGAACCCAAGGTACTGCCAGACTTCCAGCATGGATTGAGCAGGGATGGAAGTTTTTCCCAGGACAAAACAATCCTCATCCACTACCTTTATCTTATGCTAGCGACCTGACGGGACCAAGGAGACCAAACAACATTTAGCTGGGTGAACAATCAAGCCACACCTGGCTAGCTGCTCAGAAAATGCACTCCGGGTGATCAGCAGCCAATTGCGGGTTTCTGCGCGGAGGATGACATTGTCAGTGAATGCCCCTGGGCAATATCAAACCCTATTTCTGCTAGCAGCTTACCCAATGCGGTATCCACGACCAGGTTAAAGAGGACCCCCTGGCGTACCCCCAATGACAACATTCCCTGACATCTCAACAAATTCGATCTCAGGGACCCCAAAAACATAGAAATCCATACCCCACTCGACTTGGCGTGAGAACTCAAATTTCAACCCCCAGGAGAGGGTGGCGGGGGTTGATTGAGGGGGAGGTAGTTTCCCCAAGTAACCCTCCTTGTCTGAAGTTAAAAAAATGTAGAAATTCACTTAAAAAGTTGTCGTAGTTCATCCCAATCTCATGACTCAAAAAGAAGGTTCTGACATCAATTTAAGGGTAGTTTTTTTACCATACCTGGCTCACAATTTTGGGGTTAGGGGGATTTTTTGGACCTTGGATTCGAATTCAGCATCGAAAAATACATAGGGATACCCTAGTCTACTTTACGGATCTTGACTTTTTTTGTGGGGCTGTGTAATAGGTCTGTTCCACGCCCAATTGCCGTTAACCGTCTTCAACTAACGCCTGCGAAATAACGTCAACCACTGTTCCATCCCAACAATCAGGACAACATAGCGGTCGACATTGGAAACCTCAAAGAAATGAAACCTATTCACAACCCTCCTCATTTTAAGTTCGAGCTCAGTGAGTTTTGTTTGTTGTGTAGTGTGTGAAGTGAAGCGATATGAATAAACTGGGAAGACGAGTGAACGTTTTGACTTTCTGTGACGCTGAAAAGTGATTGTTATTTTAATTTTCATGAGAGTATTACACCTAAGATGAATGTTCATTTAGGTGCTTCTTTAAATATGATGGATACAAATGTTTTAGACATGTATTGTCCATTAAATAAGTTGCTACTAGCAAATGAGTTTTCTCCAGGACAGGGAACGAAACGAACTAGGATTTGAATTATAAACAAATTTCAGAACATTTGAGCTACTGAAACTTGAATAATCTGGTCAAAATTCTTTACAAAATACAGGAAAATCTATAAGTTTTTATTGTTTCTTTTGTTGATTAGGTACTAAGTAACAAAAATTCGCTCAATGGGTCATGCTGCCTGTCTGGTTTTAGTTTAAAAGGGCAAAGTGCGGTCTCGCATTACAGATTTGTCTTGGGTGTCTATAACAAAATCGGAACCTGAAAAACTTTTGATGTAAGAGGATAGTTTTTTTGTTTGATTCAGATAAAAATTACTTCCCTGAATCGAATGGGACCACTCAGGTTACGATTATCCGTTCGCCACGCAACGTGGATGGCGGCAGCCCAAATATTTTCAGCTTGAATGCAATAACAAGATGTGAAGGCGGGAAGAAGCCTTGCAATCTGAAGAGATTGTAAAGATGGATTGCTAGACACGAAATGACTGCTGTAACGGTATTTGACCGCTCTTGCAATGTAGCGTTCCATCTAAGATATGATTGTGGTTTTTTGCCGTCCAATCGCGATTCTACAGGATGTGGATCGCACGGTGACCGTGGGTTAACCACTGTTAGGTGGCTGGAACATACCAAATGCTCCCTGGGTACACTCACAAGTGAAACACTTCAATAGAACAACTGAAATTTAACGAGATAAAACAAAACACCTACCCACAATGTAGTCTACATCTCTGGGTAAGTAAATGAATTATTTGAATTTCACTCTTAAGATTACGTCGCAACTTTTTTGCCATAATAAATAGTTGTAAATTAGAAAAAACGATTCTTCACTGGAGGTATTATTCAATTGGCTTGCGTTCATGATTTCCAGATAGGATTATGGTTAATCGCGATTCTAGAGGCTGTGGATCGCACGCTGACCGTGGGTTAAACGCTGTTAGGTGGCTGGAACGACCAAATGCTGAAACTCACAAGTGAAACACTTTAATAGAACAACTGAAATTTAACGAGATAAAATAAAACACCTACCACACTTCAGTCTACATCTCTAAGTAAGTAAATGAATTATTTGAATTTCGCTCTTACGACCATGTTGCATAACGGCAACTCTTTTGTGTGCGATGTTCATAATAAATAGTTACAAATTTGAAAACGCTGCAAATTCCTTCACTGGGGTTTATTATTCAATTGGCTTGCGTTCATGATTTGAATTTCTACTGAGCTTTGAGTGTCCCTCCAGGTGATAGAGCGATTATTGAATTTCAGGAGATACATATAAATCTGTTCTCAACCAAAATACCAACATGGATTGATCAGTTGATCATATTTGTGTGAATCCTGAAATTCAATAATCACTCTATCACCTGTGAAATGCGCACACTCCAAAGCTTAGTAGAAATTCAAATCATGAACGGAAGCCAATTGAATAATAAACCCCAGTGAAAGATTTTGCAGCGTTTTTTAATGGTTATCAGAATACTTCAACCCGTGTATCGGCTATAAACCCTTTTAGGAGTTCACTCCAGTATCCACGTTCACTGCATCACTAAGTTACAGCAAATGTTGGCACCATAAATCGGGCCATACATCGGGAATGGTTTGAGCTACGGACCTGGGGGAAGGGCTCATTCGATTCCTCATGGAAAGTTCTTCAAAAAAAGTCCAAATTTAGGCCGCCCTGACTTTTTTTGAGGTTTTTAGGGATTTCACAAAACTTTGACAACCCTTAAAAGGTATTTTAAATTAAGTGAGAGTGCTGGCTAAAGAATTGGGGCGTTGTGGGACCAACATGGATTTTTCCTGAAAATTTCAGATTTGTTGCTCCAGCCGTTTGGGAGAAAATTCGACGGACGGAAAAATTGTTATTGCAGATTTGGATTCTACACCCTTTGAAACGTAAACCATGAAATTTTCAGGAGGGTGTTAAATTTTTTTTTTGCTGGTCAAGAGCGATTACAATGGTTTATCATTGAATAATAAACCAAAAATATCCTAAATCAATCCTATTAGTAATGTATAGATCAGTTGGACAAATAGATCAGAATGAATCATGAATCATGAACATATCGATTGCATACTTATTGCTGAGTTTCCATCTTGCCCTTCTCATTGGTTCATCTACAAAACTATCGATATATTTTTCGATATGTGTGGGAGGTTGTAATGAGGTTGGGTGCGGGGACAGACTAGAACAGTACCAAAAATAATAATAAATAAGTAAATGCCTGCCCACTAGAAAATACGAGTAATCGCGGAAATCTTGGGTGGAACGCGTGGTATGCCTCATCAGCCCACTAGCAGAGCTACCTCCTTATTGGCCGTCGTATCGCTTTATCTTCCATCTCCAGTCGGATATAAGTTCAAATATTATTATAGCTTCTCACAGCCCCCCTTTCCCACCGCGACTCGCCCCACCTCCTCAATTATAACGTATTTTCAGCGCTTCGAACGCCTTTTAATAAGAAGGTCGGAAAGAAGGGGAATCCTCCGGCTAAAGGGTCTGTCCAGCGGCTATTCCACTTATGGAGATGGATATCTGGGATGAATTTCGTAATGTATTATTAAAAATAAAAAAAAATAAAAAAATCGTGGGGTGAAATTGCGAGACGGTTGGAGAAGAATCGTGAGGCTCTCACCCTCCATCTGTTCAGCTGGAGGGTAAAGACGAAGAAGAAGGAGACAAGAAGAATAAAAACCATGGAGAAGGAATGGTATGAAACGAGAGAAAGAGAGCGAATGAGGAGTGAGAGAGTTAGACAGTTAGTGTGTGTAGGAGAGAGAGAGAACGAGGGAGAGACAGGGTCAGACATGACTGGTGGGGGAGGCACGCGAGGAGGCGTAGCCGAGGGGCGATCTTGATAGGAGGCGTTAGAAGGGGCGGACGTGCCTAAATCTCCCCAGATATATTGAAGCCCCCGAGGAGAAAATTATAGGTGCAATATCTAAAAGGGAATGAGGCATTGGCTGGAAAGGCGGCGGAGGCGAGAGAAGGGACGGAGAGGTTTTGGAACAGAAAACGTGAAAAATCTCTGGAACGATCTTTTTTCCTCGAGAGAAAACGTTTCACCCAATAGAAAACAAAAAGACTTCGCCCCTGTTTGAAGCCGAAGCCGAGTTTGAAATGAGCGCTTTGCAGCGCAGATTTGCCATTCGTGATAAATGGGTTCCATGAGTTGTGCAAGAAGCCCAATGCAAAAAATTGCGACTTATTTAAAGAAACTTTTAACCATGGTCTGGGTATAGCACATTCACTCAGAAATGGGGTGACTTGAAAAGTCTGTGAGCCACACCCAGTCTGTTAAAGCAGTTTGAATAAAAGCACAAATTAAGACTTGGTGCACTCTCTGGAGAATATGCCTGTATTTTCAAGTTGGGTTATTACTGTCAAGTTCGTTTTTGCAAAGGTTATGTCTTTGAGGAAGGTGCAGGCATTCCAATGAAGGTGTTCCAGAAATCACCTCATAGCAAGTTCGCGCCTAAGGACATGTGGTGAATAGGTATAGGTTATAAAGGGTCTAGTTACCCCTTCCAAAGTCTGTGACGTTCAAGTCTGCAACGTCCGGAGGATTTCCCTGAAGCAGGAAGGTGATAGGTTTATGCTCAGGAATGATCACTGTCAACAATCAAGAAGAAGGACCTGTCCATATCCATCCTAATCGCAGAGCTTTCGAAAAGCAGAGTTAAGTGTTCAAGTTTTAAGGGGTAATATTTAAATGTTACTCCTCTTTTTGTCTACGGAAACTGGCATTAGGATAGAGATTGATTGGTTAGTTAGCTCATCAATTGTAATTCTGGTGTCAACATTAGGAATTTCTTCCTGAACACATTCATGAGAAATATTTCTATGAGACCAGCAGTGGTGATTTTCGATGGCCACAGCTCGCTCATCAGTGTCAACATGGTTGAAAAAGCCAAAAATAATGGAGTGACAATTCTAAAATTGCCAGCTCATTCCACCCACCTACTCCAACCTATGGACCTAAGCGTTTTTAAACCCATGAAAGATGGCTGGGACGCAGAGATCGTGAAATTACAAAGATAACATTTTGGGAAAAAACTGCCCAAGTCCGTTTTTGCTTCCACGTTGTTTGCTTCCACGTTTGGGGAAAACTGGACCCTAATATAATCAGAAACGGTTTCAGAAAGGCTGGAATTTGCCCATTTGATGACGGAGTGATTCGAATCAACCTCTATGGTCCTGCGCAGTATCGTGGATTCCTCGCATCATTCTGATCTCTCGGTAGATTTGTTTTCCTCGGGGATATCCTCTCCCAAAGATGCAACAACCTCAACTGAGGTCGTCAAGAGAAGCTCATTTCCTCAACCTGGGACATCTTCAGGCATCTCTGTCTCTGCGTCCCAACCCTCAAGTTACACAAGGAGACGAATCTCCTAAACCAGGGACATCCACGTACCTGTGGGACCGAAAGGATCTCGTTTGAAGAGATGTTGCTTCAAGATAATAAGCAAACTCCTCATATTGCTGTCAAGAGGAAGAGAGTGTCCAAAGGAGCTGAAATCATCAACTCAGAAGACACCATAGCCCGACTGAAACAGGCTGCAAACAACAAAAAAGGCGGCCGTGTACAAAAAAATGCGATGTCTGTGAAAAAAACACAAAAGGCAACAAATAAGGAAGCCAAGACGAGTCAAGCGAAGACTTATAAGAAGGCCTATTCCAATGTTGTTAGTGACAGCTCCGATGAAATCGATCCTGTTCCTTCAGGAAGAACTGAAAAGCAATGAAGATGAACTTCAATTTGACCCAGTTATTTCGAAAAACGTGCCAGATGCAAAGGTTGGGGATTTGGTCATTGTCAAATTTACTTATCAGCGCTCAGTGAAGATGTTCGTGGGTATCCTGACCGAAACTGGAACCTGTCTGGAGGCAAAATTCGCACGAAGAATCTCGAAGACTTCGCAGTTTCAATGGCCACATGTGGATGACATAAGCATTATGCGACCTCCCTCCCCCTCCATTATTCAATAAAAGAGGTAAATTCACTTTCAGCGTCTTATTCGATTACTTCGATCTTGAATAAGCCTCAATTTTCAGGGGTTTTGAACCCACGACTCTTTGAACTATTTTCATTACTCTTACAAGTATTATTCACACACTTTTGGATTTCTTTCCTACCTATGTACTTAACATTTTTGAAGTTACTACCTTCCTTTACACATAAGCTGTGATTTTAATTACTTCGTGATGTTTATTGCGTATTTGGTTATTTCGTTTCAACCATTATTTATAAGGAACCTCTAATTGTTACGACATTGAACCTCTAAGGTTGTTCGATTTGTCAATCAACTCAAATCTCATACAATTACGAGACTAGTGAGCTGTTTAGTGCCATAATGGAATATTTGACGTTCTATTTTGCTTCTGGAAATTAAGAAAAATATATATATAAAATTTTTTTTCTAATATGTTTTTTTTCTTTTTCTTTTTTTTTTGAGTTTTGTTTTTTTTTGTTTTGAGACACTTGCCCCGTATCAATTTCATGCGCCTTTTCTGTGATGAAAGAGCCCTATTTCCGTTGGCCTCTATAATGCGGAAATCTGACGTGAAATCTTGAAACATTTTTTGGGAGAAGATTGGTTGATGATATTGATTCCAAATTTTACTCCCTGATTTCCAACAAGTTGAAGGACCTTCCATAAAAATTGGAGAGACATCGCTTCAAATTGTTGATATGGGAAAGGTTCAAAGGCGAATTAACAAAAAACACTATTCCACGTTACGGTGGTTCTTTCACTGGGGTGCCAAACCAGGCCTCTCAACATTTTTTATTTAACATTTCGAGACTGTTTCACAGGTGTCTCCGATGGGATCCGAAAATTCCCGACATTTTGATTGTTCAGTTGATCAGACCTTGGAATTCAATAATCACACTTCAAAAAACAGACCATCTCCAAATTAAAAATCGAGAAGCAGTTGGACGGGGTTCACAAGTTCTACCCCGAAATTTTGATTTAACGTTTCGAGACTTAGGATCCGAAAATCAAATGTTCGAAAATCTCAAAAGCATATCTTCGAAACAGGACAAGTTCGAAATTTTGATTTAAAACTTGCAAAACAAAAGCGTGGTCCGAAGCGATTTTCAGGAGGATAGTACAAAAAGCCTAAATGATGTCCAGGGCGTTAAATACTTATAGGAAAAACGTCGATATTGAAAAGTTGATCTTGTGAAGATTGTCGGTTTTGTTCTTAGGCGTTTCATTTCTCATCAGTAAAATTCATTTAAGATTTCGAAACTAAGGGTGGGAGAGTCAAAATATCGCGAGTGAAGCTTGGAACTTCCGATGAATAGAAGTCCGTTGTCGGGCCGCTACGGACTCCGGCGTCCATTTACCCCGTGATTTATATCTTAGCTGTAAAGTGAAAAATAATGGTGTCGTTCAGAGGCCGTATCTAGGATTTAGGACTTCGTAAATCTCTTCAAGGGCTCGTATCTACTTGAAAATATCTCTTTCGAAAACGTGTATATACACATATTTTTTTGGCACTGATGTGCTATGAAAGTATTAAACAGATATAAAGAAACACGAGGGAAAAAAATTTACATCTGTGAACGTAAACCAACAACGTTTGAGGGGGGTTAACAATCTTTTCTTGGTTGGTTAAAAAGATCCATTATTGAAATTAATAAACCAAAAAATCCGTTCATCCGCCGAGGCCGATTATGATCCAAAAGAGGCAAAAATCGACCGATCCCCAAGACGAGGTTTACATCAATTTGGTCATATTTCTAATTTGGGGAAAGAACGTAGAATTCAATCGGACGAAAATTATATGATGTATATCAACATAAGTGCAAAACTGGAAAAAAGTGTGCTGTACAACTTTCACTGTATATTTTATGCACTTATTGACTTCAGATGTATATACACATTTTTTCCCTCACCTTTTTTTCGCATTAACAAGATACTCCTTACATTTCCATTAATGTCAAAAAAGTATGCTAATACGCTATATTTTCAAAGTTTTACCGATTTTTTTTCACGGCAGTCTTTGGTTTACTATTTTTAATATCAAGTCTTTGTATTCTTATCATACCCCCTCACCCCCGCCTCATCAAACTCTGTCTCTTTACTTTTGAAGGAGGGAAAATTAAAAATGTACAATATACATCCGCCGTACTCCGTATGGGAGGCAAACAAAATTAAAATCCCCTTCTAAATTGTGATGTAGAGTTAGCTGATACAGTTGCAATGGAATTTTGTCTTTAAAAGTTACTTCTGACATCGAGCTCATCATTAAATATAAGTTGCTGTTTAGGCGATTTTTTGTCCCGCGAGTCTGTGAGTCAGCTGTTCTGTTTTTGTGCCCGTAAATATGTGCAGTTTAGAGAGGATATTGAGATTTTTTGTGTTAGTTGTTGTTTTAGTGTTCAAAGATAACTCAGAACTTTTAATTTTCATTACGGAAGGGGATGGATGGGTTTTGTAATAGTGATATACTCCTATCTTTGTATTTTGAATGTTTTTGTATGATTATTTAATTTTTTGTTTTTCGATCCCAATCTAATCAAGTTGTGCAACAAACCTCAAAAATGTCGAATTTTCCTCCGGAACGAGTGAAGGGGGGGAGGGAACAGACAATCATTCATACAGATTATACTGTCAATGTTCTTACTTCTTTTTTTTCGTTCGATTAAGAATTTGTGTATTATTCTGGAACATGTTTTTAGAACTTTTTAACTTAATTATGAAAGAATGGTGAGTGGAGGAGGTAATAGGGACGTCTGTGAAATGCATGACTTCCTTAACAATGTGTTTTGAGTTAAAGGACCTTTTCAGAAGCCGTGCTCAAAATCCAGCACCGGGAGTTTTATGAACAGTGGTTTGAGTTCAAAACTTTTTTGAAATATAGGGTGTCTACAAAAGAATATCGGAGTTTGAAAATTCGGCACTCTAGTAGTTTTGAAGGTTGAAAGTTAACCACACTTCACAATGTGCGGATCTGGGGTACCGAAAATCCTCGTGAAGTTCATGAACATGAACGGGATTCCCCAAAAGTGAATGCGTTTTGTGCCATTTCTCAATACAAAGTTTACGGTCCATTCTTTTGTGATGGGTTGTCAATCAATGGGGACAGCAATCTCAACATGCTGCAAACATGGCTATTCCCCCAATTTGAAGTACAGGGCGACTTTGAAAACTTGATAAGCTCTTCAGGTAAGCGAGTTCTTGAATGACTTCTCCCACACCGATGGATAGGTCTAAGTTCTGCGGAAGATTTGGTTCTTCACCCATGGCCTCCTCGTTCCCCTGATATGACGCCTATCGATTTCTTCTTATGGGGATACATAAAAGACACGGTTTTTGTACAACCTCCAGCCAAGAATTTGGTTGACCTAAAGCCCGCGTAGTAGCCGCAGTGGAGAGTGTGATCCCCGACATGTTATCAAGAGTGTGGGATGAACTGAGTTATCGTGTCGATGTGATTAATGCTTCCGGCAGTGGACATATCGAACATCAATAAATACAACAACAAAAAAAACTGTGGAACTTAACTTTTCATTTTTCCAAGTTTAATACTTCTTTGAAAAGGAATTTTAAAGTTTCGATATTCTTTTGTAGACACCCTGTGCATACACCTTTCCCTCGGTTATTGTATGCAATAAAAACGTATTACTGCAACGTAGAAACTATTCGGAGGATCACGGGAGTTTTGTCCAGCTAAATCTGGCGTCCTTAGTGGGACAACTCCCTTCTGCCAGGCCGAGGGGTTGGTCGCCCCTCTCACCGCTTCCCGCGGCCTGGAGATCGCTGAACTTTCACAAGTTTCAACCCCTTCGCCCGGGAGGAGGAGATCAAAGATGGCGGACCCCGATAAGATGAGTATCTGCGCATTTCGAGCCGGCGTCATCCCCTAGTCCGCGCTTCCCTCTGGATCCTCCCATTTCCCTCCGATCGTGAAAACAAGGAACCGCCGTACTTTCCCCATCTTCGCCTCCCAACTTCAGCAGAAATGAAGAAGAAGAAAGATGACTTTATTTTTCAAGAAGAGTCACAGGAAGAGCCATGTAATAATCATGGTCAAGATGACCGTCTGATGAGTTCCCCCACCTACATCATTCTATCAATACATACCGTACAACTGATTAGTACTATTTACAAACATGAATACATCGTCCTACAATAATCATTTTTCTTATCTAAAATTATTCATATGCCATCTTTATGGGCCCATTAAGGAATTACAACCATACGGTGCGAGCTACCAAAATATTGAACCTCACCTTTTCTATAGTATTTTCACTCTGCTGTAAGGTGGTGGAACATCATTCATTTTTCGATGTTTTAGTGCCTCAAATCTTCGATTGAAACTTGAGGTTACCTCTTGACCCCCCTTTTTTATTTTAGTTTTCGATTCTACGTTAAATTTGGAATGGAAAATGCATCGATGAGAAGTTTTTTTAGATACTTCGTTTCAGGGATATTTCACTTTTTGCGAACAACAAAAATCGACGAATTCTTTTGGAAAAAAAAAAGTTTTTTCCAGTTATCTTCAATATTTTTTAGATTCTGACCACATTTTTGAAATCAGCATAAAATGTTCTATCAACAGAAGTCGGTTTCCATCATCAACAATCATTATCAGAGGATTGATATTACAGTTCAACCAATTCTCTAGCTACACGGAGGGAAGTGATCTCCCGATCTCAGCCCGCTCGATTTTGGTTTATTATTCAATAATGAACCATTGTAATCGCTCTGGAAAAAAAAATTCTAACCCCCCTGAAAATTTCATGGTTTACGTTTCAAAGGGTGTAGAATCCGAATCTGCAATAAAAATTTTTCCGTCCGTCCGCCGTACGCCGTACAACGATATCTCCGAAACGGCAGGAGCAAAAAATCTGAAATTTTCAGGAAAAATCCATGTTGGTCCGGCGACGCCCCAATTCTTGAGTCAGCTCTCTCACTCAATTTCACTTTAAGGGCTGTCAAAGTTTTGTGAAATCCCTAGAAACCTCAAAACAAGTCCAAGCGGCATGAATGTAAACTTATTTTAAGAACATACCGTCAGGAATCTTACTAAGCTTCGGAGTGTTCGTGTTTTACAGGTGATAGAGCGATTATTGAATTTCAGGAGATATGCATGGACCACGTAAATCGGTTCTCATCCAAAACACCAATTTGGATTGATCAGTTGATGATATTTGTGTGCCTCCTCTACATCTGTCTACCTTTGGCTACATCATTTAAATTTGGATTTGGGGAAGTTTTAACGCAATACGAGAGCTAAAGGACTTGATATATTATAGCTGTTTTTATTGGGGGGGGGGGGGGTATTGAGGTTCAATAAAAAAACGCTGCAAATTCTTTCACTGGGGTTTATCATTCAATTGGCTTGCGTTCATGATTTGAATTTCTACTAAGCTTTGGATGTGCGTGTTTCACAGGATAGGGCGATTATTGGATTTCAGGAGGCACACAAATTCAAATCATGAACGCAAGCCAATTGAAGAATAAACCCCAGTGAAAGAATTTGCAGCGTTTTTCCTTTGGGGTTATCTCAAAGATAAAATGTACGCCAGGCAACCCACTACACCAGAGGCATTAAAAGGTGATCTGGTTCAAGCTTGCTTCAAGATAGCTTGCTTAGCTATTCCACCAGATGTGGTACGAAGAACAACTTCTTCGGTGAGAGATCGACTCGCAATCTATTCACAGAAGCAAAGGGATCTATCTGAAACGTAGGTAATTTTAGTAGAATAAAAAGTGCCAATATAACTTGTCTAGTAAAATTTGTATGTGTACTGCTTATTTACTACCACCTGATGCATGAATTGAAATGTCAATTGTCTGATGATGATTGTTGATGATGGAAACTGGCATCTGTTGATAGGAAATTTGATGCTGACTTCAAAAATGTGGTTAGAATCTAAAAAATATTGAAGATAATTGGAGAAAAGCGTTTTTTTTTCTAAAAGAATTCGTCGATTTTTGTTGTTCGCAAAAAGTGAAATAACTCTGCAACGAGGTCTTCTAAACAAAATTTAACGTAAAATCGAAAACTAAAATAAAAAAGGGGGGTCAAGAGGTAACCTCAAGTTTCAATCGAAGATTTGAGGCACTAAAACATCGAAAAATGAAAAACTGGTTCCACCACCTTCAAGCAGAGTGAAAATACTATAGAAAAGGTCAGGTTCAATTTTTCGATAGCTCGCACCGTATGGCTGTGATTTCTTAATGAGCTCATATAGATGGGGCACCCTGTACATAAATTAGCAAAAATTGCACACTTAAATACAAATATTTGATGTACAAAATAAACAAAAATTAAAATTTAGTCGTTCAAACCATACTTAACTAACGTTTTGAATCTCAGATCCCATGCAATTTTACAGAATTTGATCAAAGCCTCATTTCCAACCCTAATCAACTCGAGGTATCCATCCCAATTGATTTGTGTATAACCAAGAAGCGTAAAGGTGCGTATACACCTGTAACATTTGATTGGCGTTTGTTCGGTATTTGATCGAAGAAAAGAACGGAACGGGTCCCGGTTGGTTGGCAGTTTTTTCCCGTCGCATCAAAGGGATGTTCGGAACGGGGTGAAACACGTGTGGACGGGCTCGAGGTTCGTTCGTTCCGTTCTTCGGAACACGCATCCAGCTTCACGATAATCCGTGTCGGTTTTTGAAATTATTGGCCCAAATTTGTTCAGAATAATTTCAAAATCCAATGGGTGCATACAGGTGAAATTTTTATACAGGCCGCTGAAACTTCAGTTCAGCCAGCGTGCTGGTCCCACAGTTTGTTCCCGGTTTGTGTACAACCTCGAAATCCACCAACGGCGTGGTTTGTTTTTGGTTTTTTCAAATTTAATACGTGATTAATGGAAATGTGTGCGGCTGCTGCCACTTGCTGCGGTGAGGTCACCATGGTTCGAGAACAAACTGAAAAGAACGCTCCTCGTAGACCGATCGCCCTCCCGTAACAAATGTGTTACGGAACTACGTTACAGAACGCTGAAATGTTCGTATGGCGTGTTCGTCCATTTGTTCGGAACGGTGGTACGGTACGGAGATAGGGAAATCCAGTTTGTTACAGGTGAGTACCCAGCTTAAGGCTACTGGAGTCGAATTTGAGTACTTGAGAGCCAATAAATCATCTCTTATCTTAAACAACCACCTACGAAAATTAAAATTACTAAATGTATCGAACGGCACAACATCACCTCTTTGTATCAGCGCCAAGAATTGAGGGCGATTTTGGCAAAGAGCTTTCATTTTTTAATTCATTGAGCATAGTGTCGGCAATAATATTAAACGCTCTCCGATATCAACTTTTTCCACTCTTTCAAATCTCTCTCTTTATTTAAGGGGATTCCGTGCTTCATTTCTAAATTTTCCCATTCCTTGGCCCAAAACACATTATAATACATTCACTTACGCGCTAAATAATTAGGTAGCCGAGCTTCAGGTAACTTCAAATTTTTAATATACAGGGTGTCCCAGGGGTTATGCACAATCCGACTCCTACGTGTTCTATACTTAACTCATTTCCGAACAAAAATGTCTCATAGCAATTTTTTGCCAGAGGCCTCGTTTCTGAGTTATTCGCGATTTAAGATTTTTTTCGCGTTTTCGATCTTATGTCATTAAAACTGTCATAACTCCCTCAATTTTGGAGGTAGCTCAAATATGATGACACCGTTGGAAAGAGCGTTAATTTTCTGTCTATTTGACGTCAGAAAACATTTTTTTTATTGCACTGAAGATATGCGATTGCTGCGCGAAATGACAGTTTTGTCAAAATCTTGAAATCGCCTGTTTTTCATCTCGCCTATCAACCCCATTAATGCTTGACGCAGAACTGTACAGGCCTGTTAAAACGTGCGCCAAAATGTCAGCTTTCCAACGGTGTAGTCGTGTTGGTTTTAAAAAATATTTTTAGTTAAGGAAATGGTGTTTAACTGCAAAAAAAACGTGTGATTTCTGTTAAAATTTAGGTTTTTCCAAAAGTCTTGGAAAAAAGGTTGGAGGCTTGATATACGTAACTTTTCTAGCTGAATCGGATGGTGACAAGTGAACTCTCAAGTGACGATTTAAGTTAGTTTTTTCGGATGCATAAACCCGTTCACTTGTTAACAGCGTGTATGGCATTCCTAAGCTGTTTGGCCAAAAAAACACGCCAAACAACAATTGCACAACAACAACACGCCAAACAAAAATTGCTAAGAGGCATTTTTGTTCAGAAAGGAGTTGTAGAACACGTAGGAGTCGGATTGTGCATAACTCCTGGGACACCCTGTATGACTAAAAAAGACCCATTGTTTGAAAATTGGGAAAGCTACGGAGGAGACGTCGTCTTGGTCAGGGGCAAGGATATGCAATGACCCGCACAACCCCCCGGTCTTGAAGGAGGGGTTGCTTTGTGCGCCGTGTATTATGAACCCCAATCTGATTTGGCCGTAGCGTTGGGTGTTGCTATGTTGATCATTTGTTGTTTCTGACCAAATTCAGTTTAAGTAAAATGTTTGTTTACTCAAACATGTTATCCAGTTGTAGGAAAATGGCAAGATATTGTGGTTTGATTCGAGTTCATATAAATAGTTGGAGTTTAAACAAGATTGTTAAGATATAAACCAATATATAAATAATTAAAAATGAAAAATGAAAATGAATTTAATGAATGAAAACATTTGTTTGTCAACAGCGTCTACGGCATTCCTAAGCTGTCCAGCCAAAGTCAGGATAATCGAAGAGCCGAGAGACGGCTATTGTTTGTGTTCATTTATGATTGATTGCGATAAGTTGCTTTCAGTTGAGTAGCTATACCACAAGTGAGTATGTTGACATGATTTTTTGTGTACGGTTTTGCCAATGGTAATGCTTTTGCAGCAGCAAGGGAGTCACACTCCTCCTGTGTACAACTCACGCCCTTGCGAACAAGTCGGATAGTATGAGGAAAAAATATTGGTAGATAATATTTTTTATGTCACTGATCCTTTTTTTTTATCTAGTAAACTATTTTTTTTATCTACTAATCCTTTTTTGTCACTAAGGTTTTGGTTATTACTACCAGCCATGTTTAATAGCTGTAGCGCACCATGGTGAATGGGAATATGCAGTAGGAAAACCACGCTGAAGGAAATACAGCGAGGAAAGATAGATAGAACCCTGTATAACCGAGGTGTAACTTTAAAGTGTGGACAAATATCTCCAGTAACAGAATATAATCGGGCGTGCATCTCGGTAGCGAATATATCAACTTGAAAAAAAAAAAAAAATAAATAAATAACGTAGCATCGACTCAACGAGATCACTCCGAACGAAACCCCAAACCTGAGCGGAGTAGCACAAAATCGAGAGCGATACCGCTTCGAAAACCTTCGGCTTATCCGGGAAATGAACCCTGGGTTGTGACATAGACGGTTTCCACATACATGCAATGGCAAATTTCGCCGCGGAACTCTGATCTTGGAGATGTGGGACGAATGACAATGTAGGTGTTAACAGCACCCCTAAATACTTGAGTCGATTTACAGCCTACCTCCTGCCGCCCCAAAAAAACATTTTTCCTTTGTACTGGGCTCCTCCCCGCCCCCCATTTCTAAAGACCATAATTTTGGATTCTGATTAATTCAGTACCAAATCCCAAGTTGCACAATACTCCTCTAATCTGGTAATCATGTGCTGCAAACCAACAAGTCTAGAAGCCAACAAACCATCAGCAGAAATGAGTACATACTTGTGTAATGTCCCGAAGTCCGAAATCACCAAATCCTTCATATCCAAAAGCTTTGTGAATCATTATTTTTGTGAAGACATATTATTTTTCAGCCTCCCCATACCCCTCTTCTCTCCCCCTCTTAACTTTTGTTGACTGCTAAGTTCTTTTGAGGTAAGCGAAAAAATTTTAAAAAATTGTGACTTTTCACACATTTTTTTTTCAAGATTTTTACCATTAAAATTTGATTTTTTAAAGGTAGATGATCTCGGAACAGGTCTGGGACACTTCTCAATCGATTCGAAGTCCACAATTGCTTGAGAATGACGCCCCTCTTGCCTGAATCTACAAAAACCACGAAAAACCACATTTTTGGCCCTTAGCACGTGTGCATTTCAAGGGATCGAGCTGGCAAGAAGTTGGGTCCGACTAGAACCAAGTGGAGTCCATGTGCGAAAGACGGATTTTTAAAAATCTATGCTGAGATAAATACCCGTATGCCCTACGGACATTGCAAATTTTAAATCTATGCACATTGAAACGTAGAGTGACCAAGTTTGAGGGGGTTATACAAAATTGTGACTATAGTTTTATAGTTTTACGAACAGTAAGATCCCTACGATGACAAAAATTGAAAAACGTTTTTACGTAAAATAAAAATGTGTTTCCAAGTAGGTATTCTTTTTAAATAATAGTTTTTTCCCAAACATTTTTCATTACGATTTAAGAGTTTTTTAATTCAGTCATAAAGCCAATCCAGTCAACCAATTTTACATCTCTGGCGTTAGCTTATTTTCATTGGTGAAGCGTTTCGAAGCGAGATGTTTTTTTGAGCTTCGGAACCAGAACGAAACCTGATGGTGCGAGTTCTGTTGAGAAAGAATCTCGCTGGGAAACATTTCGTCAACGAAAATGAACTAAAGGCAGAGGTGGAAAATTGACTGTCGAGATTGGCGGGAGATTAGCTTCGGAATGAAATTTATAACTTCTTACATTACTATGAAAAATGTTAGAAAAAATGACGATTATATATGTATAATAGTAGTCAAATGTTTATGAGCACAAATATATATTTACATGTAAGCGTTTTTCAATTTTTCACAATTTTTGAAAATTTATTTATTGGATAACCCTCGTATATTTGTCAACCGTTCTACGTAGATCACTAGTCCACTATTCGACAAAGATTCGTTATATTCCAAATATATCATGTAAATGTCGGGATGGGTAGTCGATGTTCTAGCCCTTTGGAAGAGTGAACAGATGAACGTGAAGCGGTCCGGGTGGGTTCAGTCAATTCATTGAAGGGACTCTTATTAATGCGCAAAATGAGCACTCGAGTACAGGTAAAGGACCAAACCCTGCCAATTATTAACAAAGATGAATTATTTCTATACTAGTCAGTCGGCAAAGGTAGATCACTTGTATATTATTCGAAATAGGTACGTAGGTGTATTCCATATTACCTACGTAGAACGTAGAGTGTAAAACGAAAGTATTTTAGGTAAAATGTAGGGATAGATAATCCTTATTGTTCTATTATTTTCAATAATGAGTCGTCCAAGAAAAAATATTTTAACCCCCTCAAAGTTTTTGAGCTTACCCTTCAAGATGAGTCGCAGAATCCAAAAATCGAATTATAGAAAAATCCCTCTCTTTGATTTAATCATGTTTCTAGTTTGGGGAATAGGATGTAGAATTCAGTAATCAGAGAAAAACTGACTCCGCTGGGATATGTATAGATGCGAAACTCAAAAAGAGTGCGCCCTGGGTACGGAATTCACAAACCAAACAATCTCTATCAAAGGGGTAGAAATGGACAAAAGTAGATATAAATATCAATGGATAGAGTAATTTAAGTTTATGAATTACTAAATAAAGTTTCACTTTAGTAATAGTGCATAAGTACGGTACATATCCATTAGTTAGGAACAATCAACAAAAGTAGAGGCAACCAATTGTACCTACTTTTTTAGAATTTTATCTGATTTTGGTCATTCAACATTATTCAATATTTGATTACCTCGAGAAAATAAAAATAAATTATGATAATTTACTGAAAGAAGCCTTAGTTTAATATCTAGTTCTAATCCTAATTATTATTTATTTCTTTTTTTGGGGTAATCAAATATCGTTGAGTAATTTCAACTGACAAAATTACATTCAATAAAAAAAAAAAAGTAGCTAACTACAATTGAGTGATTTTAAAATTTTGGTACAATTATTCTGCCACAGGTATTTCTGAAAGAATTCTGATTATTTTGTTGTGGTAGACTCCATTTAGATGTGTGTGACTGAGTTCTTTTACTTGCAAGATACATGTTACGTGTTACGAGTGTTTTTATTATTTATGGGTTGCATTTTATCACTCCCTGGGATGTACCAACTTGGTGGTTCAGATAGACAACATTTTTCCTTAGACTCTCCCTTACACCTTTTTCTAGTTCCAGGTATGATAGATCCGTAATACATCATCCTTTACTGATGGTAATTACGCAATTCAAATGCATACTTCCTACCTATAGGTATACCTACTCTTCAGTATAATGTTCATCCCTCTCTTCTACCCCGTAGAGTTTTTAAAAAAGCCAGGTAGAATCAGTGTGAATGGAGTTACGTTGTGCATCAACTCTGGGTTTCTCAAGATGTTCTTTGTGTTTTCCGTCATGTGTTCTTTGAAGAACTCGAATCGGTCAGTAAAGTATTTTTATTTAGTCTCACTACATTAAATTGTATTGATTCAGTTGAACATTTTTGTCTGGATATATGGGTAGTTCTGCATAGTTTTCAAATCAACAGTTCAAATCAACAGCTCATAGAACAATCCGAAAAACGAGATGGTTAAATCATAAGCCTCACCCAAAACCTCATCTGGCAACACAGTGAAAATATATTGTAATTTTAAGTTCTTTGGGCAATTATTCAAAGTTTTTGTTAATATAAATATTAGCTCTTCCGCTCCCCCCCCCCCCTATCATAACATTCCTCACAGAAATCTATCTATTTGTCACGTCTATCTATCTACTACTTGAAAATTTCAATATGTTTGTTTCTCGCTAGGTTAGAACTTTTCTCTTCTCATATTTTTTGTATTTTTCTTTACCTATTGAATAATAATAATAATTATTATTATTTTCATGTTGTTTCCTCTAGAAAATGAGGAAAATACCAACAGAAGAAGGGAGAAGATCAAGAATGATCCAGTCCTGATGTCCAGTTTTATCAAGAATGATCAAGTTTTTAACAACTTGTGAGAGATTACCATTGGGGAATGTGCAACATCAGACTTAAAATGAAGGCTGTCTTCTCAAGACTATTAACAGTAATTAGCCAAACGCTATGAGACAAACTGTTTTGACGACAATGTATTACCTACTGATGTAATGAAACTACGGAATAAGTTGATGACCTTAAAGGTTGATTTCGTTCTTGAAAAAATAAAACATTGTTACTCATCATTAGTCTCGTTTTCTCACTTTCCACATTCTGAATTTAAAATCACCCAATTAAATTCAAAACTTCAGCGCTTCATCCTGTCTTCCAAACCAATACAACCCGAAAAAAATTACAACAATAATAAAAAAAGGATATCCAATGGAAAGAAAGAAAATGATTAATTCGTATTCTAATCGCTAAATCTCTCTCGCTAAAACGTTATAGCCGACAAAAGGTGCACGAGTCAGGCATCTGAATTGTTTTCTAAGATTTTGAAAATAAACTGTGGCCAAACCTGGCCGAATTTGACTCTGAAACTTACAGGGTACCTTGCGTAATACCTTTACATTTCTTTTCAACCAGAAAGATTAGTTAGCTAGGGTTAGGTGATATTTTAAACACAAAGGTTCCTTGGTATTTCAACATACCATTTAACAACGTGATTTTCACTACTCAATATTGATCAATTTATTAAACTGAACCAATGTATCCTACTTCGATCTAAATATAAAGTCGTCTAGAGAAAAAAATGATACGATTAGCATATCGCCAGGAACTCTACAAAAACGAGCCCAGAATTGATATGGCAAAAAATGCAGGAAAATGTTACTCGTGCTATTCCTAAATAAAAATTCATGACAAGAATCTTCATCGATGTTCATTTTTGGGATCCATGAGTGTTCGTTAATGTCATCAATTTTTTATTTGAACGACTTCGAATTTCGAGGTTTTTCCGACGAGAGACAGTGTCAAAATGTCAATTTTTCAGAAAAATATAGTAAAACCTCTATCTTTATACGAAGTATAATGCTGATCATGAAAAAGGCAGTTAGCGATTTTTTTTGTGAGTTAGCCAACCAAAAAAAATGTTTCCCAAGAAAAATAGTGATATAAAACAGTCCTCCAATCAGAGATGCAGAAAGACTCAGCTAAAATTCACGGTAAAATGTACTTCAATATGCATGGAATGGGGACAAATTGGTATCAATTCAAAGGACAGAACTCGACCGCTTTTTATATACGTCTACAAACCCGAAAAATTCGTTGAATTTGTCCGATTTTCGTTGCTCACCTGATTCTATCTTAGAGATAATTATTTGCCAACCCCTTCCTCCGTAGACAAAAAGGTGTGCGCACAAAAGGAAATAGGGTGGAAAACTACTTTATCTGTCGGAAAAAAATGACTATAACAGGTATATTTTTGAAAAAATAAAATTTTCTGGTTTCCACGAGATTACTGCTTTTACTACTCAGGGTAAAAACATGATTAAAATTGCATTTTTTGGTTCAACTACGATAAGATAAGGATTATTAAAATGTCAATCAAATGTTCGGGAAATCGATTTTTGGCGCGTCGCACAGAGCTTTTCTCCGACACTACTAGAGCAAACATAATGAACCTTGTTATCCACATACGGGCTAACGATGTTCTATTAACATCGCTTAATATCATGCCACGATCCCATCTATCACCTTATTATTGATATAAAGGTTGGAGATGGATCCATCTGTATGTAAATGACTAAACGTGAGACCTCGAATTCGCATCCGAAATTCTTCTGTAGATAAATCAAGCACCTATTTTCAAACGGCTGAACCTCAAAGATTTGTTTTTTCAAATACTCCCCAGAGGTGAGATATTCTCCTGAAAAGAAAATTATAATCGCGTCGGAGTTATAAAAAGACGATGAAGAAGGGGTAAAAAAAAAATAAAGAAGCCTTTTTCAGACACTTTAAAAACTCATGTTAAAGCTGTTGGGGAAGAAGAGTACCATTGGTGCGTCCGCGGTGGAGGGGAGGGGTACTCGCCGTTACCAATAGTTACCGAGAGGGCGTGGCCTAGAGTAGGCGTGGCCTTCGGACCCCCTTCCGAACTTACCCGAACACGCCCGAGCACGAGCCCGTTGCTCATGGCCCGCACCAGTCGGCTTTGTGCCTCCTTGTCGGTCGTGTTTCAGAGTATCCGTGAACTCGAAATCGACGTTTTTTTTGTTGTCCTCCCTATTTTCCCCCCTCTTTTCATCAAAAACGCTGAAAATTCAACCCCCGAAAATCACTTATCAGGGGGGTCGACATCCGTCGCAAATCTTTTCCGGGTTTATAAGAAGGGAAACAACGTCATTCAGCTTGTTTGGAGTTCTTGTTTTATTTTCGCGTCGTTTTTTACGGAGTTTCGACTTAAATTTCCACCTCCCTTTTCTGTTAAGGGTTGCAACCCTTACAACAAACAGATGGATCGCCTGTGGTGAAACCGAATTGTCGATTTTTTTCGCGTGTTTAGTGTGCTGACTTCCAGATTTGCGGAGATCCCGCTGGGAAATCCAGGACATTTTATCTTGAATTTAAGGTGAGTATTTATTTGACGTTATCCATTTGATTAGTTACAATATGCATGTCTACGAAAAGTACTGGTTTTATATAAATATTGCTGAATAGGCTGATCAGCAGTATTGACTTGGGAATGCATCGTTTTGCGGGTCGCTGTAATTTCGTGGGTTTCTCCTAAAAAGTGGAATTATAGAGGCGGTTATAGTATCTCTCTCATTTGGCAATAGGATCCAGTTAGGAGATACAGCTGATCAGATAGTGATCTCACATTTCAATCTCGTCACCCCGACGGCACCGCCCCCATTTGAAAGTTGATCTGATTCAGCGCTGTATACACAATTTTTCTCCACTTCTTTCCTGCTTACAGCCATGAAATACTTTCATGTTAATTAATTGTAACCACTATGACTTTGTCTAACTGGAAGTACCGACGTTAATTACATTTAACATTGAGCGGAAACCTCTTAAAGAGTAGGTATGTATGTAGAACTGGACGAATTATTGAATTGGTTTTGTGAAGTAGCCAGTTGTGGACCAATAAGATGAAGTTTTTGACTTTTTAAAGTACAACGGAATCAGCTAGATTTAAATCATGTTTTTTGCCTATTCAGAAGAATGGCAATATTCACTTAGGCGATGAAACGTTTCGTTACTATTAGATAACTGGAGATATTCCAGACAGAATAAACTTTCATTGAAAATGGTGTTAATTTATGAACTGAAATTAGTTTAATATGACATATTTAAATTAAAAATTGACGCCTGATTTCACATTATTACATAGACGATTTCATCATTAGGATCTCTGTTCAAGGATTGGACATTAATAAATTCATTATAGATTTTACTCAATGCAACGAACCCCGTATCTTAGATACCATTTTAGGATATGTTTAATGCCTACGTTTTTTCGATTCTTTCAAAATCACCATTGGTATATACAGCAAATTTTCGCAATATAGACAATACATTTTGTATTGTATTAAAATTAATATTTATAAATGGGTAAAAATCGAAATAAAACAACTTTCAATTAATTTGATCCAAACAAATTTGAAAATCTTCAATGGAGCAGAATTCCAAGTTTCAAGCTGATAGTTACATAACTTTAGGTGCTCACTTACAAGTTCTTACTTATCTGATACCAGCTGGCTGATCTGGCGTTGCCGGGGTTAGGGTGATAACATAGGTCATACTCATAATGAGCGCACAAAGTCTAGCTGAAGCCCTGTTATTCATGTTCTCTTTTTTTCCTTTAATATATCCGCAACTGGATAAATACTTCCCTGCATAATTGAAATCAATGAAACAACAGTAATCCAGGACCTATTGTATCTACAGTGAACGGGAAAGAAATTTAACATACGGTTCGCACAGCCGATCCGTAACTTATGATTATCTTACCTAAAAATCCGTGTTACTATCAATTTCATCACTGATGAAAGATTGATTTTCAAATGTAATCACTGTTATTTAACAAAAATTTGAAAATTACTGCTTATTGTGGGTTCGAGCCCATATTTTCCCCATCATTAAAGAAAGTTTCTATTCCCATCATAGATAATTTCAAAAAAGCCCGATCACAATTATTTAAAGTGGAACTTACACTACATAATCAACCTTAATAATTATTATCAAACCATTCAAAGAATAACCAATTTTACCTCCATTCGATTCCACCCGTATTTCAGTTTAACAATTGAAACAAAGTAAATTATTCAAGGCATATGCCGTGGCGGACTTTTTTGTGCCTGATCATGAGTACCATTAATATCTTGGACACTAAATAAAAAATGTATTCAAAAGTTATCGCAGAGCACGCGACATAATGACTTATAGACAACATTTTGTATCATGGGTTACATTGTTCCGTTTATATCTAGTAGTGATATCCAATTTTTTTGGAAATAGAGGAAATATCTGCTACGCAGTAAAGATGTAGCTTTTCTAAGGGTTAAAGGATTTTTTAAATAGATCTTTTAGTTTTTTTAGTGCATTCGTAACAGAAAAATCAAAATTTTCTTTCTGTACGACAGTAGTACAGGTGAACTATAAAGGTACGATTTTTCTAATCCCGAAAGCTTTGAAAAAATATTATTTGTAAAGTTCACAGTTTGGTAGTATGTATAAGTTCACCTTTCGCAACTTAGAAACTGAGTCGTTACCGTTTGCATCAACTCTTTCGGATATTATAATCCTAAATCCTAGTGGCAGTAATATTTGAATACATCTACCCAGCTGGAAATGCAATTTCCCTCTTCTACCTAATCGAATCAGAAACACAAACATGGAAAATGTCATACATTTTGTTCATCGCGACTTCAACACATAAATTTCAAAACCGCTTATTGAGGCATCGGCTGGGACTAATTCACAGATATTTTTGCGTTTTATTGTGCGTCGAACGGTTAAAATCTTCAAAGCCATAAATGTGAAGAAGTGAGTTATCTATAATTGGAGTCATAATTGTAAAAAATGCGGTACATATCAATCGATGTGGGTTATTTTATATCTGTGCCTATAATCATTTACATATATTTTTGTTGATTTCAATATTCGACCATGTTTAGGGTTTCAATTCTTATTCAGTTGAAATAATGAACTTCATTTTTCACATAACCGATTGAAGCCTCCACTTTTCTAACAGATAGTACACCGTAACACCAAATTTGATTACTTTCTGCTTTTCGATCATTTCACCACGTATGCTGCAATTAAAAAGGAGATCACATATTAAAACCAATTAAGTATGAAAATAATAAGTTATTCTGCAATTTTCGAAAGGACAATAACCAAGGTAGATGTATATCTAAGCAAGTACATTAGCCCCTTATCATGTGTGAGATGAAGAGATATGAACGGTTGATCATGCGGGTGCTCCTCCCTGCTCCCGCCGTGATCAGTTCCCACTTCCGAATTTTTATTGTTCGCTTCGTCTGAAATTACCTCGATAATCATTGAGATAGATCTCCCGTCAAAACAGCGAAACATAGTTGAAACGCTTCGAATTATTACCAAATGGTTTTGGTTACGACGTTAGTTTTTGTTACCATGGGTAGGTTCTAGAACCGGAATGAATAGGTACCTCCCATCCGACGGTCGACTCGTATCTAAGATATTCTAGGTCGTTTTCGAGATAATTTTGTTGTATTGCATAATTCAACACTTGCTTCTTTACCGGTGTAGGCCAAATAGGTTAGGGGCGGTCAATGTAATTTGGGATCCCTTAAACATTGGAAGGTGGTATGTTTGTTGGTAGGTGTTATATTTGAGGTGTTGAACCTCGATTGTTCAATTCGTGGATTTCACATGGAGACACAGTGATCAGCTGGAGGGCCCTTTCGTCTAATTCCATTCCTACTCGATCTACCGTGCTGAAATATAAGTAAATGGAGCTCTTTCTAGGTAATTTTGATTACAATTACAAGTTATGGAAGCTGAGTTTAGATAACGCGTACTATACATAGATTGGTGATTTTTGCAGAAGGATTTTTGTGATGGAGAAATAATATATCTCGGTGTAATATTCGCAGCGTCTTTTCATTGGTCTCCTGACATACTTGCTCTCATTTGAAGAGACTAGAATGGAGTAAAAAAGTGCAATATCAATCTTTTGTAATAATCACGATTTTTGGTGTGCTACTATCCCTGTGAATCTATCACTTCCGTGATTTCCGCATTTTGACAACAACTTTCACTATGTTATTGTTTACCCACAGCTAATATAGTCCGAAATCACAAAAGATATCAACTTTGAGAGAGATTTTAAACAGGAAAATCTAATAGGACCGATTCGAATAAACTGACGGCAGCTTATTCGGCGTTTGAATATTGCTTTGCGTTCCACATATCAATTCTTATATTTCAGATCTTAAACCTTTGTCGGACGGTTGTTCCATTCGATTCCTTGAAGTGAGTTCTATAAAAATTACCCGATGTAACTGTCAATTTATTCCGGAGGGTTTTATCAGGATTTTTCCAAAATTTTAACTGTCAAATATTACAATATACAATCCATTAGCGTGAAGGGATAAGCGCCTGCCAGCGAGAATGAAAGCGCGATTTTTGTCTTTTATATTTTCCAATCAATACGTGTTTCTTCAGAGGGAGGGAAAAGGGGTAATTTATATTTTCGATGTCGATTACGAACACCCAGCGGGAAAAAATATTGAACTATAGTGAGCAACCGTTGATGCCCAATGGTTTATTGTTAATAGTAACCTGAACGCTATGTTGCAGATATAAGGTACCTTCCCTAACCTGTTATGGAAGACCAATAGCTCTAAAGAGGATTTAAAAATAAACTAATCAGCTATAGTGATGAATCAAAGATATGAGCAATCAATCTTATTTACTTAGCTCCCAAGTATTTGCTACTCAACTCAACCGTTCTCATACATCGGTTGTATTTTCTTCCAAAGAAATATTTTCATCATTATTGTGATAATTGGTCTTATTACCGATAATAAAACTAATTTAAACCTCCCTAATCATTAACTATTTAGTTCCCATTTTTCCCCTCTATTTGTTTTTATTTAATATCAATCTCTAGAACTATATTATTTTGATTTACATTATCTATTATGTAGCAGTATCTATACTTTCTTTTTGTAATTGGCGATTACCGTGTAATAAATAAATAAATAAACTAGGCATAAAACAATAATTGTTGTCAACTAATCTGTTGCTATAGAGTTATACTGTTTAGTTCCAAATAATTGCTAGTAGAGTGCATTGGCATCGATCATTCATTGCTCATTCCCGTACAAGATATCTGACATGTAACCGGTATGGTGTGTGTATGTGTCTCAAATTAGGGTGGGAGGGCGGCACTTTACGAAGTTATGTGATCGATTAAAGTCAACTAATCCGTTGCTAGAATTATACTGTTTAGTTCCGAAAATTGCTAGTAGTTTTTGACTGACGTTCCTTCTGAATCCAATAAACCCTAAAGGACAATTTGATTCTTTGAAACTTTGACAGAAAAAAAAACAACGCTAAGTCGTTTCACACTAAATGTGAATATGAATGTGCTTGGGCATGTCTGTTGAATGTTAGGGCCAGAATCATAAATTAAATGGGATCTACGAGTAGCTTATGTGAGATCACAACTACTATAGAACATGCATTACTCACGGTATCCGCCGCAAATAGATTCTACGGATAGGACTAAGCTTTCCTTCAGTAACTGCAGTACGTACCTGTGAAATGAAGAAACCCAAAATTAGTTCAAAATGTTCAAATATTGTTGTTCTTGAGTTATATTAATAATAAATCATCCCTACAAATAAACGTGTAATAATCTCAATGACTTGAAACACACTGAACTTTGATGTTAGCTTGATTAATGTTTCTAAATTCATGATAATGCAGTAATTACTTGGACGTTTAAATTCCATCGCTCGTGAAGGAATGACGATATTCACTCATATAATTCATAATAATGAATACATTTGTACATCCAATAATAAAAATGAATTATTAAGTTCCACCTCGTATACGAGCAATTGAATGTAATGCTTGTTTACAGAAAATAAGAATACAATTATGCGTACAATCGTATAAGTATGTGTAATGAACCGAATGGAAAGAAAAATAATAATAAATTTATGTATTATCATATGAGATCATATCATTATCATATGATATCTTGCCTGAGCACAGAGACCAGAATTCTTCCTACTGTGACCGTTCGTGCTCTGGCAAAATGTTGAAAATGACCGACAAATAATATTTGCGTCCCTGATGACCGTCCCACGTAGGTACCTATTACTCATTCTCTGACCAGGACGCGTTGTGTAACTTTTTTTCAATGTCGCCATTACACCTAATAGTTCACTCCGCCATTCGGTGGATAATTCGTCTAATTAGAGGTCTCCGACTTTCCCAGACCATTTTATTGCTCAAAGGTTTTACTGCTAAAAAAAAGTTTCGCATGATCATTTTAATTTTATTAATCACTTGGCCGAAACGTTGTGAGAATTCGCTGCTACTTGAACTCGCACAACTAAACTACCTATTATTACCAGACGTGATTTGAAGATACATTTTTTGTACAACACTTTCGTATAAATAAATAGCATATACATGTAGTACACAAATAATACGTAAATAGTATTTTCCTCTCTAATTCCATTTTTTCACAATGAATTCAACCTAGTCTGAAGTGCATACAACATTTTTCATTTTCAGTGCTACCTTTTTCATTGACAGTACAACCTTTTCCACAATATCACAGTTATCTATGTGTATTTTAAATTACCAGTCAAGTAATTTTGTATGTACTTATTTAAACTAAACGAATGGAATTTCATATCACTCATCATTCATCTGGTATTTACTTTTTTCCACTATACCTTCCTCATTTTCAAAGGTTTGTTTTTCGTGACCACGGACCTAACCATGGAACCTAAGAAAGACAAATTTTGATGCGGCGGCAATTTAACTTGTGTGTCTGGATATTTTTAAATTCCTCGATGATGAATCGATCAATGTATTCACCTGAGTGGGATTGGGTCTGTGGTTAATCATATTGCGCATATTTTGTGAATGTTGTACAGTACGATGATAAATAGTGAGGGTTTATTTCGTTCGTTTAATGGTGCGTCTTGTTCAATCGTTCGACGTTTCGGGCTCTCTTCCCGGCGCTTCTTCAGGGGCACGTCAACTCGCGCCACCGAATAAATTCGAATTCATTCCGCTCTCTTTTGGACGCCCACTCCCTCCTCGCATATTCCGATCTTCTTTCAACAATGCCATTTCAATTTCATGGCTGATTCAGCGGCTGTATCAAGCTGCGTGACGAGATTCTATCCGAACAACCGAGATGCATTCGCATTCTATTTTGGGGTAATCATTACTGGGTACGATTTCGCTGGAGGAGAACGCTAACAGCTATACAAACGGGTTTATTTAGGAAACGCGAAGAACGAAAAAAAGTTATCAAACGTCAATCATAACAGGAAAAACTTTTGACCTTATCTTAATAAATTACCGTACAACCTGTTTGACCTTATCTGACTTATTCGTAAAACACAAGAGAATAAATAACAAAGTGCAATTGTAAGTAAACTTTATTTTTTTCTTCTATAAGTTCATCTTATTTTCTCAATGTCGTAAACCAAGATTAGACAAATTTGTTTCCTCGCGTATTTACCATATCTGTATTATATCTTTCTATATGTATTGTTTATACTTATCCGCATTATTGTAATAAACAAATATCAATACAATTTTTGTAATAGAAGAAATTTAAATTTTTTCTTAAAAAGCAAGAATGAGAGAGCATTTATTCCATTTCACGATATTTGCACAAAATTTTAAAAATTTATCGAACACGGTTTACTATAGAAAAATATTTGGGTAGGTACATAAAGATGCTTAAACTGCCCGGTGTTAAGCTGTCGCAGGCGGTTTGGCAAATGTCAACATTTGTGTTAGGTATATATTTTTTGTCCAGACCGAAGGACCATCATGAGCTGGAAACGAAGCTACAATAAACGGTTGATTGGGTTGGTCTTTTTCATTTAATATAAAACAGTTATTAATGTTGAAAAGCTTAGTTTTTACTAAATAGAATGTTAATAATGAAGAGGTTTAAACCAAGCGGATATATGTTGGTATTCACAGGAACGTGAACGATCAATACTGAAAATTGACAACGATCAACTACTTTCTTCCGGACGAATATAATTTAATGGAGAAGTTTGAGGTTCTTCTTGGGTGAACGCTGCCAGGATTTGTGATGGAAGGAGGAAGTTATTGACTGAGTCACTCGCGACGAAGTTGCAGAAACCCATTTCAATAAGAACGGAGTAACATAGAACGTTGTCTATATTTCCACGAATATTCATGGAATTGTACGTGTTTGTTGGTTAACTGATGCAACTTGCGTTGTTTCCTCTTCCAGTTTGTGGTTTTCATGATGTTTGATGGAGTCTCTGATCAGTACTGCTGATCCTCCTCTTGCCTTATTAGCTGGATGTATGGCATTGTAAAGAATTGCCCTTGATATATAGACAAGATTGCTTAGTGAAATGGGTTTCTGAAATTAGACATACATCTATTTTACTGCTATGAAGGAAAGCCTTAAGTTCGGAGACACGATTCATGACCCCATCGGCGTTCCAAGTTGCTAAATTGGCTGATGATTGGCTATGACTGATGATGACCTAACCATCGAAATCGATTCACTTGAATCATCAGTGTCGTTAATCTTGAATGTGCGCAGGGGGCAAATCAGCCAATATACTCCAACTACTAATTTCTTCGCTATTTATCGTTTGAAGCTGAAATATGGTATGTAGCCACTTAATTAGACAGTCTTGACAGTGCTAACAGGATGCGGAGTAGAAGATCTGCTCCTTAAGCTTTGATTCGCCTGCCGTATGAATCTTCCTGCGTTCATTACTACTATTAAACTTCATTTAGATATATTCATTAGACATATCCCCGATCTATCGTTTTTAACGTCAAGGGAGACAATTTTTTATAAAAACCCAAAAGTTTACCAGAAACAGAGAATCAATTTCCTAGGACTAGTCTTAACTAACCAAAGAATTTAGACCGACCCCAATAAACCTAATATCGTATATCAGCACATCAAAATGATCTATCCTGATGAGTTGACTCGTGTTGAATGATTTTGAATTTTTTCTAAAAGATTGTCGTTCGTGTCTACCAATTTCATGTAGGAGAGCACTTGATCGATCTGGTATCGCACCATCGCGAAATCTTCTCTGTATTTTTGATTTGCGTATACATTTTGGCACCCCGTAAACCACAATAAGGCAGTTGATGACAAACAATTCTTCGGATTTAAACCGATCGGAATTTATGGGAAATCCATCACGACGGCAGGCAAAGATAAGATAACAAAATACAACTCTTCTGAGGATATCGCCGCGCGATAACATCCGTCAAATGTTATTGCTTAATTCACTGTTTATAGCGGTTTGTTCGTCGTTAGTCAAATCCGCTTCTGTCGGATCTTCAGTTCCTAGAAACCGATGATTATGGGCATTTCGGGCTATCGGCCCGGATACTGATGCCGAGAGAGCGATGCCCGGTAAATACGTTTCATGTAATTTGTGACGCAGATATTTGCGAACATGGGGTTAGTATATAAGTTGGAGACACCAACATAACGTCATTCTATGTGAAAAAAAAAAAAAACACAGAATGGAAATGGAGATTGAAAATATTGTTCATACTAATTAATAAACTCTAACATCTTGGTACTAAATTTCTAGCCCTGGTTCTTCTGAGCAATGGGAAAGTGTTAGTTCATAAATTTGAAGAATTATGTCCTTTTAAATTGAAAAAATGTGTCTTAAATCGAGATATTTTCTATCACTCCCGTCTACCATTTGCCGTGCGGCCGGGGTCAATCAACCCCAAGGAGTAGCTAATTTTCAAGAGTTGGACATACTTTTTTTGGATGGTTTTTGCTATAAATTGAACGAGAACAAGACGAGACGAGGAGGTTCGCTATGCGACCATTCTTTCGCTCCACATTGGAGAATATTTAATGAAACTTGAAAAATTAATACCTATCTCAAAAACTTCTATAATAAAGGGGTATATTTGTTTAGCTCAATTCACGTGATTTTTACTGAACTGAATGATTTCATCCGTTTTCTCTCAATCGGGTGAGAAGTGAACAATTGATAAAAGCCAGGGTTCGTCAACAGAGGGACGACTATTAGAATTGATCCAGAAGGGTGGAGTATAACCCAAGTATAAAGAAGAAAGTATAAATACTTTTTATTCCATTCTAAGACCAAATCCTTGAACAACGATGGGTGCATTTCTGTGTGTGTACATACACTTTGAATTTTCAGTTGGGAAGGGGAATTGAGGGGTAATAGATAATCCATTCAAGTGCAGTTCAATACAGCGTATACTGACGATTGGTTTTTTATTCGATTAAGAACTTTGCTATACGCTATACACGTAGCTATGAATTATACTGCACATCTGCTCGGTAAAGGCATATCATTATTCTGACTGATTCACTGAGTGCACTTTCAAAACTGCAACGTATCAGCCCAAACTCAAACATGAATTTCCTCGAGGGAGAGATAGTCAAAACATGTGACAGATTGAGGACATCAGGGTGGCAATTCAGGGTAGTATGGGTGAAGAGCCACGCAGGGATAGTTGGGAATGAATTGGCCGACACATATGCCAGGCTACAAAACGCACTACGGTGGACGTACAAGCAGCGGTGTACTCCCCAACGGACCTCTACAAAACATGTAAAGAGGCAATAAATCGAAAATGGCAAACATTCTGTGACCGAAGTACAACTGGGGCAATGTATAAATCAATGTTTCCCAAAGTCTCACTGAGTCCGTGGTACCTAAAATGCCCCGGAAAAGACAAAAGGTTCTATAAAACCAAGACCAGAATGCGAACAGGGCACTGTATGACCAAAACATACCTCCATAAGATCGGAAGGAGTGTCACAGAGCTATGTGATACCTGCCTAGTACAAGAGACGTTGTCCCACATAATCCTGGACTGCGCCAAATTCGAAGCAGAGAGAGCAACCATGATCGATAACCTTCCAGACAGCATCCTCCGACCGTTCAACCTTCCTACCTTGCTTAAATCAAACAGTGTTAGTGGGTACGAGTTGTTGGACAATTACTTATGCAGTACACACATTAACATATAATATAATAATGATAATTATATTTGTAACATATTGATATCAGCAACTTAACATACATCCTGTAATATAAACCATGGCTGTATCGTAATACCAATGCCAATAAACTGAAAAAAAACTTTGCTCCACTTTTGAAGCATATTTCAGGACTTTCAAATTGAATTGTGGGAGGGGGCGAAAAGACGGGTTAATAGTGATTAACGGCTATATAACCACTACAAACAAGCCATTGTAATCGTATAGCAAAATATATTTAAAACTTGCTATACCTTTTTTAAGTACATATTATCATTCAATTTCAATTATTTTTTGTGTTTATTCTTCTATTTTTAATTCTAGTTACTGCATTTCTTCTCGTCTTAAGATTCTTAACTGATTAGATCTACTTATTGTTGTTTAAACTGCGTGTATTGGAGCCAGTGAGTCTAGGGAAATTCATATTCGCTATTACAAACCAACCATAGGGTTTAGCCTGTAATGAATGTATTAATTTCAAAAACGTTCTGTCCTAGTGTAACTGTGAGCTGCAGAAGCATTGTTTCAGGTACAGGTCCAGTGATCTGCTTTGGAGGGATATCTAATACAGAAATAAAAACTTTTACGTAATAATTTGTACCGTTTGCCTAAGTACTGTTGATCACTGTATACAGTTCATCTCTCTGCAACACTACTCTAACGATCAAAATATTCTGATAGATACACAAAGAACCAGATGACGTTGTTCTCTTCCTCGGGGCTACCGTGCTCACTCAACTTGTGTAACTTGAGCGACCGAGAAAATCCTGAAATAACAACCGCCCTCGTTTGTCACCCGAAATCCCCTGCCAATGACGATCGTTTTGTACAGAGGGTTTTCACGGAAATGTGTGGTTAAAAGGCCTCCGGTTTTCTCGACTAATGGTTAACGAGTAAATGGTCATTTTTCGGGGGCTTGTCGATTTTACCCGGAAGGTGATTAGAGACCTTACGCAGGAGACACTACGTCTAGGTGTTTGGCTAACTGCGAACGCTGGCTGTAGTTAGCTAGGACACTATCAAAAACGACAGCAAACCAAATTGTACAACCCCGAATAAGACTTCGAACGATTTCGCCTCGTCAAGTTGTCGATAATTGTCGTTTGACTCTGGGATAATAACTTTTTGTTAATTATTTTCACTAATAATCCTTCGTTATTACGCGTTTAACGTCCCCCTGGGTGATTACAACCCCTCCCCCCCCTCAAACTATGTCATTTTACGTCTCAACTTGCGCAGATTCAAAACGTGCAATGTCCGTTGCCCCTACTCCGTCTGCTGATAAAAGACCCAAGAATTGGTGTGAAAAATCCGTTCTTTCGCACTTGGATTCCACACTGGTCCTACCGGTCTTAACTTCGAGCCAGCCTGATCGTGTCACATCCATAGGTGCCATGGGCTAAAAACGTGCAAAAACTTGGTTCTTCGAGGTTTTTATTGACATGGACAAATGTGGTGTACTTTTCTGGTAATTTTAAACTCATAATCGATTAAGATGGGTCCCAGACCAGTCCGAACTCGTCTGACATAGAAAATCTCATTTTAATCGTAAAAATGTTAAAAATGGTTGCAATTTTTAATATCCATTTTATCGCTTTTATGACTTTGCAGTGAAAAGTTGTGGCGGGGAAGGGTATAATAAACTTGTGTGAAATAATTTGCAGATTTTTTAGACAGTTAGATTTCAGTTCAGAACGAAAGAGCTTTTCAATTCTCGATTTTTATCTTCACTTTCAATTAATTCCCAACTTTTCTCTCCAGGAAGTTTTGTAATTCGTCGACCAAATTCAAAGTTTAAAAAATATCGATTTCTAACAATGTTCAACATACGTTGGTTAAACATTTTGTTCTTTATTTCTAGTACAAATGTTGAGCCCTCAATCATATAGGTTTACATTTTTCTCATATCGTAAATATCTTTTCGGAAGCTAGGTAAGTGAATTTGAATACCTACTTCATCCCAATCATTTCTAAAAGTAGCCCATTGGATTCTTTCACCAGAATTTCGGAAGTTGATGTTCGAGTTCAGCATATGTAATTTACTTCAAATATCTCAAAATTTATTAAAGTACCACTCACACCCATGCCAATAATGGTTTAAAAATGATTACCTATACACATTTTTTCTCGAGTATTTGAACAATTAAGCGATTCTAGGATTTCTACCATTTTTGTTTTATAGGCATGTGTCACTTTTCATAACATTCAATGCAAAATTGCTATTGTTGTTCAGATGACAAATGGAAGGAGATTGTTTGCCAAAATATAGTTTTTCAAGTTTGTGCTCAACTTATCTGTTGATTAAATTTTATATTATAATCAGATTGTAAATATGATAACATATATTGTGCAGGTCTCCTTGTGTC
This sequence comes from Creontiades dilutus, assembly GCA_031894815.1. Lineage (NCBI taxonomy): Eukaryota > Metazoa > Arthropoda > Insecta > Hemiptera > Miridae > Creontiades > Creontiades dilutus. Next base: position 230,680 of record JAVIWC010002734.1, on the reverse strand, counting down.
TCATTTTGCGCAATTAAGCCGTCCTACGTTGAAAAAAAAAATCCTTCCATTACTTACTCGAATTTCAAATAATTTCCGAGAGAAATATCATAAATTTGTTGAAATAAATTCAATCTAAATTAATAAAATGCATTTTTTCCGAATTTCAGAGGCTAAACCTTCAGCAAAACAAGTTACTAAGCTTATTCAGGATAACTTAACGATCTAGTCGTTGAACAGGTGGTACATACTGACTAATAAAGACCCCTCTAATTACCAACCAATTAATTAGCATAATAATATCCTTGTGTTTATGGAAGTCATTATTATTTTTCCAAACATGAGGACACATTGGACCGTGAAGGGATCCAGTAAGGAAAAAGGTACCGGGCCGCTTCTGTTGATTTTTTTACAACTTTCAAACAGAAGATCTTTCGCGGAGATTATGTTCGACCTGAAAGAAACGCAGATGAGATAAAGCACTGTGGCCGGTATGAAAATGCGACTTTAATTGCAATGAGAATATTCTGTATTGCGGCCATTAACGTGAACTGCTACAGTAGGGAGCAAAGTGTAATCAAGAAAGTCGTTATGATGATTGCGGTGTGCGCACGGGTTGATTAACAGCGCGTTGCTCGGGTATGAGGTATATTGTATTGACGAGAGTCTGAGATGGATATGAAATTGCAAAGCCTCTTTAAGGCTTCCTGCTGTTCAGTATGTATATATATCAATATGTGTGTGTAGTACACATCATTCTAATCGTTAACCCTCAGCTCTCTTTGTTTTGCGGCTCTCTCAAACCCCTGGAATGCTCCAGCTAAAGCAGCAATTGACCATGCCACTATTTCGAAATCATCAGCATATACCAGGGGCTGCGTCTTTTGATGGTATATCGTGTATCCTGGTTTCGTGCGTATGGCACGTATCACCCCTTCAAGACAGAGGTTAAATAAACCTGGGGCTTCCGAACAGCCCTGAATCAACCATTGCGAACCTGGTTTCTGTGGTATCTCCCTGCACCTTCACCACATCGAGCCTATGAGCATCATACAGACCAGCCTAACTAACTTCCTTGGGATTCCAAGAAATCCAGAAGATCCTTAAGCGGGGCTGTTCGGTGAACTTCGAAAAGGACATAGTATCAAGCTCCAATGATATGCAAATGAACAGCAGTATCTGTTTTGGCAGATATTTAGCAGTATCTATGATATTGGGTACCACCTCTGGTACACACACTGTGTACATATCAAAGCTCTTTTTTCTGTTCGATTAAGAATTTTGGTCTGGTTTTCAGTCAGTTTTCTGGTTCGGATTTCAACGCTAACTCTTCTCTTCACTCAGACTTAAGTTCAGTTGTGCAACAACCCTCGAACTTTTTCTCAACAGGGAAAGATGATGTATTAACTGATCTACTCAATTGCTGATGCGGTGACAGGTTTTTTTTTAAACGAAAAAATGCATATTTACTATTAAAAACCAACCATTGGTCCCCGTAACGTATGCATTACTTTCTAATACGTTGTTGTATATGGATTCTACCAGTGAGATTAGAGGTCCTCATTATTGCAGTAAAGAGTGAACGCATTTTTATTCACTTTCGGCCGTAATAGCGTGCTATTCTAAGCAAGAATGTCTGAAACTACTGCTTTTGGTTGTTTCAACTACCCGCTTACTAACAAAAGTTACCGGTTAATAACACTCTCCCCTTTCCGCGAGTTTTGAATCACATCTTTATTTAGTGTAGTTTTCCGATAACCGTAAATGATCTCGAATCTTATCAAACGAACTGAACTCTTGTTAACCATAACACCACCTATTACGATGGTCACAAGTTTTAAGTGCAATATGTCATAGGTATAGAGACACTCAGCTTTCTGGAGTTTTACCGTCTTATATCACACTTGTAATCCATAGGTATTTTTTATTATTCAAGGTTTTAAATATGAATTCGAATATTGAGCCTAGAAGGCCTTATTGTTTCAGTGAAGAGAGAAGACAGTTTTTTTCATTGTCCCGCAGCGGGACTCCCGCTGTATTAGAAGCGTCTCCTAGACAGAAATTGTGCCGTGAAAAATCATTGAATTTTCCGCCTCATCCAGTTCCGGGTGCTGTATCGCTTGAGTATCCTGTTTGAAGATAGCTAGTTCGTATTTTCAATCAATGGAACAATGGATTCCGAATGTATATTCAGTGTTTGTCTAAAACCTTGTAAACCATCAAAAACCTTTAAAAACTGAACAAAAATTCTCAACCACACAGGTCCTTAAATGGGTCACTGTCTACGAAACAACTAAATCCGAGTTGCCGGCTACTTTTCATCTTTTCTTGGGGTTCTTTCGGATGCTGAATCCATCCCTAACCTGCCCTAACCATCACTAACTATCCCTAACCAGCCCTAACCAAAAAAGGTTTTTTTTCTGCATTTTGGTTTTGGGACGCTTTTTTACACTGAATCTGTTAGCAAATTCATAACAAAATTCCGAATATGTACACAATTTTTGCCTAAAACTTTCTCAAACCATCAATAACCTAAAAAAACTGAACAAAAATGAGGGAATATAACATTTTCCACCGTTATTTTTCTTGGATTGTTTTCTTTACTCCTTCCAAAAACTAATAGAAAAAAAAATCGGAGGTGCTTGGACTTTTTTGAACAGAAGGAAACCGCTCCCAACTCGCAAATATTATGAATATGTGATGATGAGATGCCTGATATTATAAACGTTATCAACATGTGATGCAACTAAAACGAAATTAAACTTATTTCACTTGGTTATATTAAAATGATCTCGTTATCAACAATAATATTACACGTAGGATTATGAATACTTTGACGGTAGTCAAATACCAAAATAGCTTGTAAGTTGAAGCGCTATTTAGTTATATTCGTGATGGTACAGAATATGTGGAACCAAATACCTACTCTAGGTTGTTGTAACAACCGATTTAAATGAGGCGAAAGTTACAAAAGTTACAGGTAACAGAATAACCAACTACCGCTCTCTCGCCAGCGTGTAAATTGATTTCCGAAGGAAGTTGAATGATCCGTCGCCTAATTCCGCCTGGCAGGTACGTACGGTAAAATCGTTAGCAACGGGCAATCGGATTCCCGCATTTAGCGAACGGTATTTTCGGCTTTGGGGGGAAAACCCAGGAGAAAGGGAAAACCGCTGTTAGGGGTTTAAGGAGGAAGAAAGTGCGTTTCCCCAAATATCCCTGAGGACCACTTAACTTCGGATTTGAGGCGGGATTAACCAACTCGACACTGGCGAAGAGAGCGAGAGGGGAAACCCGGTTAAATGAGGGCTCCGAACCCTCACCAATGACTGACCAATAATAGAATCCCCATCCCAGTGTCGGCGTAGGAGAGAGGCTACAAGCATTATTTTTTTGAAAATTGTTTCAATAATATAAAATTTGCATTCAAACCAACCTTTTTTCAAGCCAAATAAACATTTGCACGAGTCAAATGAACTTTTTTACGAATCCAATGAGACTTTTTGCAAATCTTATTAAACTTTTCACAACGTAAATTAAACTTTTTACGAAACAAAATAACCATTTTACAAATTGAAATACGTAAAAACCCTCACTGAGGAATACGCGAAAATCGTTAAACCGAAATAAGGGTTTACCGGCACTCCTTTTTCATGAATACACTACATCAGTGTTCATGTATTCAGTTTCTTTTTTTCAATCTTCTACAACTGCTAGCGCTACAATTGCTGAAAGTGGGTCATTTTGATTAGGAAAAAGGTTATTATGACGTGTGAAAACGCTAATTTGACTTGTAAACAGGTTAATTTGATTTGTAGAAAGTTTGAATTGGTTTGAAGATGCTATATACCATTGTTACCCACTAAAGGCCGGTTTCACGTTGTTTTGTTTCAACGTTTACTCAACAGATCGGCTGATACACAACGATGTTCCGTTTTTTCCAGTGCCAGTTCAGATAAATCGACGATCAAAACCAATAACCGAATCTGGGTGGTTAGCGTCCTGAACAACGGTTAATGATAGTTTTTTGCCCTCTTTATGTTCACTCCGAAATTCCGATTTGCTACGTTTCTGTTCATTGTGTTATATCTGTTTTGTTTAGTTTTTGTTTCTCGTTTGCTTTATTATTTTGGAATACGATTATAGAGGCTTATTATTGAACACAATAAATCAAGAGTGATGCCGGTTCCCAGCTGGTTAGTTCGGGCGGAAAAACTTGATTTTTTCTTCGCTGGACCTTTGGGTCCCCGAAGAACCAAATTTATATAAATCGCCCTCAATATTCTGGTATTAACACTAATATTCCATTCATTTCCTCAAAAATATTTCCTGACAAAATCAAAAACTAACATAATTTGTCTACTAAAACAATTAATAAATAGTTTATTATCTTTCATTGTAAAACAACCCCAAGTTGGCATGGTTGCACGTGTCACTGTGAAGTTTACGGGGTGTATATCCGGGTGAATCGAGGTGGACCTTAGAGGTTACTGTCCAATAATATAGCTCCAAAGACATTTTTCAATTAAAAAATTGAATACTTCAAAAATATCGAGAATTATTAAAGTCTCATAGAACCAAAGTTGCTTGCTGAGTAGGTAGGTACTTGACTTGAAAAATATTTTAAAAGATACGAGACGAAGCTGCCAGGTAAAACACTTGCTGCAGAATGAACACGTGAGAGGGCTTTCAGCCGGACAAGGTGTTTCTTAACTTGTCAACTATCAACGAATAGACTATATATAGTATAATAGTACCTAATTTCGAAGAAAAAATAAAGGATTTTTTTAAAATGAACTTTTGTCCAGCAAGATTGGTGTGGAAAAAAGAACAAAAAAGTGTGTAGCGCTCGGCTAACGGCAGAGGGTTATTGCAGATTTTGAATCTAAGCACCCTAAACATAAAAATGTTTGCTGTACGGATACAAAGGCATATTATTGAAAATGATAAATTGAAAAATTCTCGGCTCAAAAACTTCTCTCGTTAAAACACGGGGACAAACTTACAGGGGGCCCCTGAAATTTGGAAAACATGAATCAATATTGTATTTTTCGGTCCAAAATTATGTTAATAAAAAGGAACCTTTGTATCAATCATATATTTTTTTACACCTTTCCAAGTTATTGACTGAATATTATTTAGGCCTCAAATATGCTTTCCCCTAGGAAAAGAACCACTTTTCTATTAGTTTTTCTTTAGGGCTAGAATAGTGATTTTAGACGCCTGATTTGAAACATTTTCCCGGGGGTGGACCCCCGGACCCCCCCGTATTCTAGCCCCCCCCCCCCCCAAATATTACACATATACGTCACTCAAACTAACACAAATTGATTCCTTTATAAATTAATTCGGTCAGTTCGAGAAAAAAATGACAGCGTCGAAAGAATCTCAACAATTGTTCGTTCATACATTAGCCATTCAAGTTGATTCCAATTGAGTAAAGAATTCGCGAAAACGATTACGACGTTCCTTCCATCCCGGGGTTAATTATTATAAAACGCGGGCTGATTAATGGACACGTTTATTGCGATCATGCGGTCTCGGTCGAAGCTGGTTCACTCGGACGGGGCCCCACGGTGTAATTGCCTTCTTTAATGAGAGGCGCTACGCTCAATTAACGCTAAAGTTGGACCAACTTCCAGGATATACCGTCCCAATCACTCTCATCTTCTGATACTTTATAAGTAGTGTTGAATTTTGTAGGACTCTACCGTTGGGAAATTACCTAGTAAAGTTTTCATCTAAAACCGTGCCAATTCTAACACATGGGTTGACAATTTTTACATACACTTAACGGGTGTTCGCGATGGATTCAATGAAGAATAGAAATGAGCGAAATTTGAATATAAAAATCATTCCTCCTTTTTTAGTATCATTTGAATAATTTTATTTTCTTAGTGATTTTGGGTTGAATTCTCTTAGAAAGAAAAGGCTCCAAAAATCCAAAATGAAAACCCAAACTGGATTAAACTTTATAATTTATATATACATGTTTAATCAAGCATTGACAGCTTGATCCGTTGAGTTCACAGGACTGCAATATTTGACCTCAGTAATCGGTCAAATTTGAAACAAAAAAAAAGGTCCTTCAAAATCGTTTTAATGAAAAAAGGTGTCTGAAAATCTTTGAATTTATACTGTTTGTCTGCTTTTTCCTTGCATTTTCAAGAAATTCAAATCAATTTTTGAGCTTAAGGCTTATGCTGAAAAATTGACTTAATTGCATCAAAATGTGCTAACAAAAATCGATAAAAAGAGCAAAAAAAAAAAAAAAAAAAAAATTCAAACAATCTGACATTATGTTTAAATAGCAGAATATAGTTTAAAACATTTGTTTGCTGTTGACTAGTTGATAGTTAACCGTTTGTTCAGGTGCAAAGTGCTCATTTCAAGTGAAATTTTGCTCCCACGATAATGCAGCATGACTGGAACTTTTTCGTCTACTAGGACTCCACAGATTCCATCAAAAGGCTGTCAGGCGAGCTTTTATTAAATAATAGAGCCTTGGTAAATTTACGTGGTTTATTTAAATGGAAAAAAGCCACCTAGAAATCCTTAAATCCTTAAACGCATACTTTAAAGCAGATTACCCTGTTAGGATCAATCTCAAACTGAAAAATCTACTTTCAAATGGATTTCATGGATTCGATTCGAGGCCTTCGGACGTTTTATTGTTTACTGCATTGTACGCTATTGGACTCTCGGCTGTTGTGGGTTCAATTTACCCTGATATCGTTCTCAGTATGTGCATACACTAACAATTGTTTTCAAGTCGTAAAAGGTCTGGGAAGGGGCGTCCGGCAAGAGCGTTGGTTGAGCCACCGGGTTCCCAGATATGTTGAAAATCTCCGCGAAAATGGGGCAATTCGCCCCAGTTTTTTTTCCGCACGTCCGCCGGTGCCGCGCTCTGCCGAACGCGGTTCCCTTTGGTCGTAAGTTCATCCAGCGGACCTTGAAATTCTCATATTGCCCTCCTAGAAAAATGAGGAAAATTCCCCTTCAACTCTCCCAATTAATTTGTTGGAATCTGCTAAATTTTCTATTCGTCACTTTTCATTTCGGATTTTGAATTAAGTGACAATTTCAGCATTGGTCGAGCCTGTGGCTGTTCTCCTTTCGTCTGAGTATAGGTCACACAGCCTTCATCCAAAAATGATGAAATTTTGACCACGCTTGATGGAGTAAATGAGCTTCCATTTTCCCAGGAAAAAGTAAAATCTGCGGCAACAGCTCAAAATACGAAAATTTAAAATTCCCACAGTGCACCTGTTTTTTAACCATATAAATTCAATTATGTTGAGAATAGTTGGTCCTATGTTGTTCACCTTTAAACTCTCTACCGAATCTGGAGCTAGCTTCCCAATTCGTTTTGTTGACGGGAGTAGAAAATTTCTGTAAAAGCGGTCTTTGGAGTGAGTGCCCTCGTTGAGGAGAAGCTTCCGTCTTCTTTCAGTAGAGTATATAATTGGGGACAAACTAAAGGAAAAATCAAATGAATTGAGCAAATAATTTCTGAGAAAATTGAATTTATCTGGTAAAAAGGGTAAGCCGAGGGATTTCTCTACTTTTCACATTTCCAGCTATACTTCGCCTTGGTATACCTACGCATTAGAGTAACCATTTCTTAACAATATCTTGTTTGAAATAAAATATCTTCATAAAATTAAAAGCTTTGGAAATTAAAAGTCAGTCATGGTAGCAAAAGGACGAATCACGGTTTCTGTATAACTAAATCAATCGTGCTTTACTAAATACAAACACGTAAAACTAATTTTTCTTTATTCTAATATTGGTTTTTTCTATTGCGTTAAACGAAATAAGTAGAAAGAAAGACCATTTGAATTTCCCAAGACTAAATAAAACATTAAATTCATTTTTGACATCATTCTCCCTCGAAAAGAATTTCAGATTCCATTAAAACTCAATCGCATCCAAATAAAAACGGAGTAAGATAGAACGTTGTCTATATTTCCAACCAAAGTAAGGATTTGAATTATTAAATAGATATCGACGGTTAGGCAATAATCATCATCAGTAAAACACGTAAAACTAAACTTAGTAGCGAAATAAGCAGAAAGAAAGACCATTTGAATTTACCAAGACTAAATAAAACATTAAATTCATTTTTGACATCATTCTCCCTCGAAAAGAATTTTAGATTCCATTAAAACTCAATCGCAAGTAAGATAGAACGTTGTCTATATAAAAAGTAAGGTTAACTGTTAAATCAATTTAGGCCATCATCAGTAACAAACAGTAAGCGAAATAAGCAGAAAGAAAGACCATTTGAATTTACCAAGACTAAATAAAACATTAAATTCATTTTTGACATCATTCTCCCTCGAAAAGAATTTTAGATTCCATTATCAATCGCTTGTTTGAAATAAAAACGGAGTTCAAGATTAAAAGCTTTGAAAGAAAGGCAGTCATGGTAGCAATCGATTCCGACGGTTAGGTCATCATCAGTAACAAACATTTACTGATGATGACCTAACCGTCGAAATCGATTTAACAATGTAACTCTTTACTTTCGTTGAAATATAGATAACGTTCTATCTTACTCCGTTTTTATTTGAAATGGGTTTCCACAACTTCGTCGCGAGTGACTTAGTCCGTATCAATCGCTTCCACTGCAAAACACGTTGAGAATAGAATCTAAGAGATCAAGAGGTAATTTTAAGGCTTGCCTAACAGATAAAAGTGTGAAAGATCATTTGGGTGTCGACAGTATTCACGCAAACGATAAAAGATAACTCACACACGACAAAAAAGTCGATCCCTTGCCGTCTTTCAAGTGGTAAGCCTACTTCCATATTTGCGGTTTCTTTAACATAACCCAAATTCTCTCCTGATTTCATATCGAACCTGTATCAGATTTAATAAATCTATATACAATCCAATCCGATTTGTTATTCATGAAAATACCCAATTCACCATTAATTTCTATTTCAAATTAGTATTATTGAAATAGTGAATTAGGTTTTTGGGGTAGAAATATGTGTTGATTATCATAGATAATTCCAACACCATTTCATGGTCCAAATCCAACTTTCATTTGGTCCCGGGAACCATTTGATTTCTTTCGAGGAAAAGCTCCATCCTGATACGGCGTTAGGAGGCGAAAATGCCGTCATTGTTCAATCCCCATCCCGACGGCTTGAGGAGTTGGAAGGAAGCGAAAACCTCAGAAACTCGACTGTGGAGGCGGGATTGAGCGAGGGGGCCATTTTGTGCTCAGGCACCGAGACGTTCTGGCCTCCTCGTCGCTTGGGAAACCAGCCGCGATTTCAACGTTCTAACGTTTTTGACCTACAACGTTGTCGACACTCGTTCGACAGAACTAAAAAACTCCCAGCAAAATGTGTTCGACAAAGTCGATGTCCGAACAAAGTATTCCGCGGAATTAAAAATTCGAGGAAACTCCATGTACTCACTGGTTGGGGATGGAAACTCAACAAGATAGACTACCTTAAAATTATTAGACAAAGGTTCAATATGTCTGTATTATGCAGCCCTCCTAGGTAAATCAATAGCCCATATTAATTAGACTTAGCCAGTACAATATTTAAACTGGAGCCCTCTACAATGACAATACTTTGTAATTGTGTTCTACATGCCTTATAATGAGCCCCATTTAGATTATGAGGTAGGAAGGGACAAACTACCCTAGTTCTTTCGTAGCAAGCGGATCACTTGGATCTATACAGGGTGGAAGCGGATAAGGGACAAACAAAGTTTTCTATTTATTTGCATCAAAAATGTAGTAAAACCCCGCCAACCATAATTTACTAACTCAACTCGTTCTCTAGATATAATTGTTTAAAGTTTTTTTTTTCAGAAAATTACTTTTTTTAACATAAAAACCCACGTTTTTACTTTAAAACGACTTTTATCCACTTTTGACCACATTTTCGGATTCAGCGTGAAATTCCCTCAACGACCAATTCATATTCATAATCATAAACGTTCCCCTAAGGACCGCAATGGCACTTCAAACATTAAAGATAAATTTCAAATTGCTAGTTTCTGAATTACTTTTATTTTTAATGTACTTCCAAAAAACGTGCTTAAACTTGTCAAACCTCAGAAAAACTTGCAAATTTAGTTTTCTAATGGTATGGTCAACTTGACGATTCCGCGTCGATCTTATGGAGAAATGCCAGTTTGAAGGCGAAAAAACGTTAGGCACTTCGTACAGCAATCGAGGAATCCCAGGGATAAAAGAAACAGTTCGCGGTATGAATTGGGAAAATGATTAAATCCGAAAAATAGAAAAGTTAAAGAAATACTACTTTTCTGGAAAAATGATCGAAAAAATTTCTAGTATTCAGACTAGAAAAGTTTAAATAATCAGACTAGTAAAATTAAGAGAAGTCGCGCTCACAATTTGTTCTCAAACCACCCATTATTGCTTATGCAAGCTCTCGTTCTTTTCCGCTTGGCTCTAACTGTTTTGTCCTGCGTTAGACTATCTTACAATGTTGCGCCTGTCTCTATGATCCTCGCCCTTGGAAAATGACCGCGTATTCCTCGTTTGTGATGCCTGCCATGATGTTATCGTAACTAAACACTTTCATGACGTTATGTCGATTCAACTCGCTTTCACGCTTGAACTAGTCTTGAAACATAAAGGAAATTTAACGCTGAATCCGAATGTGTGGTCAAAAGTAGAAAAAAGTGGTTTAAAGTGGAAAAACGTGGATTTTTACGTCAAAATACGTGGTTTTCTGAAAAAAAAAAAAAAAAAAAAAAATTTATATCTACAGAACGGGTTGAGATGGAAAAGTGCGGTTTAAGGGGTTTTACTACATTTTTGATTAAGAGATTAAGAGAACAAGTTTTCGTCAGTTATCCGCTTCCACCTAGTATTTAAAAAAAAAATAAAAAAAAAAAAAAATCAAATTTGATTGGCCATTCGGCCATTGGCAATTTGATTTGGCCATTTTGCAATCTGGTCATAATTAAGTTGCTATGAATGGATAATGCAATGGATGTATATGGGATATTTACATAATGTGGGAATCAAATTTGAAATACAGTTGTCTTGTTTGACGCTTAAGGTACAATTCCTGGGGTATAAGTCTGAATTGTTTCCATGCATTAGAAATTATTATTGACGTTATCCAATGAAGAAAACAATCGATTTTACAATATGTTGTGGTAGAAATAAAAATAGACGTATGAAGTGTGAAGGTATTCGGCCAGGTTAACAGTTAATGGTATGGACACTAATAATATGGCCGTTTTAACAAGTTTTTAAATTAAGAGTTCGGATTTAAAACGTCCATGTGTTTAATGTAGCTCCATTCGGCGCACGGATTCTATTTTCAATTTGATGTTTGGATGTAACTCATTTTGAAACGTAAAACAACACATTTTGAGGGAGGGTTAAAAATGTTGTTTTCTGGCGGACTACAAAGGTTCATTATTGGAAATATGAAACCCAAAAGTCGAATTCCCTAGTCCGCATTTTCAAGTTTCAAAACTGAAAGCCGGACGTCCTACATCAATCATTGTGACAGGTCGTAATTAGAAGTTGTGAATCATTAACACCTAACTTATGTACCCTCCCCTGAAATAAGTTCCTCAACACTTCTGTTTCAAAAACCCAGCGTATTGGGTTCATTAACATACAGTTTCAGTTACCATAATTTACTCATATGTACATCAAGTACGTTTTAATTATGTGTCCGGTTCGCTGCATGCGAACAGGGGTTCGTGGTCGACTTCCGGGGTTCCGGCCGAGTTTACTAAGCAAACCGAATGTTGAAGAGAAAATATTGTTTTATGCCGGGAGCGGCACTTTTTGGAATTCCCGAATGCATAGTTGCGGACTCAGACAGGTTTTAAATGTGTGGGTTATGAAGAAAGGATATTCAACCTAGTGTTACTATATGTATGTAATTTCAAATGTTTGTTATTTTGACAACTGCCATGAAAATGCAGTAGAATGCTGCAAATCATTAAATAGAGATTTTTATTTCTGCATTAGAATCAATGATCTATGTAAAGTACATGTAGTTTGTGGTATATTATCTTAACTTGGTGCTTAGCCCCTCCATATCCTGTTATTCCGTTCCATAAATATTTCAGCATGGTTAATTAAATTAGAAAATAAACGAAATAGCCTTAAGAGCTTTGGCTGATCACTGAGTCTTCGTGCCTTGAAATTGCCTTGCCTTGAAAATCCAAGGATAGTTCATTGGCTTCATCCTAAACATAATTCTGTGTCCCTGTACTAAGCAGTAGCTGATATCAAAACAATAAAATGGTGCAATGTATGTGGACACGACGAAGGAATCCACGAGCAGAACGACTGAAATTCAAGTAAACGCTACGCTTCCCTTGTCGGCAAATGTAGAACATAAGTTACGAAAACAGCAATTTCAAAACGAAATCTTGAAAACGAAATTCCATTATAATTATATCAGCTGATTCTATCCTCTCACGGTTCTGTCAAAGTTCTAATAACTAAATTTAAAACATCCAGTTAAAAGAGGATCGAGGAAAAATACATTTCCAAACTTACCATACAAATTTATAATTGGTGTTTGCTCAGACGTAACTACTTGATATCCCCTGATGCCCTTATAGTTTTCTGCTGCAGTTCCGTTAAGACTGCTCTAATGTTTAAATTATTTGACTTTGTACTTTCCCCGGCTACGAATAACGTCTAAATACCTATACCTAACGAAGAATGTGGCATTCCGCTTGACATTCTCCCATCAGGTGAATGTTCATGAACAACCAGACGTTGGAACGTTACAACTAACCTAAATACTAGTAGTCCGCGCATGCCCCAACTCCGTTACTCAGTTCACCGCGGTTAAGTATCGTCGCTTCTACCAACTAAACGACTAAACGTTTGTCTTAAATGCTCAGCCAGAATCAGATGAAGAATTAAACCGAGATTGATTTTCCTAAGCACCTCGCACCTCCCCAAGTTGTACTTTATTCTGTACTCCTTGGCACGTTCATTGCGTTCCTCATAATTCCGTCTACCGTACCAACCTGAAATTTTGTTCAGCTTCTATCTGTAAAGATCCCAGACCTCATAACCTCTGTCCGTTATGAAATAACAGTTAATAATTTTAGCGCGTGTTCAGTACTTCCTCACAACGGCTCCATCAAAATTTGGTGGATTTTGGACTGTTAGAAAAAACCAAAAAATACGAATCACAAGAATATTTTTAGGTATATTACTCTCATTAACCATCTTTTTTAATCGTACATCAAATTATTTGTAACAGCCCCCCCCCCCCCTTCCTCAAATATTTTTCGTTCCAAAGTGAGTAGATCCTAAATCTGGAATCTTCGCCCGCCGTACCGTCTGGATTGATATAAAAAATCCGTTTTTTAGCACTTTTCTGCCCATTTTTTCATAACCTGGAGCAACTGGTCGAATGACAGGACTTAACACCGACCCACTACACCCCACGAGCATTCAAGCATTATCTAAAAAAAAAGAACGAAAACTATTCAATTCTTTAATTGGTATATATTCATCTATACTGTCTGACAGCCATCGTCGATATGGCCCAGCTGAACTGGCTTCCCAAGACGCCAAGACGTAATTCTAAATGTGACATTCTGAAACGGATATCAGTCCGTCGGCGTGCGAACCTCCGATTTTTCACACAGTGGAAATGTTTCTTTTTTTCAATTCCTTCTCTTTCGTTTTGTTTATAATTTTATGTAAACGAAGTTTCGGAGGTGAGGGAATCCGAGGTGTTGCGCTGAAGGTAATTAAGGTCGCAGTTTCGCACGGCTGAGCTCAACTCAGCTTGCAATGTCTCGCCTTTGCCCATAACCTCGTTTCTCCTTTATCCTCTCTCGTGATTTTTAATATTGTTCTTTTTTCCATTGAGGTTTTTCCTTCTTGAAAGAGGCACAACGTTCAAAAAACTATTGCCTTATACTCAAGTTGGTTGGAAGATAGATGCTGTTCCGTTTTAACTTTCCAAACCCCCTCGACTAATGGTAATTCTAAAGTAGTTTCTTTGTAGTTTTTCTATGTAAATTTCAGTTGGATGAATTTATGAGTAAATGACTGATTTCATTATCTGGATTTGTTGCAGAGATGATGGAATTGTCGAGCGGGGCCGAGCGTGCATGGTACGCTCCGGCGGAACCGCTCAGGACTGGCGAGGACCAGAGTGGTGACGTCGGTCTCCTCGAATCACCACAGTACCACAGCGTTCCTGCTCCCTACTATCACCACATACCGCACTACGCACCACAACAAAACAGTGAGTTCGCTTTAAAACAATTAGGTTACAGTTGATTCATCGATGATCTTGTTATAGTCGAGTCAAATATGTTTTCTAATGTTACCACATCCTCAAAACTGCACAAAAAACATCCCCTCTGCCATGAGACCAGCTCCTCATGAGGCTTCCATGGCCATCCCACCAAATCCAAGTAAGTCCCCTCTTAGGTCTGAGGAGTGCAGCGGTGCTGAGTGTTTCACCTCAACCTGAAACCAGTCAAAAATGAAAAAATTTCGAGTTCGTCCAGCTCTTCTGAGACTTAGCCGCAGCTCATAAATCAGAGCCAATTGAATGATCTTGTGAACAACGAACGAATAACAGCTAACGAACACGTGATTTATATCTCCAAAAATCAAAAGCTCAGCTTCTTGGTTCATGGTTGCAGCAACGGAATCTCTTGAAAGGAGGTATGCATATATCTTTTCCCAGAAAACGAGTGTCATGAGTTCAATGTTTTTTCCAATCGAGGAAAATCTTGTATTTTGCAAAGATGTATTCCATTTGCTCCAACAAATTGATCTGCCAACCAATTCAGAGGAATGGATACTATCCATTGATAGCCCCAAGGCCAGTTTAAAAGGGGTACTCCTTCATAATGGAAACAAACCATCTATCCCAGTAGCTCATTCAATCTACATGAAAAAAACCTATGACATCATGAAGGCACGTCTGCAGAAAAGCAAGTACCATGAGTACAGATGAGATATTTGTGCAGAACTTGGTGGTAGCCAACTTACAGGACTCCATGGACGTTATACTACATTTTGTTGTTTTTGCGTGAGTGGTACAGCAGAAAATTATGTCGTAAAAAATGGCCAGAGCGTAAGAAACATGAATTCTGTTCATTCTAAGCTGAAAGATTTATTTGTCTCTTGATGTCAAATCATAGACAAATGAATGGAGCCTTTTCTTCCATGATGTTGACAAATGCTTGCGTACGAGTCTGCAACACATTGGGACATTTTCATGAGTGTTTATTATTATTTATTATTTTATTGCGGATTTGTCCATCGTCAATTTTTTTCGCTAACGACACTCTCGCGTTTGTTCACTGATCGTTTTGAAGTGGAAGAAGTACGGAAATGGTTGAAACTAATAAACCAAAACAAAATGTCTTATTATTGGTATCGCGTGAGCAAGTTTTCGTGACGATTTTTCAGTTTATGTACCAAAGCAAAGACATGAAAATGTCAAAAGTAAGCAAAAACACATTGCCAATCATCCATCAGTGGACAAGAACAAAGTAATTTCACCCCCACTCCACACATAATTAGGGCTGATGAAAAACTTCGTGAAAGCAATGGAGAAGGGAGGAAGAGGTTTCATGTACTTGAAACAAAATTTCCGGATCTGAGCGATGCTAAGATTAAGGGAGGAATTTAGTTTTCTTTTGAAGGAAAGATGAATAGTCCTGAGAAAAATGCTAGGATTTCATTTCGAGAGATATGGGCAAAGTTTTTGGGAAACGATAAATCTAGAGACTATCGACTTGTTATAGTACCTAATCAAATAGGTTCCCTAATGTTACCACAGCCTTCCTGCTCCCTACTACCACTAAATACGGCAGTACGCGCCTGAACGAAGCACTGAATTCCCTTAAGGACAGTTCAGTTTGGTTACATTGAACCTATTGATCCCGTAATATTCAAAACAAATAGGGTCCCTAATATAGAACCTAAGGTTTATAACACAATCGATTACATACCCCTTACATAACTTCTACCCAAAATTTCATGAAAATTTGACCCCTCAACTAATTTTTGCGAAGTTGCGCAACCTCAAAATTGTCAAATAGTGGACGATGGTGAACTCTAAAGTTTGGCACATGCATTTTCATTGTTTTTTAACGCTAATTCACGTGATGCTACCCGTTTTTTTAATTTGACTCAATTTTTGCGGAATAATGACCGAAATTTTTTCATTTCGCGTCCGTTTTTTTATTTTAGGTGCCCGTTTTCAGATTTTTACGGGGATGAATTTTCAAGGTCTGATTGAAAAATGTGAAAATAGGAGATTGAAACCTTCTTCAGTGATCAAGTGAAAAATTAATCTGAGAGCCGAAAGTCGGGATAAATGATGATTTTTCACGCTAAATAAACCAATTTTTGTCATTATTCCGCAAAAATTGAGTTGAATCAAGAAACGGATACCATCACATGAATCAGCGTTGAAAAACAAATGAAAACGTGATTCACGTAGTGCTATCCGTTTCTTGATTTGACTCAATTTTTGCGGAATATTGATTGATTGGCAGTTGCGCGGAGTGCGCAAATATATTTGAGATCCTTGGAAAAAAATGGGAGGGGGGGGGGGGAAACAACTCGTGGACACCCTGTATACATCGCTCGAAAAAAAAAACCGTAACGTTCGCTGTCTTAGGATGAAGAGACGAGTTTTATTTTTCTATGTCGATACTCTCGTTCAGATAAGTGAAGAGAAGGGAAGAGAAACAAAAAAAAAAAAATAAATAAATTTAAAAAATAGAATTAAAAAAAGTATCCAGGTCCGTGCGCCTCGAACCCATGTTCCTTCTAATCTCTCCCCCACCTGAGTCGCACCTGTGGAATGTTGCCTTCGATCTGGAACCACTAATTTTACAACTACCAATCTTACCGAGGGGAGTTTTAACAACGGGCTTAAAAGGGGGTAAAGATGGCCCCTGGGGGGGAACTCACCGTCGTTATAGGAAGCGAAGATTGGGAATGGTGGTGAAGGGGGGGATGATGTCCGTCGTTATGAGGAGGGAAGCCCGAGGAGTCCGTATTGCGCCTAGGAGCGGGACTCGTCGCTGTATCTCGTAGCCCCCGGTCGAGTTTTTATTTGTCGGCGAAGTGCAGAGTTGGAAGGTGATGATTACCTTGAGTAATGATCACTTATCAAATTACTTTGCTGTTTTGATGGAAATTCACCTTGGCTGACACCAGCAATTGTCAAAACTCAGAATTCAGGCCTTCGAACAAGAAAATTTCATTGAGAGTAATTGTAATTCCCATCCAAATTCCTGTTATGGTAATTGAAAATGCAATTACTTTTTCTGATTACATGTAATGGGTATTAACAAGCCCCGTTCCAACTACATGTAATCGGAAAATGTAATCGCAATTTCGATTACCATCATGGGAATTGAACTGGAGTAATCCCATGACACGCCTGTAATTTGATCACTATTAAAAGAGAGATTTTATGCAGTTATGGGCAAAATCAAAGTCTTCCATTTTTATAGGCCGATGTCGTTATCTTAAGGGTTCGCGGAGTAGTTGGTAAAGTTCTATAAGTTTCGTAGTGATTTTGGTTTCGAGTTGTTTTACACCTGAGATGACTTAATAGTGGTGTGAGGTGATGGAATGGTATAGTTGCCCCTTCGTTGAGATGGATGCGGATATAATGCTCCGCCAAGCTCAGAGGATGACCCAGACTCTTGCAAACGTCTGATTCATAACCCAAGGCGACGGATTCTAAAATAGGAAAAGGCCAACTAACCATATTCATCACAGTGGTTAACTAGCAGGATTTCAGTTTAAAAATATCTTTCTTGCGTAGAAAAATTACATCTCCGAGAAAGTAATTATTAGGAGTTCGTTACCAGTCCGATCGTACGGTACAATGTCGTCCAAATTTGAAAAATTGTGATCCAATTAATCTACAAGTATCATTTTTAACCAGAACAACCAAGAACTTTGATTTTGCCCAAAACTGCGTGAAATCTCCCATTCACTTGTAATCCAATTACAGGAGTGTAATGGAATTAATCCATTCCAATTTCTTTAATGGTAATCGAAATTGCGATTACTTTTTTCGACTACATGTAATTGGAATGGGTTTTTGAATTCCCATTACATGTAATCAGAAAAAGTGATTGCATTGTCAATTACCATTACAGAAATTGGAATGGGTATTGCAATAAATTTCTCATCACCCTAATACCTTCCAGGTCAGCCACCATAAAACTGGAAATTTAATAGCGAAGGGTCCAACGATAAAACTTCATTCATGATGCACCTTAAAATAAATAAGTTTGAAATATGATATTAATGACCCTTATTAATAATGTAGCCTCAATCACCATCACGGACGGCTGCGCTGGAAAAATGTTCCCGTAACATTCGAATTAAATGCGCTTGCAGTTTAGCTCATTATCCTACGATAGGAAAAATAACGGAACAAAAGAAAACAAAAATCGTGAAAAATTCATGGATCATAAAGTGCAATGAAAGCGGCAATAAAATTATCCGGTTTCCTTTTTTTTATTGTGTTGTCTGAAATAAATGGAGGGAAGGAGTTGAGAAGTGGGAAGCGTGCATGGAGAGGAATTGATAATGAGATTTTACATCTTTTTCTTGGAACGGAGCTCATTGCTCTTCCTGTATGAGCTTTACGGAGGAATTAAACCTCCCGGGGTCATTAATGGGTCATTAAATTGAGTGTCCATCCTGTAAGAATGATGCGAATGCGCTCAGATAGCTGATTTTGACGATGCGTCGGAAGAGTTCAGGTTTATCATTTTCAATAATGAACCTTTGTAACCGACGAATTCTCGGCACCGATCTCAGTCAATTCTGAAGGGTGAAATCGAGGGGTTGAAATTTAAAACTCTGATTGTCGAAATCTTCTGAAGTAACATTATTGTATAGGTATGTGTTCGTTATTGATACATGTGTAAGCGACAAATGTATTTATAATGAGGAACGCGCTGTAGGAGTACCTATAGTCTCAGACAAGCTAAGCCAGATACATGAAGTAAGGAGCTGAATTGGCTGATAAGGGAATTGCGTTGATTTCAAAAGTCCGGCAACAACTGACCAAGTAATCCCGTGGCGAGAGGCTTCACCGATTTTCCGTTGGTTTTCAGGACTGTCTAGAATATACTACCTTTACCGCCGCTTAGCTGCTTCTGTCCTAGAAGAATCAAAGAACTGTTTGAACTGGTTCTGAACAGCAATGAACGCTTAAGCGATCCGGATTATTGATTCTAGACGAGTTCTTTGGGTGAACGACTCCAGTAGGGGGCGTGATCAGTTATGAACCGTTCGGAACATCTTATGTGCTGATCCGAACTAGGACGATGTATGCAGTACCTCATGAGTTACATTTGAGTCATACTAAGAACTGTTCTTTTTATCCTCGTATCCTCCGGAAGAATTCGGCTCTACCCACGCAAATCAGAAGGTAACGCAGGAGCCAAAGTAACTCGATAGAAGTAGCCAAGCAAATTAGCGAAGCGAAACCTAACAGCGAGCATAATATTACAAGGCTACGAGGCAGATGTTGTGAAATAATTCCGAAGTCCCGTCAGGTGCTGCCGTAGGCAGTGAGGGGCTATGTAAGGCGAAGTGCGTAGGAGTGAGATCTCGTCGTCCGCTCTTGGGCTTCTCACGAAGAGAAACACCGAGAGATATAAAACACGAATAAGACCCCAAGAACCGGGCTAAATACGAAGCCCAGGTGCCCGGCCCCCGAGAGTGGGGGTTAAATGGACAAGCCTTAACTCTTGACGGTTTTTGTAAGAGATGTCAGCTAATTTCCTCTTCTGAGGACAAGAGACAAGCTCCTGCCATGCAGTTAGGCGAGCTCCCCGAACGTAGCCTGCGTCTTAATTTTCAACCGCATTTGCATTTGATTCGCTCGAACGCTGGAATCTCCTTCATCCGTTAAGTAGGTATAGTTGCGCGTATTTCTCCAATTTTTGAAAAAGAAAACTTTAAAACTTGATAAAAATGTCCCAAATGTCGTATTAAAGCTATTCGTTCACTGGGAGCGGAAATCCGAACTCCGTTCGTCCAAAATGCTGCGGATGGTGATCTTCCTTTGATCGACTTAGCACGTCCGAATGCGTAGACCCTCTTTACAAACGTATTTTCAATTAATCTGAAGACGATTTTTTTAGCATTGGGATTATCCCCTTTGATTTATTACCGGCGACACCGACTTAGTAGACGTAGTGGGGAAATAACGGTGAATCATATTTTCGAAAAAAAGAGAAGAGTAAAGCGAATCGACAGATCGAAGACAGTCACCACCTATTCTATTTTCATATGAATAAGTAAGTAGAAATTCTCAATTCTCAGTTCATCGAGCAGTTTCCATGAGGCTAAGGGGCCCGAGGAAACACGTACGAGGACTAGGACTGGAGGACGGAGCAGCTATTTGGCTACCGGAAGAATAAAATCACACACACACACACACACACACGTACTTACATACATACGTATATATGGTTAGGAAAAAAAAGAGAATCAGATTAGTTTGGCAAAATCAACTTGAATTTTTGGCATATTATCAAATTGAAAATGTTGGCAAATTAATTTGAACCTTTGGTAAAATCAATTTTAACATTTTTCATCTCAATCTAAACTTTCGGCGACTCAATTTCAACTTCTGGCATACCACTTCGAGCTTTTGGCATATCAATTTATACTTTTCACAAATCCCAACTAACCCAACGTTCCACCCCATATAATGATCAATAAATGTTTTTTCTCTCTCTCATAAGTAAGTAAAAAGTAAAGTAAAGTAAACAAGGAATTTCACCTTGGATTTACGTCCGACTACCTGGAAGTGTCGCGGACGTCGCCAGCCAGAATATTTAAGGACATTTTCCTATAGATTCTGGAGAATACCTGCTCTACTTGAAGAAGCAGTAATTTTCTTGCACGTGAAAAATCAGCATTTCAGCGTTCATGTTCCTCAACTTCTGTTTCGCACGTGTTTGTACGAAAAATCCCAGCAGAATGGAATTCGTGCATGTTCGTAAAAAACTGACGAACGATGTGGCCGTAATGGACTCCTATCTGAATCACATGTTCGAGTCGTCCGTGCGTTTACGGACGATTTTGGACGAGTTTGGTATTTAGCGCTTCCAGTGGACGAGAGAGGCCTTAGGGATCTTACGACAAACCGAATGATCACCCACCCTTGTTGGTTCCGAATTCGGTGTAACCCTTGAATGAGTTGGAGAAAGTCAACATATATTGCATCTCGAATAGAATAATGATACGATCTTGTTGCAATTGATAACAGATTATCAGACCATTCTTGTCCGGCAACCTGAGAAACTCGAGCGGGATCAGACCACTAGAACTTCAAAAAATGATGCTAGGTGAAGTTTGTAAATTTCCTGAAATGTCATCTGAATCGGATCCAATTGGATAAGTTACAAGGATTTCGCTTTCGCGCATGTGGAATAGGTTGTAAGATCTCGTTGAAATTGATATGATACCATTAGACCGTTCTCTCTCAACTTCCATGGAAATTTGAGCTCCGTGTATGTACTTTATCGTAAAGACAGAAAATCGATTTATAAGCAATGAAATTTATCAGGGACTTTGAACAGATAAATGATGAATGGATTGATAACTTTATCCCGAGGAAAAATAATTTACATCGCATAAAGTATAAACCATTGGAATGTACCCATAACTATAGGGCAAGACATCAAACTGTAAACAGCCCCAAAATTTCGCACATTCCCTAAAAATTCCATAAAATTCGGGCGAATACTGTAAGAATTATTCCTGTTCCAGGGATCAGCAGACACGCGGAGACACGCTCCTAAAACCCCAACAGACAGACACAAAACGAAAGTTATTCAGAATGGTCTTAAACTCAGAATGATAGTGGGAATTTTGATTTTGGAGAAACAAACTATACATCTCCCGAGAGTGAAAGCAAAGCTTCTGCTACCTATCCGTAAACTAGGAAGCAAAATTGCTACCTATTCACCTATTCAATGTTTGATTATCATGATCACGATCAAGAGATGAAAGTAGCCGATTTGAGTAATTCCCTTGTTACTCGCTTCAATTATCTCACTGTAACAATTTTTGAGAATGTTTGGCTAATGTATTATCATTTGCTTAGGGTTGGAGAGAAGCTCTATAATAGCTCTCGGCTATTTATGTCGGGTCGATAAGTAAATACACGTTATCGTGTCGATTATATAATGAAATCCCAGTGGTTGGCTGAACTAGATGACGTAATATTCGAATGAATGTTCAGATTCTATCATTCCTTTGATAGGCGAATTGTGGTTGGGTCCTACCAAATACTTTAATATTTATTCGTTTGGGGCGATCATTTAGGGAGAAAGGATCATCTTCGCATTTCCAGCATTCATCTGCACGATTTCCACAATTGATGGTGGAAGTGTCCGGACCTCATTTTCAGATCGCACTCTGAATGTCTTGTGGTCTGTGGCACCGCATCTGCAGGTTCTTTTTAGCATCTGATTATTTGATGCTGGCGTCGTATGTCACCACAAATTACATTTGTTGATATTATGTAAACATTTTTCAAATCAATTGACATAACGAACTTTGAAATCTTGCATCAAATTATATTAGCAATGAGTAAGTGTTAGCTGTGTTATTGATGCTATCTGTAATCTGAAATGTAATTGAACTTTCTGAAATTTCGGCGACCGAAATGATTTCTTAACAAGTCTGAAATCAGCATATCCCAGGATTGGTTTGCCCTCGAAAAAACAAATGCCATTTTTTGTTTTTGACCATATTAAGTTTTAGACATAAATTAACAAATTTTGGAATGTGTTGTCCAAAAAATCCTCGACCGCAATGAAACTCTCAATTTTATGAAAATGTCCTCAAATGACCTCATTTGATTTTTCAGTAGCGTGCAAAGTTGCTGTAATCAAAACCTATCAAAACCCAAAGTATGACACATAATTTTTTTTGTTTTTCAAAGCTGATTTAAATGTAGAATCAACGGTTGCAGTAACATGAAAAAACGGGGAATATGTGTTGAAAAAACAATGGAAATTCATGTGTTACACTTTGAGTTTGCTAACATTTACGTTTTCGCAATTTTGATGATTTGGCATGGGATGAATTGCGTCTGGCAGAATAAGTCAAACGAGGGGCCAAACTTCCATGAAATTGAGCTTTAAATACGAATCTAGAATAAAAGATAGGAAATATGCTCATATACTTGAAACATGCTCATAATTGAGATCTTTGGAAAAAAAAACATGCGGATATAAAAACTAAAAATATCTTTA
Source organism: Creontiades dilutus (assembly GCA_031894815.1). Classification (NCBI taxonomy): domain Eukaryota; kingdom Metazoa; phylum Arthropoda; class Insecta; order Hemiptera; family Miridae; genus Creontiades; species Creontiades dilutus. The sequence continues at coordinate 207,418 of JAVIWC010002734.1, read as the reverse complement.
GACCAATAATTGCAACCTTGTGGTCGGGCATTTTTGATCGATCGCTGAGCGCGTTGTGGGTGATCCAAAACTCGGTTGAGGGGTAAAACTGTCATGCGCATTGTGACAATGCAATGTTTGAAATCTTTGCAAGAGAAAGGGAAAGTTATCGACAAGTTATTTGATTTCTCCACTGTTCGTGGAAATAGAAAAGGTGGGTCGTTCAATGAGAACAATATGTATCCATTGTTTTTCTTCCTAAATTACGTCATCCCTGACCATTTCTATGTATCTACTATTTCCGTACTTTTTTCGACGTGATAACTGAAGCAAACCAGGACCACAGTATGAATCGAATATGAACTATCCGAGTACACAGTATGTAATGTGTACTTAGGGGAGCAAATAGATGGAAGTTCGATATCTGCTGGCGATGGCATCGGGATAAGAGATTTTAACGCTTCATGCTCTCGGAAATCCCGGTACCGCCCGGGCATCGGAGACCGTGTAATTTCACTTAAGACCTCCGCATCAGGATGATAGAGGTCCGAAGAAAGTTTTTCGGAGGAGTATTATAGAAATGAAGAAGGAACAGTAATGACGAGGCCCCTTCAAAAACCTGCCTGAGGGCTCCCTTTCCCGGGTTTCGGTGTGTAATTTTTGGGAGTTTGAACTTGAAGTTGTTACCACAAGGTTTTGGTGGGGTCTCTGATGATATGTGCTGTATGTTAAACAGGGGTACCTTCCCGAAAAAACATTTCAGCCTTCGGGTGGCTTACGAAGGATTTTTTTTCCCCTGCCTCTCCATAGGTCCTCCTTTCGGATAATCTGGCTTCGGGGATCTTTTTTGCCTGATCTCCGCCCGATCGACAGAAATTGCCCCCTCTGGAATCCATTAGTTCCCATCTCTACCGGTCTGATGCTGTCTTGTTAGGGGCTTATCCGTCAAGATTATCAGCAGATGTAAGAGGTGCTAGGATTATAACTGGAATTAATGTTGAGACTCTTGTCTTGTTCTCGACTCTTCTACCTCCACGTCACGGTGAATTTGAAAGATGAACTCAATAAGGCCCTTATAATTCGCACTTTGTTTAGATTTAGTGCAAATACTCTTACTGCCAAATATAAACTCAAACAAACTACTAATAATATGACAATACTCCTGCGCTACTAGTCAGTGCACCTATTTTATTTAGTTATTGGAGAAAGAAATCTCGCTGCAATCCCAAAACAAGCTCCAAATTCGCGTGGGACTGGTGCGACTGGTGCCAAAGCCTCCAACACCCATCTCACTCTACTATGCATGAAGCTGTTAAGAAGCAAATCACCCTTCATTTCACGTTAACGTTTCTATAATTCTCACTAGCCCTTATTGATGGCAAAACCGAAAATACCTGAAGACAGCGGACCATTCCGATTGGCCCATTCACAGCAGCGTTTAACAGCAACAGCCCTGAAAACTATCATTTTAGCAATAGATAATCATAGGGAGCAGTAGGTCATTATTCATATGTTTTTTCTACAAACTCAATGTTAATTTATGAATACCTACTCTTTTATCTACATAACGTGAACGAATAGATGTATTCAAATGTTTTGGTAAACTCAGAAGAAGTAGAATATCTTGGTACAATGATTCAAGGAGCAGAATTGCCTTGGGAATGTTCCGGCGTACATCAACACCTTCAGAAGGTCTGTAGACATGTATTGCGGTCGCGCCTAGTTTTATAGCAGCGATAGATGATGAAATCATTCGTCTGTTCTTCCCCCAATACCTTAACTTTAAGCAAGATCGAACCACTAGACCCTGAAAAAATTAGTCTTAGGGGACATCTTGCGCTTACGCAGACAAATATATTTATTTATAATTAACGAAACTGAAAGGGGACTAATTGTAGCCTACCCTACATTCCCCATGAAAATTTCATCAAAAACGGATTTGTTACAACCATCTGCGGGCACATGGACTGACACATACAGACAGACAGGCACGAAACGAGTTGTTCTAAATAGTCTAAAACGCAAAATTCGACATTTTGATTTCGGAGATAACATTTTTCCCTCCCGAAAATGAAAACAAAGCTTCGGAGACCAAACTCCTAATCCCCCACCACTCAACAATTAGAATGTACGTTGCCACCATTTCTGTAATTTGCTACCATTAGAAATGTGCTGGAATGCGCCTTCGATACGCTAAGCCAGAACACGATTTGCTATTAAAATAATTTTCCGCTCAAATGGTCGAACCCCCCCTATATACCAGGTAGCCCGCTAATTCAAGAAGAGGCTAATTGCAGGGGAAAACTCACGGATGGTAACGTTACTAGAAACTTCGGATTTGCACCTGATTGCTAGAAGCTCAGGCGAACCGTTCATAATCCTGTGTTCACTGCTCATAACATTGGCTCTTGATGATCTTCCTAGCTATTAGCGACGCCTCTGTGACTTCGTCTGCCTTCGCTCTTCCCCTCCGTTTCTATTACGGTCCTGAATCCGAAGAAGTCTAAGGAGTCTAAAATGGTAAATACAGTAGAAAGAAAGGGCAAATATTACCTAAAAGCTAAAAGCAAAAGCTAATTTAGCTGAGATTCAGCGTAACTGATGCAATTTTAGCTATTAGTTGTTGGAGGACACCTATTTTATATGCCAAATTAGCTATTAGTTGAAAGGAATAGCTAAAGCTTCGGAACAGTAACTGTCAGGAGAGGCTAAACTCTAATACCTTCAGCTGTAACTCTCAGATAACAGCTAACTTCGAAAAATAAAATGAAATTAAAAAAAAAAGCTATCGAGTCTACGTAGGAATAGCGGAAGCATTGTCTTCATTTTCGGGGGATGAAACATTTTTTTTCCTCTCCAAAATGAAATTTTCCACTCGCATTTTGCTTTTTAAGACAATCTGACCAACTTGCGTTTTGTGCCTGTGTGTCTGTGGCCCTGTATCCACGAATCCTTGTAACTAGACCATTTTCTACAGTCTCCATCATTGCTTCTACATTCTGGGTTTCATTGCTTAGAAATTAATGCGCAAAAAGCTCCCAGCCTATTTTCTCGGATTCTAATCGCCTGATCAAATTTACTGGGTAGTTAGAGAAGAACTGTGTAATGATCCCATATACTTGAAAACACATCAGTATCATTAGTAGCTACTGCGCAAGAACAAGCGTGGAACTTTAGTAACAAGTCTAACTTTTACATTTGTCATGCAAATTTGACGAAATTGTCCGGGAAGGTGTGAACTAGGCATGGGTGATACTACATTAGTTCCATCGCTCATAAATCAATACATCAGCAATCCTAGATACATGTTTTGATTATGAGTGATGAAACTCACAGGAGACCATCTACTGCCTATCTAGCACATCCTAGAAAACTGTAGAAATTATACTTGTTACTGGGATTCCATGTTCTCCAAACGCACAGAAGCTAGTAATTATACTGGTGTGATGAGACTGAACATCCTTTAAATTTGAGCAAGATGTGCCCACTAGATCTTGAGAAAATGATGCTGAGTGGATTTTGCTCATGCCCGTGAGCACCGACTGTTACGAGTTATGCGACATATATGGAACCACCACTAAATTTGTTGTGAAAGATCTAAACAAAAACGCGAGTGGAAATTTTGACTTTGAAAGAAGAAACCCAGATTTGGAACCAATTTTTTTCAATGTTAGCTATAAGCTGAAACCTACAGTCAAAGCTATTACCGTTTAGCTTCTCCTGACAGCTAATTTCTAATTTTCCGCAGCTAATAGCAAAAGCTGTTTCTTTAAACTAATTTTTAATTTAGCTTAAAAGATAGCTGTCTCGCAAGAGCTAATTCCTAATATTCCTGCAACTAAAGGGGAATACCTAAATAATAATTCAGCTGGTAGCTATAAAATTAGCTGGGTAATGCTCAACCACGGATACTAGAATAGGTACATGTATTCTAGTACCCGTTTGCTCAACTATAAAATACCTACACAAAGTGCCGCGAAAGATTACCGTATTCGTCAAAATTTTTAGTTAATTATTTTCAATAACAAGCCTTTGTGATCGTCTGGTACTTTTAAAACTCCCTCAAAGTTAGTCGTTTTGCTTTTCAAAAATCGTAGATTTCAAATTTGCAATGTCTGACCGCCTTACCCCTACAGATGTAAATGGTAATGTCCAAAAATTTGCCAAAACGTTGTTTTCGTCGTTTATAACGACACATTCAAGGTGGCCTGTCGTTTTCAAGTACTTTTGGACGAAAGATCGACCGTGAAAGGTTGTAGTTTACTCCGACGGGTTTGAAAAACGTTATTTTGGGGATGTTTTTGCCCCGATGCTCTCATCTGCTACCTTTGGTAGACTTTGAAGCAATAATTAATCTAACTAGGGAATAATGCGTGAGGTGGGTGTACTTCATTAAAATGCCGCTCCTAATTGAATGTTGTAGTTTTTTCTCAAAAGAGCTGTCTTGGTTGCTTCCTCTGTCAGGACATTTTGAATAAGGTTCTAATTAATACGTTGCAATATGACGTTAGATGATTGGGGCATATGCAAATATAAGGGGATTATAATCAAAGAGCCGTTAATGGAGGTACGGAATGGGTGTTTGCAAACATTCACTTACCAAGAGATATAATTGCTGATACATACGCTTTGTCGGAAGTCTTTTGATGGAAAAATGTTATGAAAAAGAGTGACACGAAACTTGACTGGATGGATCGCTTTATTCTACTGTTGAGGGTTCTGAAAAATTGGTTCATGGTTCGCGGTCAATGTTGATTCGATCGTAAACTTCGTTTATATGGTTCATGAACCCATTTATAAACTAAATAGTTCTATTTTACGACTTTCATTTGAAACACATTATCAAGAAAACCTTTGTTCTCACTGAAAAATTAAAGCCCTAATTTCGGATCTTTTGGTAAAATCACGGACTGGGGAAAATCCGAGAATTTCTCACAATATGATGTTCTAGTATTTTAAGTTGTTTTTTCTTTTGTTACCAAAGTGTTTTCTATGGATTATTAACTTGCCATTCGAATGTCCGTGCCCTCAGGGATCGATTGAAGCACCTCCACGTTAATGATGTCAAAATGAATTACCCGGAAAATGTTGTGATGACCACTTTCCCGAAATTGCGGCCCTTTGCGCGCCCCTACGTGACAGAATTGGGTGATGGACAAATATAATTACCGACATTGTCGGTTATTTCATCTCTTAGTCTCTTTTCTGAGTTGTTTAGCGGGATTTTTGCTGGCACAAGCCAATCACATTTTAAATTCAATGAATTATAAACCGTTTTGAGGAGGAAGGAAACACATCAACAGGGAAAGATTTTTCCTAGCACTTTTCACGAGCTTGACAAACTCGTGGTTGGTACGATGGGAGGGTGGTTTAGCCCCTAATAAATAATGAAAATGGGAGCGCGGCTGTCTGGTCGCCAACAAAGGAGGCGAAACAGAACGGATTATCATGAAGGGGAATCTCTTTAAAGAGATTCTCTCTAAAGAGATTCCCTTCATAGTGATAAAAAGACACCCTCTCTCTAAAGAGCGTAAAGGGATAGAAAGCCCCTAATACATTAGTAGTTCGTTCGGGAGGGAGGAGAAGAGAAAACAGTTCGAAGGAGGCGCCTGGGGTTTTCCGACCTCGGAAATCTTGATAAACTCCGTCTCTCTGCAGAATGGGAGTTTTTTTTAAAAGAATGTATTAATCTGAGCGAAAAGCCTCTTTTTCGGGCAGGACTTTGACTGAATGAACGGTCCAACCCCTTTTTCGAGTACTGTGGTACTTATATGAGGGGAAGATATCAGCTTCGATTGAAAGCACTTTTTTGTGAAGCATTGGGACGCGCTCCTACTTGAATGGGACCCTAAGGGCCTCAAAAGAGTTTCGCCTCGGTGTTTATATGTAATCACTGATGTAAACCAACTCGAAAACAGCCCAAAATCACTGAGAAACTTATAAAACTTTACCAACTACTCCGCGGACCCCCTCCCCTCAAGATAATGTCATCGGCCAATAAAAATAAAAGACTATGATTTTGCCCAAAACTGCATAAAATCTCTCTTTCACCTGCATCCACTTACAAGCGTGTAATGGGATTACTCCATTCCAATTCCTGTAATGGTAGTCGAAATTTCGATTACTTTTTCCGATTACATGTAATTTGAATGAGTTTTTTGAATTCCCATTACATGTTTTCAGAAAAAGTAATTGCATTTTCAATTACCATTACAGGAATTGGAATGGAGAAATCCCTTTACACGCCTGTAATTAGATTACAAGTGAAATAGAGATTTTATGCAGTTTTGGGCAAAATCATAGTCTTTATTTTTATTGGTAGATGTCATTATATTAAGGGGAGGGGCTCCGCGGAGGTTGGTGAAGTTTTATAAGTTTTTCAGTGATTTTGGGCTGGTTTTGAGTTGGTTTACATCTGAACACACCTCACAGACTTGTGACTACAGTTTTGCCAATTCCTCAGTGATTTTGGGCTAGTTCAGAGTTTGTTTACACCTGAGATGACTTGATAGATGTTAACCAGCAGGGTTTAAATTCAAAAGTATCTTTCTTGCGAAGAAAAATTACATCTCCGAGAAAGTAATTATTATGAGTTCGTTACCAGTCCGATCGTACGGTACAATGTCGTCCAAATTTGAAAAATTGTAATACAATTAATCTAAAAGTATCTTTTTTGACCAAAACAACCAAAAACTTTGATTTTGCCCAAAACTGAATGAAATCACCGACTCACTTGTAATCAAATTACAGGAGTGTAATGGGATTACTCCATTCCCATTACCCGGTACCAAATCCTGTAATGGTAATCGAAATTGCGATTACTTTTTCCGATTACATGTAATGCCCACCTCAGACTTTCCAGTGCTCTCTGCTTGAGTGTTAGGTTTAGGGGCGACCAGCATGCCATTGACCAGAGAGAGCTATGTGTTCTATGCAACAGAACGGATCAAGAAAGTTTGCAGCATATTTTGTGTGTGTGTCCCCAATTAGCCTATCTTCGCCTGAAGTATTTTGGATTCCGCAGAGTGAGCCCTGAGCACATCCGTAACAATTGGTTGTCAGCGAAGAGTGCTGTTGAAACCCGCATGGTATGTGGGTTCTATGAGGCCTTTTTGGCCCTCAGGAAATTTAAGGTGGGGCTGTTGGAGGATGCAAATTTACTTTAACTAATATTTCGGAGACTGGAGCGAGTTTAAATAATAAAGGTTAATAATTAGTTACATATAAGGTCGTGATAATTAGTTAAATAAGACGATTTGCTATATTTTCATGTTTTTTTCCTTTTTTTTTTTTTTTTTTTTTGAGCGATGTTAATTGTTGAATATTAAATGGTTCTCCTACTTCTGATATCTTTGTAAATTGAGGGGATACCTCTGTCAATAAAGATTTTTTGATTTGATTGATGTAATTGGGATGGGTTGTTTTAATTCTCACTACATGTGATCTCAAACAAGTAATTGCATTTTCAATGACCATTATACGAATTGGAATAGGAATTGCAATTAGATATCTTCAAAAGGAATGTGACTTTGTAATGGGAGTGAGAATTCCTTTTATAACAACCCAGACTCATGGTTACTAGTTACCCGAACTGGCCTATCCTGTAACAACACTCTGACCCCTCTGAAAAATCAAAAATACTCCTCATCGTCAGCTTTTTCTCTCTTAACATGTTAACTCTCGACGACATCGGATGACCGGGCAATGAGTCAGCCCGCGTCTCTGAAACCGACTCCGGCCGACCAGGCGCGCGTCGGCTTCCCCCCCATTTTTTTGTCCGTCAACCAATCGACGCCGATGCGGCGCAGTCTCTTTGTAACCCAAGAGAGCGTGCTCTAATTTGAATTGATATCGGAATCCGTGCCTTCGTATATGTGTCCCTACGGACGTATAGGTTTGTACGTACACGTATAATCATCTGGGTGTGTGTAACGGAATCTCTCGCCCAGAACCGTACCGGCCCGTTTTTTCAACCGACTAACGTTTGTCGGTAATTTTTTTCGGTCGATTTTCCCTTTTTTTCGAACATTTTGATCACTTTTTAAATCCCACTAACATCTGATTCTCATCCTTTTTTTAACTCTGCGTTTTCAAAGTCACTTTTTGTGCAGTTCCGTTTTTATTGTTTTTTGATGCAGGTAACACACACACGTACAAGGAGGTTTTAAGAGTTGGTTTTAAGATTTTTCCCACGGCGGTTCGTACTGGACAGATGAAAGAGTCCGAACTCAAATGCAACACCCGTGAAATCCTTCATTCGGCCTCACTGGTGATCAACAATCCTCATACAGAACCACCGTCGTGAGCCGTTCATTTATTATTTTCATCATTTTCGGTCAACGGAATTCAATAATGAACCTTCTTCGGTCCAAGTTTGAAGGTACTTAGAGTCCAAAAAGTTCTACACCCGGAGCTTTTCTCAAATACTGGACAGAAACGCTGTAACTTAAAGCATAAAGGTTTACAACTTGTGTATTAGATAACCCTCCTACTCGGATCACCGGACTAGGACAACTGGACTGTACATTCGGAAATGTAACCCAATAGAAAAACAAAATTTAAAAATACAGGCAAAGAATGTTCCATCTTGTTCTCCTCAAATAAATTGAAACTTGCAAGACAGTTTAAAAGTATCTGGGCGTTATCATTGATTGCCGTCTTAAATGGAAAGCCCATAAGCTCAATGTAAGTGCAAATATTCGTAAATCAGCTTATATCTTCAACACTGCAAGAAAAATATTCCCGTCAAATGTATTAAGAATGATATTTCATGCGTACATCAATTCCATTGTTAGTTACTGTATAACTGCTTGGGGTGGTGCGTATGAGACAACATTTAAATTTGTAACTTTTTCTTTTAAAGCTGTGATACGATTACTTTTTGGAGTGGGTTACTGCAGCCACACAAAACCACTCATGCTCAAATTAGATGTAATTTATCCCAGATATGTTTATTCATACAGAGCAATTTCAACAAATTTCCACTTATGCCTTTACTAGGACAAGATTTGAGCCTATTGCTTATATCCCAAGACCTAATTTTGATTTTTTTCAACACAAGTTTAATTATTTGGCACCTAAACTTTTCACGACTCTACCCAGCTCTCTGAAATGCAAAACTACTTACGCACAATTTAAAAGTATTAATTTAGTATCCACCATGCTCAGAGGGCTGGCGCCAGCCGCTCTCTTTTATCCTCTCTCAGTGAAAGACAACCATCCCACTTGAGTGGGATTCACGGAACTAATTTCTATCTGAATTAAACAAACAAAACTTCCAATTTGGACAATTTACAGTGCGTCAAGAATTTTCGGCTGTCCAACAAACTTATTCTTTCTTCTACAATGCTTGATTTTTGCTGCGAAAGAATTAAGGATTCTCGAATGCCAAGGGGTTTTCATGGCCTTCCCCCTGGTCGGAAGGGCTGAATAAAAAGTTCGTTACGAAATGAAATTCTCGACTGTTGATTCAGCCCTAAAAATTAGTTGTGATCGAGGAGGCTCGAGAGAGTGACAGTGAAAAAATGTACGTAAAATCGAATTAGAAACCGAATTTTTTGTAGCAAGTCAATTTGGGGTGAAAATAGTTGATTTCACGGTATAAACCCACGTTATTTTATCCAAAACGTATTCGTAAGTAATGCTTGCGTCCTCCCATACCGGAACTCCCTATACCGGATTTGGTATCCCCACATTAATAAACACAAAATGAGTGCGTACTTTTAAAAATTTTTAAAACGACAAAATTCTTAATCGAACAAAAAAGAGAAATAGCGGATATTGGCTGGGAATTTAAGTAGAAACGAGAATTGTAAGTCTGAGGTTTATTGCACAAGAGAGGTTTGTTAATATTTAATGAAATTTAGTTAAAATTGTTTGTTAATATTTAGTGAAGACCACGATTCATTGCAATGACCCCCTTCATTCACCTCTTCCATAATTTCATTAAAAAAATTCTTCTGAAATGTTTCAAAACAAGACCAGATTCTTAATGGAACAAAAAAAAAAAAAAAAAAAATCAGCAAAATCTGTACTGTAAGTAGTATGAATTATGAGCAGTACTTGAAAGGTTTTTCTATTACCCCCTCACTTCCCCCTCCTAACATAATTTAAAATTCCTGAGTTTTATTGGGCAACAAGACTAAAATTGGTGTCGAACAAAAAAAAAGTTTTTAAATTATTAAAATGAAATTAAAATAATGAAGAAATTGCGATTTATCACGGTTAACCCCTCCATTCATTCCCCGCTATAATCAACATTAAATGAGCTGAAATATGTTTAATTATTTATCCTAATCTTAATTGAATATAAAAAAAAAAGAATGACATGAATCTGTCGAGAATTGTCGCTTGAAAATGGATGAGTCAATGCGACACAAGATAACACGTTAAATCTGCGTTCTGATGAACGCACATGTAAAATATAAAATATACTAGAATAAAATAAAGAATATAAATCTCTAAGTTTGTCTATCTGTCCTCTACAGACGGCCAAACAGCTGAACCGATTCCGATTCGGACCGCTCCATTGTCGTCAACAAGTTGGAGAAATATTGATCATAGAACAGATGACAGCGGTGCGCAGTTCGATGAATTTCAAAACGAATGTCGACGTTTAACACCGGCTTTCATCATTCGAATCACGAAAAACGCCGTTGTGAAAAATCATTTACCACGAACCCTCTCCTGTCAATAAGGCTCTAACCATTACCCGAGATAACAGAGGTGACAAAACGATTGGCGAAGCAAGCACTTCGTGAACGGCATACGAAATCAGAGGACCTCGCCGTTTCTAAACCTCATCCAGGGAGAGTCTTTTGAAAAAGGGATCCGTGGGCAGGCTCTAAGCGTTGTTTTTTTTTTCTTCAGATCGAGAGTACTAATAGTTAACCACACTGGGTTATCGGCTATTAGCGATAACTCGGCGACAATAAAGTCATCAATTAAGCCCCCCCCTTCCTCTCTTCCCTTCTAAAGCCGCTTCTATTCAAAAGGCGGAGAAAAATCGCTTTGAAGAGGACGGAACAAAAAAAAAAAAAAGTTGGGAGCGATTATCTGCCCGTTATTGTTCTGCCTCGGCATAATTGTGTTTTGATCGAGTGTGTATGAAATTTGTTGAAGGACCGAGAGGTTGCGCAGTGATGGATTGAGAAAGCTGTTCGTGTTCTCATTGAGAAACTGAGGAATTCCTACCAGGAGAAAATTTTTCAAAATGGCAATCAGAATGAAAGAGAGACAGAAAGGGAAAGAGAGAGAGAGAGAGAGAGTGTGTGTATGACTGATTCATTCATTATTGCCATGCAAATACGACCAAGGATCCTGTCTTACTTTATATGACAACTAGCTGACCCGGTAAACGCTGTTTTGCCTTATAAATTATTTCTAGTTTCTAGATAAATTCACGAATATTTGTTCAATGAGAATATCTTGCGAATCAGCGAATGCGCAGGAATCGGTCGGTAATTTTACGTATTCAGTTTCATCTGTAGCAACTTTTCAATCACCGATATATACGAGTTGTTTTGAAAATGTTTCAGCGAATGGATCTTGAAGCATTTGAACGCTCATATTTACTTTCACAGTGGAGATGATTTTAAGCAAGCGTTGGTCTCATCAGCGTATGTTGAACGTGGAATGACGGGAAGTGTTAGTCTAAAATCACCTAAAAGCACAAATAGAGTGCCGCCAAATAGTAGTTGTTTTTAATATCTTACATATTTTGCCAATTGTCCTACAAATGTAAAAACCAACTAAATTAAAAAATTAATTGAATTTACGCCCTGAAAAGAAAAGGGAAATTCAATGTGCACAACAGTCCACATATCTGAGCAGTCTGTTTACAGGTCTTCTCTCCAAGAAGGAGAAAAACAACTGTGAATGTTATTATACAAAGTAAAATGCATTTTAGCATCAATTTTCAGGTTCAAGCTTGGAAAACTTTTGATATGGTAAATGATGGAGATCGGTAGCTCTCCCTTCTCCGTTTTGTAATCTGCCGTATCAGAAGATAAGCCCGACGCTTGTGTTGCGTGGTGTTGCGGGCGTTAATCGCCTCAGGCCTTGGGAGGGGCAAATGCAGCAAACAATCACCTTCCATGTTACAGATGACAGCCTCGAATGTGCGAATTATACTCAAGGACATCTCCTGTAAGCTTGAGAGATCTGGTCATATTGGGCCAAGCGGGGTGGCTCTTTTTCAGCTTTGTTCGAGAGGGAAACACTCAAGCGCTCTGGTGTTAAGTTTTTTATTATAATTTTTTTTTTGAAACTTTTTTTACCCAAAGCGTAAGATTATAAAACAAAAAGAGAGAAACCCGACAAACTATTTGCACGGGGATGAGAGCGGGCAGTAAACCGAGATCAGCGCACGATCTGCTCCGTCGCTTTTACGATGGGAGGTGTCCGCCTTTCGCGACGACGTTCGCACCAGTTTTTTTCTCGCATATCGACGCCGTTGGGGGGAGATGTGGCTCAGTAAACTGCTCAACAATTTTTGGTTCTTTGAAAAAATGAAAAATGAAAGAAGAGGAAGAGGCGCGAAATAGTAATGCAATCCCACGAACAGAGACAACTGTGAACGGTGCAAAATATTACACACTTGAATCAGCAACTTAAGAAGATATAATTATTTTTCCTCTCATAATATAGATATTCAGAAGGAAGTTTCTGGAGTTAATTGAGGTTTGGTCTTGAAAAAACAACTTGTTCCCAACGTTTCGGTGTTTTATCTCTTCATTATCAAGAGGAATATGATGGGGAGGATTCCCGAAACTTTAGGAACAAGTTACCCAAAATAGAGTAAATTTAGCGTGAAAAGTGCAAATTTTTGTGAAATTCTGTAAGAGGTCGTGGTTAGTTTGTAACTTGTATTCTTATTCATGTTTTCCAATATCTGTGCACCTCATTAGTTCATAAACTAGTTAATGGCGTAGTTTGTATTATCTCGTCATTATATTCGTTCACGCTTTGTCTAAGTTGACGTTCCTACCTCTGAAAGTCGGATTTTAATTCCGGTCAAGCAGTTCCTCATTCCGTATGCTCCCGTCGATTCCGTCCGCGGACCGGCTGGAATGGCTTTAGTTTTTAAGCGTTTGACGACCCGCGCACCTGGCGGCACCGACTTGAAACGACCCCCTCCAACTGTCGTCGACGATTCCCGATCTCATTGTACATTCCCCAGACGATTTCTGACGGCGATGGTGACACTTTGGGATTTGCATTCTGCCACCCCTTTGAAGTCTGTTGGCGTTTGATTGAACTACTTGCAAAGTGGATGCTCATCGAAGGTAATTTTCCCTGTTGAATACTCCTGTCAATGGACATTGTCTTGTCTGCGTTAATGGTGGGAGTCGCTACTGCGTTATTGACAGCTTTGGTTGTGTCCTTTCTATCACACGCGCAAAGGAACTATGGGTCAGTTTCACCAAAGTTTTTAATCAATGGTCACTCAATAAAACAGGGTAATAAAATTTTATAATCCGACTTCAGGGGTTAAACAATAATATTCGGTTTTTCCAACTCCGGTTCATGTAACTCAACGATAAAACATGATACTCGTACATCGACGATTAGCACTAACAAACTGAATTTGGTTGTTATCATCCGAAAAGTAAACTCTATATATATGTTTTCCTATATAGCATTAGCGAACAGAATTAAACCTTTAGCAAACTAAATTAAACTTTTAGCAAACTGAATTAACCTTTTCACAATTGGAATTAAACCTTTCGCAAACTGAATTAACCCTTTCGCAATTGGAATTAAACTTTACCTCCATATCTGTATTTGCGAAAGGTTTATTCTGATTGCGAAAAGGTTAATTCTAATTGCGAAAGGTTGAATTCCGATTGTGAAAAGGTTAATTCAGTTTGCTAAAAGTTTAATTTAGCTTGCTAAAGGTTTAATTCAGTTTGCTAATGCTATATATCGAGCTATTCATGTTGTTGGTTACCTGTATCCTAGTATACCTTCATTTTTACCAAAATTTTGTAAATTCACTCCTCGGTTGTGGGTGGATCTGAAATCTCTGCCTCAATGTCTGATACAAACATATTGAATAAATTTTGTTAAAAACAAAAAATTACCCCATATCAAGACTTGAATTTAGTTCCAAACTGTTATCTCTAAAAGGACACAATGAGGGTGTCCAAATTTCAAAACTTTGAAGTTTCCTAATTGATATGTATACGAAAATGTATCCAATTAGCGAGTTTATGAATTGGTTACAAAGAGGATTTCGATCATGACAATGATCGAAAATGTTATTTCCTAAACTGAAGGTTGAATTTAAACCCCAATAGTTCTCAGTCATGGAGTAAGTACTGTGAAGCCTCGCGCAGATGTCTCAGAAGCAATTTAAAACTCCGAACGGATTCTCACCTTGGAAATCCGGATCAGAACAGCGTGAGAAAGCGTTTACCGCTGCAACGATTTCAAATTAATTTCCGAACTCTCTTCCCCACCCACTCCAACGATATTTATTACTTCGCGCCCTCGTACCGAACAGAAACAAAACGGAATTAATAAAAAAAAAATAAATAAAATGTAAACCAACTTGGAGAGCGGGAAGGTAGGTACGCTTTTTTTAATTGAAGTGGGCAGACACCTTTTACGCCGACGAGTTGAATAATGGGCTCGATTCGGCTAGACGTGATTTTAAGGTTTTTTTTTTTGTGTCGAAGTGACTTATGTATCGATTAAAGTAACTGGACATCGATGTAAAATGTCGATCGTTATGAAATCGAGTGAGGAAATCGAAAGTTCTCTTCTTAACTGCAGTAAATTGTGGCGATACCTCAACAATTTGTCCCTTACAGCAAAAGCTGGATTTGTATTCACTAACCGCAATTGACGCAATTTCAACGTTTAAATTATCCATATCTATTTTCAAAACAAAACATATTGATAAGTAATGCATGGATTATAGGGATGTCCCTATGTCTTGTTTTTATACGATTGCACTTATAAACACATCCTAATGAGTTTTTTTTATAATCTAGATAACATTATAAGTCAGACCAAAATCTTCATCGAACAAAAAAGCATGAAAGTTGGCTGGGAATTGAAGTAGGTATGAGAATCGCTTGAATGAATCGGACACCAAGCCCCCCCCCCCCTCATCCAATCATGAAATCAAATAAAAATTTCTTTGTTTTAATGCACAAGAAATATTTCTAATCCCCGGAAGAAAGATGAGCCTTTAATGAGATTAATGAGCCTTTTCTTCCGTGATGTTGACGAATGCTTGCATACGAGTCTGCAACACATTAAGACATTCGCTTATTTTATTTATTACTAGGCAGATCTCACCCGTGCGTTGCACGGCGGGGCGTACAGATCAATTAAATGAGCCATAGGAGAAACCGCCCACCCGTGGGTACTTAATTGGATTCGCGATCGTGTTGACTCATTTTCAGTTGTTACCAACATTATTACCACAAAAAGTCGAAGTGGCCTAAATTAGGACTCTTTTTGAAGAACTTTCCATGAGGAATCGAATGAGCCCTTTCCCAATATACTTATGTATATTGCATATGTATATACATATAATATAGATTTATGGTGCCAACATTTGCGTTTTTTTTTTGGTTTATTATTGTTTATGTTTTCATAGCAGTAACCTAGTGATGTAGTGATGTAGTAATGGGGATACTGGAGTGAACTCCTAAAAGGTTTTGTAGCCAATACACGGGTTGAAGCATTCTAATACGCATGAAACGCTGCAAATTCTTTCACTGGTGTTTATTATTCAATTGGCTTGCGTTCATGATTTGAATTTCTACTAAGCTTTGGAGTGTGCCTGTTTCACAGGTGATAGAGCGATTATTGAATTTCAGGAGGCACACAAATATGATCAACTGAACAATCCAAATATTTATTTTGGTTGAGAACAGATTTACGTGCTCTATGCATATCTCCTGAAATTCAATCATCGCTCTATCACCTGTGATACACGCACACTCCAAGCTTAGTGATTTGAATTTCTACTAAGATTTGGAGTGTGCGTGTTTCACAGGTGATAGAGCGAATATTGAATTTCAGGAGATATGCATGGAGCACGTAAATCTGTTCTCAACCAAAATACCTATTTGGATTGATCAGTTGATCATATTTGTGTGCCTCCTGAAATTCAATAATCACTCTATCACCTGTAAAACACGCACACTCCAAAGCTTAGTAGAAATTCAAATCATGATCGAAAGCCAATTGAATAATGAACAAGTGAGAGAATTTGCAGCGTTTTTCAGTTCATGTGTCAAAGCAAAGGCATGAAAATGTCAAAAAAACTGAAATAGTGAATACAATGATTAATTATTATTATTCCCTCCTTCACCCCCTTCAATAATTAGATTAGAAAGATCTGAAATATGTTTCAAAACAAGACGAATGTTTGTAATAGAATAAATAAGAATCAGGAAAATATAAGTTGTATGAACAGCGCTTAGATGGATTGCCTATTCAAGCCCCTCCATCCCCCTCCCAACAGAGGAGATTCAAAACTTTCCAGGCACAACTACAATTATTGTGAATCAAAAACAATTTTTTTTAATTCAATAAACTTATATGAAAATAGTGAAGTAACCCCCTACTCGCGACTCCATTCATAGCCATCTATAATGAAAATTGACCTAGCTGGAATATTTTTAAATACTAAACTAAAATCTTTAAAAGAAAAGGATACGTGAATCCATCAAGAATTCTCGCTTGAGCAGCGGTTGAATACCGGGGTGGTGATACCACGAAGTACTCCTGACTAGATGCCCAGCTCGAGTAACTTCGTTACACTTTTCACGCACCACACTCCGCGCGGTGACACGATCATGTTATTAGGCGCCACTCCTTTCAGCTCAGATACCGCTTGCCGCAGGTGGTTTCTATCACATTCATTTTTCTTAGCACTCCGGTCTACTCTATGTCCACACTGCCAATGACAACTTGGACATCCAGGATTTTGGCAGACCAATCGGGCTTAATGGCAACGATATCTGGCTTCTTGCCACGGGCATTCGGCATATGATACGTACAGGCATATGACAATCTACTTGGCAACCACATCATGACGGAGAATGTGGCTACCATATTACACACACACCTATCTTTTTTACTTGAACTGTTTTACTTTTTAAGCTCTTAGAATGATCTAAAACATATTTCTGTGCAGTTATTTATGTTTTTTTTTTTTTTTGTTTTTTTACATGTTTGGGTTGCTCCACACCCTTTCGGGTTTTTTTAAATGAGTAGCTATCCTATGATCTGGAGTTTATTGAAAGATTACGTTTTGCGTAAACGTTTTGGAAAAGCACAAGGGTACACACCCATCATTTTTCACGATGGGAGCTTTTTTCTTCGGCAATATTGTACTAGTTCGTTATAAATTTGTACTTCTATCATATGCTTTGCTGAAGCTCAAAACTGAAAACTTTGAGACTGAAAAAAGGGTAAAATCTAAAGACTAACTGTTTTCACTTTCTTATCCATGTAGGTACGTTTTTCCTAAATACATGAGTTCAAGGTACCTGTAATTATGAGTTTATTATTCATCCGAATAGGCTAGAAAACTTTGAACTGTGTAATGAAAAAAGGTATAATAGCCAAGGTAACTAACCCAACAGCCAACTAACTAATAGCCAAGGTAACCTAATAAGAATTATATATAAGCGAATGAATTTCCGCAAACTAATTTTGGGTAATATTCCGTAGTTCGTATGAAAACTAGCCAGGTTCAATACCTCGATGATTGGGGATAGCGATTGACAATATCTCAGAACGGAGCCAGCTGTGGTGGTTCATCATTTAGATTTTGGTACACCAATTCCTTATTTTTCAGAATGGAACCATCGACAAAAATTCTCGATTTTCGAACATTCTGGTGAAGTAATCAACTCACTTTCTCAAAGAAAAGATGCGGAATTCTAGCACCATTCTGAGAAAAAAAGAAACAAACCAGTTGAGTTATCAGCGGATTTGCAAACGTGGAAAATCTTTGATGCTCGATTACTCAAAACTAGTAATTTTTGGATGGTTCCTTTGTGCTTAATGTCGTCCAATTCTAATAGGCTTCCCTCTACTGATGAACACTTGCTTCTGAGGGATCCTAATGAGTAACAATTAGTACAATAAGCTAGCTCTTTGGTTTTTGAAAGAAAACTTTAAAGGGATCCACAACAATAATGTACCTAATGATTTGAAGACCTTCGCACCCCCTTAACTGAGGGTGTTTTGACTTCCTCACTAGGAACGAGCGGCGTTAAATGGAACCGAAAGGTTTTGACACCCTCGTTTCCAACACAATTAACATCCTTCGGAGACCGAGTGACTTCAAAACAATGCGGGTTCAAGTGTTAAAATCTCCCCCCTTCGCCGCCAAGCCCCATGTTCACAATGCTCTCGAGGGACCTTAATAGAATGCTAATCGACCTCAATTGGAACCTATCATCAACATTGCCCTTATAATAGGCATATAAAACCGTGTAATTTGTCCCCACATATACTTAAAAAGGTCGAGTACAGATTTTTTTGTTTTTGCTTCTCTTTTTTTTCCTTTTATTAATAAGTAAAATACCATTTTTAACGCCCTATTTTTTCCCTCAGTCTCAGGGTTCTTTTAATGGGACACCGAGCGGTACCGGTTCTTTCAGGTAACACGTTTTTTTTCTAATGAGTGGAATCTCGATTGGAAAATGGGTCTTTTTCCTCGCGGCACACCCCCGCGGCTGATCGTGACACAATACCGTTCTCACTATGTGCCACCCCCAAACTCGCCAGACGTTTTCGTAGCCGTTACCTTCACATAGTTTTTAGCCTATTAGCGCGTTTTTAATTTTCATGACTATTCTCAGCCATTTCAACTGCCAACAGTCCGTATCCGACTCAGCTTGCAATTAAAAAAAAATAATAATAATAAATATATATATATATATATATATACTTTATGCCAACCCCAACTCGTACAAATGTAAAGGATTGGCTGAAGCCAAACATCAATGTGTGTGTACGAGTTGATGTGTAAGAAATGTCCTGCATTTTAGTAAACCTCAGGGTCAACAACCATAGGGCATCAGTTGTTGGAAGGAACGCCGATTTGCCTGTGAGCCATTATGCCACAACGCATAGCGAAACATTCGATGGGTGTTTTGGCATCAAAATTCTGAAGAAAAAAAGTCTCTACAAATGGTATCATTACACAACTACTGGACGGAAAATAACATTTGGGGTTTAATTGAGACTGAATCCTTAATCAGTCAATCCTGAAGGGTGAAACCAAAGGGGTGAAATGTCAAAAATCCGAAAAAAACATCAACAACGTTTTTTATAACATCATTATTTTTATGGACGTCCCTTCAAAATTCGCCCCCTGCACCCCTGGATGATTTCCGCTTAAAGCCTAACGGCTATAATGTGATGTACCTTGAAAAGGTTTTTGCTCTCTCTCTCACTGTATAAACTCGACATCTGAACCAATTTGATATCATGGTTGGTTGACCGAAAGAGCCTGTTAGAAATTATCAGAAAATCATAGGTAACTAAGCCAGTACTTCACTCCAATAAGAAGTTTTGTCAACAAAACGAACTCGTAACCAATGGTTCTCCGGGATGTAAGGAGGGGGAAATTGGCAGTGTGGGATGTGGTCTGGTGTCAAACAAATTAACAGCTTTCGAAAAAGTCGTGAAAAATTTTTGTGCGATGAAAAATGGCGAAAATAAATTTCCTTAGCAACGATCGGTTGTAAGTGAAAATCATTTTAAAAATACGCGCTACTTTTGTCTCACTTTTTCTTGTCGCTTTTCGGGGGGGGGGGGGGGGGGGGTCCCCGTCGCAAGAACCTTTTCAAGGTTAAAATGGAACCTCAAGATAACAAAATTATACTGCTTTACTCGGAGAAAGCGCAATGTGTCGGGAGCGTACTATCTTCCAGGACTAAATATTAAACGTTAACAGGGTAACCACATTTCTCCAGCGCAAACAATCTCTCCACATCAACGTTAAAATTTCTCATTACAGTTATTTTTCTCGGTACAAGTATGTTATAGTCCCGCCAATATCGATTGTATCGATTATCTCAAATACATCCTTGTATCCTTGTAGTATCGATGACGGCTCAATATGGCTTCCCGATTCCTACATCCCGGGTGCAGATATCAACTTTCAAAATGAATACGGGAAGACCATTGTAAGGGCACCATAAAATAAGAGTGAAAGATTAACAATTATTGAAAAATTGGGCAATAGTCTACAGTGCAACCAACGAAAGTAAGCAGAAGGACACTACAAGGAATATGTTACCACCATCAGAAGAACTCACTACACTACTGGCTATGTACCATCAGAAGAACTCACTACAATATTATAGGTGATAACTTGCAAAGGCATTCGGTTTTCGCGGAGTCATAGAAATTTTTGAGATCGTCGGGATACATGCAACATTTGCAATTGAATTATTGAAAAATCAGGCAATAGTCTACAGTGCAACCAACGAAAGTACCTAAGCAGAAGAACTCAACAGGACCACCATCAGAAGAACTCACTACACTACTGGCTATGTCACCATCAGAAGAACTCAATACAATATTATAGGTGATAACTTGCAAAGGCATTCGGTTTTCGCGGAGTCATAGTATTATGCACGATCTCATTTAATACGTCTTTACCTTTGTTGTTATGGCACCAAAGAAATTGTTGTTACAGCGCCAAATAAATATTGAGCCGTCATCGATACCACAAGGATCGATGTATTTGAGATAATCGACACAATCGATATTGGTGGGTGTATAACATTATACCTTTTCCTCGTACTTTGAAAAAGGCTAAATTTAATATATATATAATATTATTAATTAAAAAATCGTTTTATAAAGCGCATTGTGACATTGCAATGTTTACATTTTCAACGAATATTCGCTAGAAGGAGATTTAAATCTCAATGTAATTTCTGTCTAGATTTGATTGAACTTCACGGTATCAGGTCTGAGCGTAACGGTCACCTTCGTCATCAACTACATATTGCAATTAGCTCCATTTCTTGGTAATCAAACGCCGAAGCGGTCGCTAAACGGAAGCCCTCAGCAGTGCTACGAAAAATTGATGGTCATTCCCTTAAGGAGTTGAAGAGCTTGTTGGATTATCTCGGAACATCCGACGGAGCTTCGGTATCGAACCGTTTACGTTGGCATTTACAAACTATTTCCACGTCCAGCGGAGTGGAAAAAAAAAACCGGGGGGGAATTCGAGGGCCTTAGGGGGCCCCTGATGGGAGGACAAGGGCCAAGGGGTGTTGTACCCACGTAGAGCCTGCTCACATATTCATAAGGCCCTGAGAGTTGCAGTTCTCGGTTGACTCGGAGATGCCTTGTGTGGAAATTTGTCAGCGGTTTCACTCTGCAAAACGACCTTCTCGAAGGGGCTCTTTTCCTCCGACTCCACCAAACCGGCGCAGAATAGGGCGAAACGCCCAAAAAGCTGAAAAAACCCTTTTTATTGCAATATTTCATACGAATTTGGTACACTAATGTTTTTCGGTGCTCACAAGCCCTATGGTTAACGGTTATTAACTCACTGCAATCTTATTTCGTAGATACCCCAAGTTTTTGTACTATGATTCCAATTAGCACTATTCTCAACATAATTTGGTGTATTTAATATAATTATACATGTATTTCCAGAACGTACAGGATAAACATTTAGTTCCAACGCCAAAATATCGGGATCGGTAATCGGCAGAGTGAGTTCATTAATAAGGTCAATCGACCGAGAATCAGAGGTCTAAACTTACAACTTAGTGATCCAAAAACTAAAATGGCATTTTTTCGCAAATAACAGCGCTGAAAAATTGACTTTTGGTTTTGAAGTCCTGGATAGTTTTGTGCCTACACTATACAAGCATTTTGTGTTAGGATGATAAGTTTTCTAAAACTAACTTTCTTAATGAGTTTCCGTTGAATTTCAACTTTGAAAAATAGTTTCTACGAAATGAATTTTGTTTTGGTAATCTTGGCAAAACTGCAAAATACCAGGAAAACGGAAAAAGACGTTCAAATTAACTGCGTGACATAAGGAATGATTTAAACCTGTAGTAAATTCAGAAGTATTTTTTCTGCTGAAGCTATTTCGATCAGTTTTAAGCCGATTGGATGCACTGAGGGTCCACAGAGTCCGAAATAGGATCCAAAAATGAACCAATTATTATTACAGTGTAATTAGAATGAGTGTTGGCAAATAACTAGGTGGTATCGTTTTTGCCGTGCGAAATCGAATGGAACCATTCCCGAGCAGATACGAACAGCCTAGCTTCCAAAACGGCCAAAATTATGCCCAAAACAAAAATAATTTTGGTTCATAAATGAATATATGTTGCTTTAAGAGTCCTGGGCTTATTAGGAAACCATCATGCGGAAAAACCAAATCAGAAATGCAGTTATTAGTGGGTGTAGGTAGTGGGGTGACCACATTCACTTTGAATCTTTTGTTTGAAGCGTATTTATTTCTTCGTATTCGATAGATACGTTTCGTCCTGCAGCGAGGACTTCTTCAGTCTACAACTTACTATGTCATAATTTTAGTAGAATTTAGGCATTGACGTCGTGGTGCCACCACACATCTCTTCAGTTGTTTATTACTTGAGGCTTATGCAGGTAAGTGAAGTTGTAAAAAATATATTCTCTCATCCTTTTTATACATACAAAATGTCATGATTGAGACTTCGTTGGTATCAACTGCGTTAATTATTACATTTTTATTATGAATGACAAAAAGGGAAGAGAGGAGAGATGCAAGTAAAAATTAAAACTCATTCAATGTCCCTTTTTGTCATTCATAATAAAAATGTAATAATTAACGCAGTTGATACCAACGAAGTCTCAATCATGACATTTTGTATGTATAAAAAGGATGAGAGAATATATTTTTTACAACTTCACTTACCTGCATAACCCTCAAGTAATAAACAACTGAAGAGATGTGTGGTGGCACATCGACGTCAATGCCTAAATTCTACTAAAATTGTGACATAGTAAGTTGTAGACTGAAGAAGTCCTCGCTGCAGGACGAAACGTATCTATCGAATACGAAGAAATAAATACGCTTCAAACAAAAGATTCAAACTGCAGTTATCAGTTACCTTGCGTGTAAATAACTTAAATTTCATCAAACTCTAATTAGACAACATATTCGACAATTTAGACGAAAATTGCAGACGATCGTTCCACTTAACTGGATCTTTATCTCACTACAATTCTCATCCATTTTAGTTTACCGGCCGAGTAGAAATTTCGTTCCGCTTCGAGTTTCACCTTCGACCGAGCCCGCCGTCCCCAAGTTGAGACCGGCTGTGGGGCTGAAAGCACGCGAAAAAACGGAAATTCTTGTCAATTATGAAAGAACTGGATAACAAAAAAAAGTTGAGTCAGTCCCGACGGCCGAGAAAACAGAAAACTATTTACATTTTAATGAGGTTCCCCCCTTTTTTTAAGGTCTTAACCTCTCCGACATCTGTTGGTCAATTTGCATCAAGTTGCTTAAAGGAAAAAAAAACCAGAGTTTTTAGAAAAACGTTGTGTATTTCCACAAATTGAAAAGTTAAATTGTTAAATCAATGACTATAAAGATCATTGTTCTGTTGCTGGTGATGACTTAACCGTCAAAATGTATTGAAATATATAAACGTCTGTGACTTTTTTTAATTTTGTGGAAATAGACTACGTTTTTTTCAATAAACCCGTGTTTATCCCTTGGCAAGGGTTTCTACAATTTTTTCGAGAATGATTTGGTGCCCTCGACTTACTAGACCCTTAAGAACAGGCAAAATATTCCGATCACTTTTATCACGAAAGCGTATTTATCAGGCGCGTGCTTCCTCCAATTTCCCATTCGGTTTTATTCTTTTCAACTCGTTCCCACTTATTTTCATTCAACGCCACGATTCACTAGTTGTATCGGCTCCTAATGTTAACTATCTCGGAATTAACATAAACTGGGAGGATCGCACTATTAACGTGAAACCGCTACCAATTTTTCCTGTGTCGCTCTCTACGACGAAGTTGGGCACTTATCTTGACCTTCACACAGGACAATTGAACAACCATCGTGAGTGCATATCTGGGTAAAATATTGAGCAATGTCGGAAGATTAGTACTAGAGAAAATGGTACTTGATGGATTTAACGATTGCGTTTGCGCAAAGCAATGTATTAATTTGAGAGCATTGAAACTCATAGCGGACGATCTACATCCGATCCTGTACATTCTTGTAAGCGTGATCTAAATCCAATAAAAAACTGTCTTGTTTCTAGGTGTTCAGACTTGAATGAACGAAGGAAGAATAACGGTTTTTCATTTGGACAAGTAGTTATGGCTCGAATGCTGTCCCAACATTGGAATGTATGGATACATGGAGAGAGATATAGCACAATTACGACTGGCACCCAAGGATAAACTGGAAATGTACCACAGAATGTACTTAGATGAGTTAGTGTTCAGCTTCGTGCATGTACTATAACTGGGGGGAGCACGAAGCTTTGGGTCATTTCCTACTGGAATGTCTATATTATCACCCTTACTGAAACAATTATTTGGTTGATTACATATTATTTACAGCGAATTAGGTACTTTACCGATAGAGAGGTTACTGTCTCCACTAGGAACTGCTCGCTTGCGATTATAATCCTAAGGAGTTCGTAGATAGTTTTGGTTAATGTATACAAGCTCTAAGCTTAAGAGCTTTCTCTCTGAACAAATAGAATAATTTATATTCCACGTATTAGAATGTATTAGTAACGCACACGTGAAACTTTGTTTTCTTTGTCAGAGGTTCTATGGATACAAGTTATAAATAATAATAATGAAATATCGTAATAGATATTTGTAGTTCAAAGTCTAGGATTAACGTTTTTTTCTGAGTTATTAAAATAATTCATTTTTCACAGTATTGTAATGTATTCGTAACGCTAATTTATAACTCAGTTTCTCTATTTTTGCCATCCAGCATCGAATTCGTCTGAAATTTCGGAGATGCTATATAGTGAATAATTTAAAATATCAATTATAAAACTAGGGTATGCCTTCGGTGTTTGATATTTCTCAATTATAATGGAATATTTCGAACTTCTACCACATTTTGATGCCTATGGGCCTGTACAAATCAACAATTTCATTTGATTTTATTCGGAAGCTGTTAGGCTTGTTGCAAGGATTTCAGGGGTCCCTCGACAGACACACACAGACAGCCAGACAGATTGACTGAATGAAGGTGTTTCAGAATGGTCTAAAACCTAAAATGAGAATGGAAATCTCTATTTCGTTGTGCTTTCGTTTTGAGGATGTTGAATGGTACACAGTAGGTCCTCATATGTAAAGCTAAAAGATGTTTCCATCCATCTGTTCTAACCGAGAGAAGCATGGTTTGAGAGGTAATGGACGGGAATTTGATTAGGGAAAGTTTCGTCTATTTCGCCTATAAAATTGCAACGTTCTCACTCAATTTCACAATAATTTCCGTTTACAACCAACGGACTCTACCTTAAGACGTTTTTCATTGTATGAAAATCGTTCACTCTCGTTGGAAAGCATTATTGTTAGAATTTTTGCATACATATGTTGAGGATTGGCAAATAAACCATCGGTACGCTCGTGAATGATCTGTCATTTGAAATTTAAATTGAAAATCCAAGAGAATATCCATGCCCTGAACTTCATCCGTGTATAGTTTGTGAGGTGATGGAATGGTACAGCTGCCCCTTCCATTGAGCTGAATGCGGATATAATGCACCGCTCCGCTCAGAGGATGACCCAGACGCTTGAAAACGTCTCATTCATCTCCCAAGGCGACGGATTCTAAAATAGGGAAGGGCTAACAAACCATATCCATCACAAGTTTTATGAATAAAAGGGAAAGTTTGTTTCCCCAACATACGGCTTAACTGCCTGATCGATAGTGACGGGAGCGGTAGTAAAATGACCGGGGAGCTTCAACGCTAGCTCCAACGTAACGGAGTTCCAACGTAAGCTCGTTCAGTACCTGGAGGTTGCTACATTTGTTCCAAGTGAAGAAAGGGTTGTGTTATTGATAGGTTACTGATGAGAATTTTATATTTCGGGCGAAACTCGGGTTTCCCGCTAGTCCACGATATGATAGACAACATTTAGCGCCTATTCATGAAAAAGTGACAATTTCATCTGGATCATTCAATCTCAGTTTCAAATACTCTACCGTGTCAAATATCTTCATTATTTTTACAGTGCGGGCCTAATAGTTAACGGTGATTGTCCAAATAACGTTCAAAGACTTCTGTCGTCTTCTACCAACCCCCATGCCGGTTAAACACAATGGGAAAAATTGAAGATTACCTTACGGAGTTTGGTTCAAATTGTCCAAGCTAAAACCCATCAGAATTGGACATTTTGGAGCACCTGGACAACTAACTGCACAACAACTACAGTCACAGCTCAGCTGATTTCAAGTCAAGCTAACTTTTCATTTCCAGATTTCATTCCCCTTTACTGCGCCAGTTATTTTAAACGAGATCAAAAACTGGATAATAGATAATATGGCATTATTTCATCCCGTTCAGCCAAATTGTTCTATTTTCCCAGTCTATTCAAGTCCGTCATCAAAAGACACTTTTGAGCCGAGTGAACAAAGAGGTAATAAACCACTGGAGAAGGTTCCTATGCCTCTTCCCACCTCGATAAAAGTCTTCATTAGCCGACCACGTACGTTTTACGTATTCAGGACCCAATACCGTTTCCACGGGTAAACCCAGGAGCTAACTTAATTTTTCTCCCGTTCCCTCCGACCGCCTCACGAATTTCAACGACTCTCCGGCGCTTAGAGCGACATTCTGAGAAACCGTCCATCACGGGGGCAGTTTCATTGTTTTCTAGCGGAGGAAGCGATGTCACCGCGACCGTCTGAGAATTCGACGTATATCCGGCCCTTAAGGGCTCCGGGGGTGGGAAACCGTGGACAAAAACTGCTTTGGTCTGGAGGGAAACGTGAAATCTTGAATTCATGTCTGAGGGGGCGATGGGGTTTGTCTTCGTTTCCGACTACTCCTCAGACCAGACCAGCTGGATTGAGGTTTCAGAATACTCTCCCAGGACAATAAAAACGGAATAAGATAGAACGCTGTCTATATTTCCACGAAAGTAAAGTGTTACACACTTAAATCGATTTCATCAGGGGGGGGGGGGACCAACCAATGCCAATCAAGGCTTACAAAGTGAAATAGGGCACAAACAGTAACATTATGAAGAGGGGGGGAGCCATATTGCAAGAATGAACTCAACAATGGTGAAATATTTTGAGGAATAACATCATTTAAACATTTTCCTGACCTATCACTCTTAACAATTTCGAATTTTTCAAGCACATCCAACATACCTCCCTTTGGGCAAAAATTTTCCTCACTTTCCTCTACAACGTATCTAATTAAAAGCAATGTAATAACTCATCTTCTTAATCTCTACCTTCACTGTGGCTGGTTTCATCGAATGATTTCACATCTCTTTGATTGTGGGTTATTCTCCTCTAACATAACTCCCATAATCGAATATCGGTTAGGCAAACTTTATAGTACGAATTAAAAATTATAGAATGAAAATGAACTAAAAGATGCTAAATGGAGGGGTTGAATGTAGATGGATGCAGGTGAGAGAGCTTGGGGTGTATTTCCCAAAGGCCGAACACCCCATCAATCCTGCAACCCCAGAAGCTACCGTGTGGCCGGGGCATTTGTGGTTTCCCCGCAACAACCACCACCACCTACCTGCCAACCTTACACTCCGAAGGTATAGCGAGAAGGGGGAGTTCTTATCAGTCTTATCTCCACGCTATGGCGTGCCAGGTCGCAATCTAACTCCAACTTCACCAACCACCACACCCCGCCTTCCCTTCGGCAATCCCCAGATAGACCACTCCTCCCCCAATCCCATAACCGTCGCTCGATACACCTTCTAGTTACCCCCGGCACGCTAACCGTTTTATCTTCTGTGGAAAAGCTTGAAAAAAAAAAGAACAGAAAACATACTAATCGGAGAATTCATTGAACTTGAAAAATAAAATTAAAAAAGAACCACATGAAATTTCTACCCACTCCCGTTTTTTTAATATATTATTTATTTAACCGGTATCATATGTAATCAGCGTAGGTTTTCCTCGAGGTTCACTTCCCTGAAGGTTTTGTTCTGTTATGTAGTAATATCCCCCAGAGGGCACCGTTACCGAGATAAAATTATCGATCCTTTAAAAAAAAATAAAGGCTCGTGATCGACGTTTTATAAGGTGGGGATAATTACTAAGGAGGCATGGCCGCTTCCACCGAGTAGTTATCCGATGTTGTCGATCTCTACTCTGTGATCCAAATGTCCGATAGAACCGAACGCCACCTACCACAAGAAGCTCTCGCTCGTAATTAACGATCGTACTAGTTGGTGTGAATTCAACGTATTCTGCAAGGGTGTCTTCATAATTTCAAAGAAAAAAGTTGAAGTAGGTACAATATCTGTTGTTTTACGTTTATTTAAATGATATCCATTCAAATTACATACATCCCGTAAAACGTTATTAGTTGGTAAACTTGTCTGTTATAAGTTTTCAGGAATTGATTTTCGACATACCTCTATAGAGGTTGCTGGAGCTAAAGAGTAAAATCGGAAAAGTCGAAACAGTCAGAATCAAGTAATGCTGTGATCTGTCGAAATTTTGAGATTCTCAGGTTCAGCTCTGATCTTCTGAACTACGTAAGAACTTTTGTCAAAATCACAAATGGGATCTAACTGGGACTTTGTTTTAGTCATTAGTTTCTGCCAATCCTAAAGGGTGACATCATAGGGCTATGTAACCAGCAGCGCTAAGATGACATCTCAAGTGTGGCTCGAAACACATTTTCTGTTACTCAAACAAGTGCTTGTGTCAGACTGGGTGATATGTACAAGTAGCCCGTTGATGACATTTTTCTTACTGATCCTGTCGTAATTGATGAATAGTAAACATAATTAAGGATTATTTGTAGGGAAGGGAAAACGTCCAGTGGTATTGAGTGGCCCAATAAGTGGTCCTGAAGGGGTGACAATATAAGTGGGGTTCCAATGTTACGTTCAATAGGGAGTCAAAGGTGCCAACGGATGATACCAGTGGATTCTTCCAACAATTATAACTTTACAGCATATGAACCGTCCACGTTAGCTCTTTAATTCATACTGATTGAAGACTGTAGACGAAGGTCTCACGTAAATCTGGAATCTATTTCATTTCATTGCGATCTGAAATATTCAAAAATGTGCCGAATTCCGCCAATAGATTGTCCGACACCCTAAGGTTTAACATTTCGGTAGGCTCTTAAGATTGGAGGGAATCGATGGGAACCGGCGGAACCGTGGACGGAATCTCAAAACCAGATGAGACCCCACACATAGTTCCCATACGCTCCACTCCATCGCGAGACGCGGTCCCGATGTTTATCTGCAAAAGAGTCGGCATGGAGGAAGATGGAAGCCACGTGTGGCATAAGCAACGAGAAGACATTGAGAAATTGTTCAGTGTCTCTTCCGAGTGGACCGAAGAACCCCCGGTCCTAGAGGTTCCAAAAACTCAACAATTCATCGTTTTGAATCGCTTGAAAAAAAAAAAAAAAAATAAATAAATAAATAAATAATAAATAAATAAAAATAAACGCCTATTGGAAATTTCCAATTGAGTTCTTCAATATGCTCGCGCATTCTCATCTTGAGATAAAAAATCCTAGTTTTGATGATACAACATGGAATTAACCAGCAAATCTTAGGTACTTATTTTCTTTAAACAAACGGGTCTTTACTGAAGAACCAAAATTTCTGATCTTGGTAAATGAATACTTGTTTAACACAGTTTGTCAACTGACACTGAAGGAAGTCATTTCCTCAAGGTGTTTCCAGGTTTAACTCGCAATCTTCCTATCTTCATGATTGGATTCTGACCTGGCAACAACCGTGCATATCACCCTCGTTGCCTGATTCCCAAAACGCTCACTGTTCAGCAGGGGTGTCATGGTGCCGAAACGCGGCGGAACGCCGTTCCGGCACTGGTTTTGGACAAAAGTATTAATTCAAAACAATTAAATTGTATATAAAATATATTTTTCGTTCAGACAAAACAATGTTGTTCATGCCAGATCATAGCATGAACAAAACTGAATTGCCCTACACTTCAGTTTTGGACTAGGTGCACCGTTCCGCCACTGCAAAAATTGCCATGACACCACTGCTGTTCAGCCGCAGGATGAAAGAAGAACTGATTGAACCACATCTATGGTTGCTTCTATGACGCTCTGTGGGTGCCTCGCCCCATGATTGCTGTTCCGAGCCTCCATCTCCACTCCATGATGATTCTCCGTCATTAACATTTTCTTAAGACCTAATAGCACATCGATCGACTGAAATTAAATAATTTCAAATTATAAAATAATAATTATGCTCTTTGAAGGAATAGGCGCGTACCAACTCATTTGAGTTGATTGTTCTTGGTGGAATCGGTACTAAGGTAAACGTCCCCCTTTTTTGCTGGTCTGATAGTTCTCTTCTTCGCCATTACTGTTCGACTTGTGTCGTTTCCCTTTTATATCAAAACCCGTATTCGAGATTATCCCCGTACATCCGTTCATAAGCGTGATCTAAAACTGTTTATCGGAAGGCTCTAAACTTGATTAAAAGCACAAGTTAACGTTCGATCAAATGTACAGTTGCAATCTGAATTAATAGTTCGTTCTCATACTTGATGTTTCTACTTGAGCCTACCAATTGCGATCTTTTAGTTTAGTAGGACAAGTAGCCGGTCCGTTCTTAAGCACCGTACTAAACACTCACCATACAGCTATCGACACAATCGAACCTTATCGTCGTTAAGCGCTCAGATACTGAACTTTTTTGTCAGCTTTCAAATGCAGTTCGTTTAACAATATAGACATTCATGTCGCTATTTCTATAAACACTGTTAAGGCATAACATGGTTGTTTATTAAGCCATAGTATGATTGTCTATAGACATTCTCCGTGAAGATATAGAGAAGCATAATTTTGATAACACACTACATTTTTCCCTAAATCAATTTTTTTCGGTGATATGTTTTGGGATACTTATCATCTTGGAATCATATTTCAGTCAACATTATGTGTTAACAAATTAGGTGTAATATACCTGTATAGTAAATTATTTTATGTTGTACTGGGCTCGCCCGGTTCGTAAAACGAAATATAACTTTTTTAATACTTATACTCATTGCGCACTGAAGTTCTTCATTTCCTTGTTATCACTTGAAGAAATCTCCAAGTGCTTTCAGTGTCAAATAAACAATGTAGGTACTCGATACTTGATTGTATTGTATGGGAACAATTTTAAACGGCTGAAGGCCAGCCCAGATACATGAATAGGTAAGTGATCCATGGTCTTGGGTTCGGATTATCTTCGCAGTGTGTCAAGGTTTCGTGTGTCATCCTCATCGGTTTCTACGTTATATTTTCGTTGTGACTTGGGGTAGGCAAAAAAATGTTTTCGATATAGGAACCGCTTTGGGAAAGCAAATTAAAGAGAAAAAATTAGCCCAATCCTAAAATAGAATTTATACATTTAAAATGTATACATTATTTATACATTTTTATTTAATTGATTTCCTCATGGTAGGTGACTACGTTTACGAGGTTGTATTTAGCTAATGCACCTTAGTTTAAGGTTTAATGATAGGGGACAATTGATTCGCGCAGAGAGGGTTTCCAGTAAGAAATAATGAACCTTTGTGAAATAATTGTCGGCGTCTTATGTACGATTTCATGTGTATTGTTCTGTATGTCTTAGGCAGGTGAAAGATCGGCGAAACTGAGAAGCGTAGCAGAAAAAAAACCAGATAGCGTTCCGCGAAGGGCCATTTGTTCTCTAATACTCCGGGACTACCAAAAAACAAACAACGTCTTTAATAGCCCCGCGGTGAAGGAATAGTGGAGCAAAACCCGGAGAAGTTTAATAGACCGGAAGGTAAAAGGTGGAAAGTGATTAGCATAACAAGATATTCATCTTATCTGACGCAGAGAGGGGAGATCGGGAGGGCGCGGTCTGTAGCTACGTCTCGCCTTAGTCAAGTCCGTCAAGACGGACAAAAACGAAAGAAAAGGATGACTCAGGTCGCCTAATCGGCCCTTGTTAAAGCCACCCGTAATATAACGATAACGAATACAACGGGCGAAGGAGAGAAAAAAATGAAGACCAAGAAATAAAACGAAAGGAAACAAATTTCGAAATCGTAACGGATCACTACCGTGTTTCCGAGTGACGGTCGGAGGTTGTGATGAAGCGTGTTGCAGGGGGTCTGGGCGTGTCATTCATCTCCGGAGAAGTCATTCATACAGGCGGGTAGGCGGTCGTACAAGCCACCTCAGAGCCACTTAGTTGTCATGATTCACATTTCTTGACGGACGATCCCTACTACCAAACGAGAACTTGATTTGAGCCCTTTCAAATCTCTTTGAGCCGGTCCCACCACGGAGAATTTTCCTCGGATCAACGTAGTACCGTCAGTTTCGTCACAGATAAGGCGAAATAACCAGAATCCATTATACAACTAACTAAATTGTATTCCGAGAACAAGTTCCACTTGCGGGAGTTTTCCTTGAGCTAAGCCAAAATAGCAAGTTTTCTCGTAAAAACGAAAAAAATTTGCGAAAAACTCTTGGATTTGGAAATATATCATACAACTAACAAAACTGTTTTCTAAAAACCAAATTCCATGACATGGGGGTTTCTCGGGTTAACCTAGGATCTTTAATTTTCTTGTCAAAAAAGGAAAATTATCAATTTTTTGTGGATAACTCGCGGATTCACGAATGTATCGTAGAACTAACAAGACTGTTTTAAGAGCCAGTTGCGCTATCGTGAGGTTACCTCAGAACAACCCAGCAGAGCAAGTTTCTCTTAGATACGGAAAAATTACCAAATTTTTGATGAAAATTATTAGATTCCGCTATCTTACAACTAAATAAACTGTTTTCCAAGGACCAGTTGCAGTAGAGACTGGTTTTCTCTTCTTAACCCATGACGGCGAGATTTCTCGCAGAAATGGAAAAATGACCAAGATCTTGCGAAAAACTCGCGGACTCCGGAATCCATCAACTACCTAATACTAACAAATTAACTAACTAATACAACTACAACTACAAATCAACTAACTAATACATCAACTACCTAAACTGTTTTCTAAGGCCCACTTTCTACACTTGGGAGTTTCCTTGGATTAACCTACTACACTGAGTTTTCTCGTAAAAAAGGCCAAATCACCGATTTACCAACGTTTGACTCTAAATCTCTTTGCGAATACGCACAGATTACGGAATCCATCTAGGGTGAGTTAACTCTTGGATCAACGTTGATCCGCAACTTACGTTCGGGTTTCCATCTTGAAATATCGTTCAGCTTCCCATCTTTTCTATTTGTCCTGATCAGCTGAGTGTGCCCAAGGGCTATTTTATGTTCTAACCAACCCAATATATTGAAATATAAAAGGTGCTTTTATATGAAGCTTCGGAAGAACTGAATCAGACCAAGATTGAAGTGGCGACTTAATATTGATTGGGCTGAGGGGAAGGCTCACCCAAAATTAGCTCAACTGAGTGGTTCAAGAGGTAATTTACGATTTTCGGTGTCAAATCGCTCTGTTTGTTTTCGCCCTACAACTGCATTACGTTTGAAATTTGATCTAACCTGCGGCTTACGAGTAATTCGCGAATAACGTTAAAATGTGCCATTTCAGTCATCAGTAGCCGCCATTTTCTCGTTTAGAATGGACAACATGAATTTAGAAAATCCAATTCCAAAGTATCTCTAGAAATTGGAACTAGTTTTTGACCTCGGCTTCAATGCTATTCTGCAGGGGTGCCCACGGGGGGGGGGGGGGGGGGGGGCAGTTATGACGCAGACTGCGTCATTAAATTCTGGCACAATGTCATTAAAATTCCTACAGGGAGGGTTCCAAAATAATATTTGGGAGGGTAAGTTGATTGAAACACTGTTTAACGTGACGACATTCAAAAATATACCTATTACACCACTAAAACGTAAATAATGATGAACCTAGTAATTAATTTAAATATGGTTTGTTTTTCTATCTGAAAATGTATAGGACTAAATAACAATGACAGTGCTCGAATATTGTCAGTGATTTTGGGTGCTTATGAGTATTTTTTACATTTTTGTTTTGGAAAGGGGTACCAAGTTATGGGGAGGCTGGTTCTAAGTTTAGGGGTTTACAGTTAATCCCTGTATTCTGGATATACAAACAGGTAGGTAATGATCACGAAAGTACTTCTTCCTACTGAAAATGAAAACACCAGCTTATAACTCGACTAAATTGGTCAATTTGGAATGATAGCTTGAACTGTGCTTCGTTCAAGTAGATAGAAACAATCTAAAGGACCAAAACATCTTAGGAGCTTTAAATCTTATCCACGGCTGGCAGCGTTGATAGGGGCAGAGATTGATGACAAGATAAAGTCGGATAAACAGTGTAAGGGCCCACAGATAAAGCACCCCATTCCTACTACCAAAGCGCTCTCTCCCTCTCGCATTCCCTCTCTCTCTCGGGCGAAAAAAAAAATACAAGAAACAACAGGCTCCTCTCATAGAGCTTCTGGTGGGGGAAAACAGAAACCTCCCACCGAACTCGCTCTAATAACAGTTTGGCGGAAGTTGGGCCTCGAGAGAAAAGACCGAAATGTTCGGAGGATGTGCCCACTTCCTGTCGAGATGACTATCGCCCCGGAACGAGATTTTATCGCCTGACGGACCGCACCGAGGGCATTCTGGGTAATTATCAACATAGGAGAGGAATACTAGAGAGGGAGGTATTTCTCCTCGATGTATAAAACAACAGTTGTCAGAAAAAAAGCAGTCTCCCGTTTTTCTTCTTCTCATTTCCACTTTTTTTTTGGTTTCAACGATTTTTTTTCCCTTTTCGAAACGTTGTCGAGTGAAACCTCTTTAGTGGTACCCATCATCCATGATATTTCGGAGCACATGTCACTCGTGGGAATGTAGTTTACGGGGAGGTCATTGTGGAAGGACCGAAAATACAGTTTGAAGGTCTCGCTTCAAAAAGTTCGTTGCAATCTGACAATACAGATGGCAGATGGCATATAACGAGGAAAAGACAATTTCGGGTAGCAGTGACGATAACCGTCAGTCAAACTACCCAACTATTCCATCGAAATCATTGACTGTATGATTTCAACTGTAATTATACAATACAAAATCATAACATTAACTAAACTAGAAACACGATTATCAATGAACGAAATCGTGATGAATAAAATCTGCTTTCAAAACACACAACGACATAATATGTACTGAACCTTCATAATATTCGTATTATGAATTGAAACCTTCATATTAAAAATTTTCATAGCAGTGGGTGTAGGTAGTGGGGTGACCACATTCATTCCGAATCCCATATTTAGAGCATGAGTCTTTATTTTCATCGGTATGTTTCGTCCTTCAACGAGGACTTCATCAGCCTACATGTAAGCATATCTATCAACTGGCATGCAAAGAATGTAATGATAAAATATACATAGGTGAATCAGGGGTAAACCTACATAAAAGAATGCATGCTCATGCTAAGGACATTGAACACAAAAGAAATAGTACTGGCATTTCACAACATATGTTAGATTTTAATCACAAACCTGATTTTGAAAATGTTAAAATAATAGGTAAAGAGAATAATACTTGGAAAAGAAAAATAAAAGAAAATATTAAGATAGTGAAAGCCGGATCGAAGGCTCTTAATATTAAAAATGATTTATATAGCTTAAGTGATAGATTTTTACCCCTATTTTCAATAATAATTAATGTGTAAACATGCAGATGAGGCAGAAGACGGAAATGGTGACACACAGTTATGACACACAACAGGGACAATTAAAACCCTTTCTAACAACATTGGATGATATTAGATTAGATGCTCATGCAATGAGTTTTAGTTTTGCCTGCAGCTCTATAATTTCATTATTAAAACTTAATTTCAGTATTAAAACCAAGTGAAAGGATGTGTGGCACCACCATGTCTAAGCCAAAACTCTACATGTATTGATGACATAATAAGGTGAGAAATTCTAATTTGTAAGGTGTTAGTAGATAAGCTGAACAACGTGTTCTATGGAAAGAAATGTGATCATTTGACCATATGTTGTATACACACTATGTAATCCTAACTCAACTCTTATGCTCATATGTAGGCTGATGAAGTCCTCGTTGAAGGACGAAACGTACCGATGAAAATAAAGACTCATGCTCCAAATAAGGGATTCGAAAATTTTCATATTAAGAACTAAAACCAAGCATCTATTTATGAACTTAACCAATCTTCCTCTTTCACTTTGTCAAACCTAGCCCTTTCCTTTTTCTCTACCAATAAGATCCTAGCTTCCTTTCGTCTGACAGTATAGCGATGATGTCTGCGGGAACATGTCCGTTGACTTTAAGGAACAAATTTGATTTCTCCAACTCTTAAAGTGAAGTCTTTCAGAATCATT
This sequence comes from Creontiades dilutus, assembly GCA_031894815.1. Classification (NCBI taxonomy): domain Eukaryota; kingdom Metazoa; phylum Arthropoda; class Insecta; order Hemiptera; family Miridae; genus Creontiades; species Creontiades dilutus. The sequence continues at coordinate 170,900 of JAVIWC010002734.1, read as the reverse complement.
TAAAAAATGTCAATTATACATAAATATATATAAACTGGCTGTGGAAGAGGAAAAATTCACGTCCGCAAATAACCCGGGGTCGGCAGATTGGCAGGAGTTGGTGTGCAAGCAATGCCCAGCTTTTTATGTTGGAAAAACGGAGACGGCGCTTAATCAAAGGGTAAATAACCACAAATCATCTGTGGTCAGAAAAAACGCTGCAAATTCTTTCACTGGGGTTTATTATTCAATCGGCTTGAGTTCATGATTTGAATTTCTACTAAGCTTTGGAGTGTGCGTGTTTCACAGGTGATAGAGCGATTATTGAATTTCAGGAGATATGCATAGAGCACGTAAATCTGTTCTCAACCAAAATACCTATTTGGATTGATCAGTTGATCATATTTGTGTGCCTCCTGAAATTCAATAATCGCTCTATCACTTGTGAAACACGCACACTACAAAGCTTAGTAGAAATTCAAATCATGAACGCAAGCCAATTGAATAATAAACCCCAGTGAAAGAATTTGCAGCGTTTCATGCATATCAGAATGCTTCAACCCGTGTATCGGCTACAAAGCCTTTTAGGAGTTCACTCCAGTATCCACATTACTACATCACTACATCACTAGGTTACTGATATCAAAGCAAAAACAATAATAAACCAAAATAACGCAAATGTTGGCACCATAAATCGGGCCATACATCGGGAATGGTTTGACCTACGGACCTGGGGAGGGGCTCATTCGATTCCTCGTGGAAAGTTCTTCAAAAAGAGTCCAAATTTAGGCCGCCTTGACTTTTTTGAGGTTTTTAGGGATTTTACAAAACTTAGACAACCCTTAAAGGGCACTTTAAATTCAGTGAGAGAGCTGGCTCGAGAATTGGGGCGTCGTCGGACCAACATGGATTTTTGCTGAAAATTTCAGCTTTTTTGCTTCAGCCGTTTGGGAGAAATTGTGCGTACGGCGTACGGACGGAAAAATTTTTTTATTGCAGATTCGGATTATACACCCTTTGAAACGTAAACCATGAAATTTTCAGGGGGGGTTAGAATTTTTTTTTTTTCCAAGAGCGATTACAATGGTATTTATTACTGAATAATAAACCAAAACGAAGATCTGCCTATGAGCCACCATGCCTCGTCGCATGATGCTTCATTCGATGACTGTTTTGCCTAAAAATCTTGAAAAGAATGCGACCCGAAGATATTAAGTTGGCGCTGCTTCAATCAGAGAGGGCCCATGCAAATGTTTTGAAAGCATATGATCCTCCGGGTTTGAATATCAGGCGTTAGCTGGGCAACAGCACTTTTTCATGGCAGGCTCTCGGCAAATCATTGTCAAAATTCCAAAAAACCAAAATTATTTTTCTCTTTAATTTGAAAAAGGCAAAAGCCAAAATGTTGAAAATAGTTTGTGTTGTCTGTCATTGTTTCTGTCTAAAACTATTGTGATTCTATATATATATTTCCACGATGAAGCTTTGTGCTACACACATTTGGGAGACGCTTAATTACCGGTTTTATCATCTATTGGGCACTTGACAGGTGTGGCTAGGCAGTAAAACGGCTTTTGTTGGTTCCCCGTCTGCCGCGTAATTGCCCTTCTAAAGGCGACCTACGCCGCCAACTTCGTGATATAAATAATGCAGAAATTCTTCCCCAGGTCGAACCTGACCCCTCGGGACACGTGATCCTGAAATTGGTTGGGGTCATGAAAAACTTCTTCGGTATTTCTAATGTGTACTTCAAGAGTTTTCAACTGTCCTCTGTATTACTTGCTTTGCGGGTGTGAGCTAGCAACTAGAAGATTGAAAAGCCTTCGACGTACGTTATAACATCTAGAGCTACTTCCTGCTTGAAAGAGGCAATTTCAGTAGGTTAATGTTCGTGATTTGGGGAAAACACAAATACGGGATACGGACTAAGTCACTCGCGATGAAGTTGTGGAAACCCATTTCAATAAAAACGGAGTAAGATAGAACGTTGTCAATACATATAACCATCTATTTAGAAGAATCTTATAGCTTCTTTGGGTTCGGTTAAGGATAAAATTAACGTTCAGGATAAAAGTGGGGTTTTATAAACTGAAATGTTCATGTGGGCTTGAGTCCTGTGGTCAAACTTGTTGGACATTTAAGGAACGAATAAAAGAGCATGAAAAGGATTTCAGGGACAACAGAGGTGATTCTGCCTTTGCAAGTCATCTGAATGAGTCCAATCATAGCTTTAGTTTTGATCTGACAAACAGGCAATATGTAGAATTTCCTCACTTTTGCCCAAAGAGAGGTATGTTGGATGTGCTAGAAAAATTCGGAATTTTTAAGAGTGATAGGTCAGGAAAATGTTCAAATGATGTTATTCCTCAAAATATTTCACCATCAATGGGTTCATTCTTGCAATAAGTTTGGCTCCCCCTTTCCGTAATGTTACTGTTTGTGTCCCCTTTCACTTTGTAAGCCTTGAGTGGCATTGGGTTGTCCTCTCCGCCCCTTTCACTTCATTGAGCCAATAGGATTCAATCTCCTTTTACTTGATCCGATATAAGATGTGTTTTCTATGATGTACCTTCAGTTCATATTTGTTACGTCGATTTAACTGTGTAACTCTTTACCTTCGTGGAAATATAGACAACGTTCTATATTACTCCGTTTTTATTGAAATAAGGGATTTTCAGGCCCTTTCCTCTGATGGGAAGTTCTGACCGAATATTTAGTATCTCATGATTTGAAATGTTCAACTGTTCAGGAAAAAACACAGAGAAAACAAATAGACTACGTTTTTACAGAAACTGTGTTTTTTCTTGACATGATTTTGTGCGTATTCAGCTCTCCCAACCTAATGATAGGGCAATGTTGAGCAAGGAGGCCCAAGGGGTTCCAAGATTGCTAACATTAAGCCAAATTTTGTAAACTTTGGTCCAGTAGTTTCAGAGAGAAGCTTTCAAAGGCGGATGGGTGGATTTTTTTTTATTTTCAATTTTTGAAATCTACCTATAATTTTTAAGGGGGGGAGGGAAGGGGTTTTTCAAAGTTTTTTGTAGGTCGATTACTAAGGTTGAAATATTAAAATAATCAACTAAAAAGAAGTTACTGTAAACGAAACCGATCTGAGCGATAGTTAAGGTTGAGGAACGATTGAGAAATGCAAGAGATCAATTAATTAATTGAAAAAGACGGAGAAGGCTATGAAGGAAGAGATTGTTGAAGGGATGTGGGAATAGAGAAAGAGAATGATAAAGACTTGCAATGGCGGAGGGGAGACCTGTTGGTCCGTCTACGGCAAACCCCCCAAGAACAGACCGAAGCAATCAACTCCAATGCCGATTTCGAAGAATCCCACTTCTTTCTTTTCATCAAACGCTACTCGATTTTTCTTTTTCTCACTTACTTTTTTTTCCTTTACTTCATTCTCTTTTGTCTTTTTCTTCGAAGCAAGTTCCCACCCGCTCGCGGGCACCGCCCCCCATCTACGTTGCTTGATCTTTCAATATCGGTACCTTCCAATAGGGATGGGTATCGTTGAACAAGTATCGATATTTAATACCGATATGTATCGGACGGTCGGTATCGATACTCCACATATCGGCAAGCAAAGTATCGATATTTATAAATATCGAGTATCGTTTCCAACATCAATTTTTCAAAATTGAACTGCAAAAAACCTAATCGTATCTACTTAAACAGAACAGAAGATAATCTTTGTTTTGATTTTTTGAACCTGCGAGAGGTAAGGTAACAGTAACAGTAGGTACTATAGCCGTAATATAGCCTCCTACTGCTGCCTTCCTACTTCTTCTTATTCTTTTCCTGTTTTCCATCTAGTATTAAAGCCACTATTCTTTTGCATTCCGGATTCCAATACTAAAGAAAATTGAGAAAATCAACCAAAGAAAAATATTGAAACCAACTTTTTAAGCTAGTGGTAAAAAATTTGCCGATATTTCGAAATATCGGAATTGAACTATCGATACTCGATATTATTGGAGGGCCCAGTATCGATACAAAAATATCGATACTCAACGGTAAAATATCGATGTTTGGAAATATCGGGTATCGATACCCATCCCTACCTTTCAGTAGGTTTTCTGTAGAGATACTGTTGTTTTTTACAAATTATTTCCTTTCTTTTTTCAAGTTACACACCATCTCACTTTTTAATTTTTTCAAAAATAACATGATAAATATTGCCCTTTCGGTTTTCGACAGTTATCCTGGGCCTGGTTTGTTAATATTGTTGGGATCATCCATAATTGATCACCACTAGTTGACTCTACCTTGTAGGCAAATGATAATTTACTGTTGCTTACTAGAAATTTGGGTTACTATAGAAGTCAGTCTCAATTGGTATTTCAAACCGGTGTGTCAATCTTAGTGTGTATTACGAATCGTAAAGTTAATCCTGATTACAAGATCTGAAAGAAAAAAAAGATTTGCTTTATTCAACACAAGATACTTGTCATCTAACATTATTTACTGAGCATATCACAGCAGTAGTTCGGGCCCAACCTTAATCGAATTTCGTCAGCAAGGGTTAGTGTAATTTCAATGCTCTTTCGTTGAATGATGAGGAGACGCAGACCCTGAACATGGATTGGATGGTCGATTATCACAGTATATTAAGATTCTTTGAATTCAGGTGAAGAGTAGTTTTTCATGGGCTAGTCAGTGTGCAGTCGCTGAGTTCTAGCCAGGCCTCTCCAATGTCCATGCTGGAGAAGTTGGCGGGTCTGGTGTCTTCTGATGTCCTTCAGAAGACACCAGAAGGCTTGTAACGACAAGCGTTCCTGTTTCCACAGCAGTCTAATGTATTGTGTAATTCTTTGTGGAAATCCAACTCATTCTAATGGCATATTCAAGCTACAGAAGAAACCAATTCAAATACTGAAGAGTCTAACTGGCTGGAGAGTTGCCGGGGCCATTTCTGGAACACAATATTCTCACCCTTCCTATAATATGGGCTGTCCTGCCTCGTGTATGCTTATCAAATGTTGCGAGTATTGAACGTGGTACTGTGACTGTTACCATTACTAGACGAGGAACATCCCTGTTGGAATGGGACTGCTGAATCTCCCTGAACAGATCCACTAACTACCTCCAGCTCCTTTAAAAAAAAAAAAAAAAAAAAAAAAACACTCTTGAGGAGTTTTGTGACTTAGTTTTCTAGTCATAATTTTCTTGTTAAAATTAGTTGTATTCAGATTGTTATGTATACAGTTAACATGTTATCATTAATGAGTGGGACGTTTTCTTATCTCGGTGCCTCCATACGTCGTGATTGTGCATTAAATGTCCCAAAGGTTCCCATTCCCTATTCCTCCACCGAGGGTCTCTTAAAAAAGTTTTCATTTAACCATAACCATTTTTGCAATACGATTTTAAAACACAATTTTATGGGGAGTTCTATTAATTTATTTAACCAGTGACAAGAAATACCATCACAAAATACCAGAAACAACAACACTCCACGTGTTTATAAGTCGCGGATCCCCAGGAAAAAAAACTTCCACCAGTTTTCCTTAGCCTATTTGTTAACTAAATTGAAACTTGGGAGACAGCGTTACGGATGGTACAACCAACCGTATTCAACGTGCTCTGATAGTTGTCGACTCGTTTCGCTCAAACGACGCTCCTCTAGCGATAGACAACCCTCCAGATTTCTCCAAACGGTGAGCTAACGGATAATCCTACAGCAACCATACTGGTCTCATCCATTCTACGAAACTATTCCGATTTGATTCCAACGAATAAGCCTCTTATCTATATAAAAAGGTTTGAGATTTCGATTTTTGATATTTCAACACTTGAATTCTACCTATCCCTTGGGGTTGGTGGAGTATTACCGATGTACTAGGATAATTGCCGCCTCATACGTGATTTTTTATACAGGTTTCATCAATTTGGTCCAAAAATTTCGGAAAAAAACTGTGGACGGCGGACTGACCAATTTTCGACACTAAACCGTAATAGCCACTATTCGAAAGCTAAGAGAATTGCGATGAGATTCTGGTTGAAAATAAGATTCGTTCGAGATTGATCACAACCGAAAGAAGCAATATGGTCCGAGGAGGATGGCGTAAGGGACAAGTAGACTGGCGAAAGACAAAGACCTCATATCATCAAAATGGGAACCGAAGAGTTAAAAGGTTATTAATAAGATAAAACAATAATGGAAATAAATAAGAAATAAGGAAAAAACTGCAAAATGAAGATTTTTTCCTTATTTTCTTGATTAGTCGAACGAAGATTTAAAATATCGCGAAGAAGAAATGGATACATAGTGGTGATTCAAGGTAAGAATGGGGGAAAAAAAAACTGGAGGGTTATGGTAATGTGGTTGAATAGTAATGGGCTGGAGGCACTTATGCATACGGGTAAGTGGCTTCTAGGTTGAGAGCTCTTTTTAAATAGAAGTCGGAGATGCAGTTATTGGTCGGTTTTTCCGTTTTCAGGACGTACTATGAGGCTCATTTACGCCGAACAAGCTCTGCTTGTGACCATTCTCAAAACGTTTGCAAGCCTTCGTGAACATTTGCGAACACGTTCACACTGCCTGAGCATGGCCGCACGAGCACAACATGAAAACAAAAATTCATGAAAATGGTACCCTCCAAGTTTGTCATCTGTTCTGCCCCAATTGTGCCACCGTCAGAAATCGAGGTAGAGGAAAATAAGAATGGTGGGGTCTTGAACAGACGTCCCTCTATAAGAGAACTTCCTAAAGACGCTCTAAAAACGTCCGAAAAACACCAAATAATAAAGATGGCAATGCAAAAAATGGCAAAACTGAAAACTTCTGAATACCGCTGTCACAGTACCCCACAGGCCTTTCGCTGTCTCGCCGATTTGCTGTAAGCATCAGATACACAAGGAACAGCACTTCCTTTGATGATTCGTCAGTCTGCCGACATGTCATGTAGATGAATGCGCTTGAATATTCAAGGACGTTTGAGTAGAGGATCCACGAACTCCGTTCTCACCACCATAGCATGTTGTTAATGTTTCTTTGAGAACAATTTCTCGAATCATCCTCCGTTGATGTAAAGTTGCCCTTTAACTGAGCTGCGTTATAAAAAAAAACTATTCTTAGGAGAATTTGTTTAGAAAATGAAGCAATGCATTGGCTCTGAGAGTTTTAAAATAAAAGTTCTCAAAAATTGTCTTCATCAAATCCGTTTTAAGGGTTCCTAAAATAATTTCTGGATGTTACTGCTTTTTTTTGTATTGCTGATTTGTCAGGAGTTTGGTAAAATCATGTTGAAATCGAAACGAGACAAATGACCAGTATTTTTCCAACTATGAGCCAAGTATGAGCAAGATAGGGAGATTACAGCAATTTTACTTTAGCGCATGCGTTGTAATATGATCCATTTCCTGATAAGAGAATTCCGTGATTTGATTTAATTTTGGTAGTTACCCCAGGTACCCCAGCATTTTTACTATATTCAAACCTGTGTTCATGTTTACGTTTTATAAGGTAAAATTGGAAGCCCTTAGCGAGAGCGAAAGTACGAACGTAAAGCGATCCTGTTGAACTCATTCGTTTCATTGAAGTGGTGTCTAATAATAACAAACATAAACGTGTCAGCGAAAATTCCGGAAAACCACGTTTTGAGTCGTCTATGAATGTTGGGCCACCGGGCCTGATTCGGGAAATTAGGACGAACTAGACCCCTAGTGGTCATACAAATTGTTTTGCTATTTTGTTGAAAATACTTATTGGAAATCACAAGCCAAAATAACTAGCGAGAACGATAAACTCCCTATGTTACTGATTATTAGAAACCATTAGTTTTCAATTACACAGTGTGTAAAAGCCCTTACGGCAAGCTCTGTCAACACGTCGTCAAATTACCATAGGTATTAAAAATTCAGCGATATCATTTTGCGATGGTTTGTAAGTGTGAACTCTTATAATTTACCGTTATAATCTACAGAAAAACCAACATGCGAAAAATGAAAAGATAAAAAAGTTTCCTCCGAGTGGTAGACGAAGGCATTGGGGCATTAGTCACGACTCTAGTTACTTTCAACCCGATACATATCTAATTGGGAGATTGAATCATTATTAGGGACTGGGGCGGTCGAGTGCAGGCCAGATAACGTGGAATTCCGTGTTATTATTCCCAAACCGATTATTTCCCGTAATTACAAGCGATCCCGAGCAAGTCTCGTCTCTCGTCTTCGCTGAATTCGAAGTACGTAGGTACGAAGTGGACATGTCTCTTGAAGAAGCGTCAAATACTTGGTTCATTGTTTTTCTCCGACTAACTTTTCGTAGTCGACCAAGAAATAACGAATTCTTGCCGGATCAATGTGTGACTTTTTTCACCGGATGGAGGGATTTTCAGGGAGTCTCTCTGAAGCAAGGCTTCGTCAGTAGCTTTTGCTCATGGGGATTTTTGCAAGTTTCGTAACATTTGCGCTCAGATATTTAGCTGGTTTTGGAATTATACCAAGGTTCTTCTATCGTCTGTGGATGTGTTTTGGACGGTTTTGAGCCTTGTTACTCCATTGAAACTTGCCTGATCTGATTTATGCATTTATCAACATTATTAAACCTATATGATACATTTGCAGAAACTAACTATACCATAAAGCGCTATTCCCCACGTTAAGTCCAACACTTGTGCTGTGGGGAGGAGTTGCTTGCAATTTAATACAACGGGTACTGCTACGAATTATTTATAGGTATAGCCACATAGGTAATGTTACAAAAACGTAGAAAAAACAAAAATACCAACAAAGAATCATCTACTTTTCAGAGAATTTAGAAATAAATATACGTTGTCTTCTTTTCCGATATTGTTTATATCAACAAAATTACAAATACTTCTCCTTCATTTGACAGCTGATTTTCGATAAATAAATTTAAAAATAAATCACCTATGCAAATCAAAAACAACATTCAAAACCTTCCTCAACTAAGGTATTGCTCATAGTAATAGGAATCTCTTTAGCTCCTTTTTGAAAGCCGGTAAGGAAGATATAGCACGTATGTCATTAGGCAAGGCATTAAAAAGCTTCAACCATAGTTCAACCAACCTATAGTCGTAAGTCAATTGGCCACGAGGAGTTTTCCTACAAGGCAGTGAAAGTAATTCAGCCTTCGTGCCCTGATGACACCTCGAAATAAGAAAAATCTTTATTACATATTGATTTGTGATTGATTAATGTAATTTTATTTATTAGATGGTGAAATGGAAGGACTTGTAGCTGTCTGAATAATTCAGCTGAATGGGACCTCAACTAAAGTAATTATTTAAATAAGTGTATGTTAAATTCCAGAAACTCTAACTAACTTTTGTTAATTTTATTACAGGTAAGTTGGAGAAGGGAGATTCGTCAATCAGGGTGAGAACGGTTCCTATAACCCTGATATATAATATAATAGTAGTAAGGCTATTAATTATTGACTAGTAAGACGAAGTTTCAGCCCACACCATTCCCAACTGGCTTCCAACATGAGTAAATCGTTTCGTTGTGACATTGTATGCTCTTAAAATGTGATATGTACTCCGTAAGTCTGTGGGAAATAGCTTTAGCTGGAACTTGCTGAATACAAACCTTCGAAAGTTTTAATTCTGGGTCGAATGGACATAACTTGACTTGGGAGAAGGATTTTTAGGTAGTCCCTCTGAAGCAAGACTTGCCTATACGAATTGTGGTACAAACCCAAACATGAAAGAACAAAATTAATACAAATCCTTTTCAAACGATACTAAGGCCGAATCTGTGAAAAAGACAGGTCGGATGTATCTCATCATCTTTAAGAATATTAGGGTTTGACCCAGGCTGAAATTCTTAACCGATTTTCGTGACTCTTTTTCTATTCGATCCCAATTTTTGAATGACCAACGAGGATAAAAGAACATCACAGCTTCTATGCCCAGTGTTGATTTAGCAAAACCTAAATCAAGCTTAGACACGCCTTGTTGTGTATTGAGCATTAATCACGCAGTAAAAGACCGAGCTGAAATTGTCCGTAAAATTAGACAGCAAGTTTGCAGCTGGCTCATGGGACTAGTAGGTTCTAGTGCTAATATCAACAGATCCATTGAGTCATTCAAAATATAGCCAATGCCCCACAAACTTCAGGGTCTAATACTAACTGGACAAGAGCGAACCAAAAGAAAACCAACCAGTGCAATAGTGCAAATTGTTCTTATTCAGCTACAAAATAAGCTAACTACAAAATATCAAAACTAAAGCTCTTTGGGACACTAAATACCAGATATTTGTTGTAGGAGCCCAGTAAAAGTTTCTATAGGTTCGGAGCAGAACACATCGTCGGAACACATTGTCAGCCTAATTGCCACTCATAAAAAAAGCACTAAACTCAGATTGTACATTTGTAGGTACAATAGAAATTGTCGTTCGTAGTTAATCGCCGGCCATCCCTCGCTATCGTTTCTGGGTCTCTTTCGAAAAAGGAGTCAAACCCTCATAAATTTCACGGTCCAATACCAACTAGCCAAGAGCGAACCGTAGGAAAATCGAGAAGAGGAAAAAAAAAAGGTGAATGGGTTGGAGAAGAAGTGGAGAGAGGAGTCCAGAAAACTCGCTTTGAGCCCCAAGAGTTAGGTAGGTCTGGTCTTGCGAGGCCCTAACCGCTGGGAGCAGATAAGCCGAGCCCCGCACGCCTTGGTTTATGCCTCCACCGGACCCCTTCAGTTTTATCAAACGAATCATCGACAGGAGCCGCGAACGTTTCGCACGCCAACAGCCAAACAGTCGGTTTTTCAAACAAGCGCAAAACCAAAACAATTCCCTGCCCCGTTCTCCCGGAGTACTAATCTTTAAACCTTTAGCCGTCCTGAGGGGGAACTGTATGGCATCCTTATACACGAAAGGTTTATCTCCTCCCAATACAATATACTCTACCGGGGCCTTAAGCCACATATTATATGAGCCTCCGCTCCTCTTAACGCCTCATCTACCTGCGTCACATATTTCACGTCGCCCTTTTTCATGAATGCAAAACGGATCCGCATTCCGCTTCGAGCACATGCAGGCTATGACGTCTTTTAAGGAGTGAAACTATCAGTACTGCAGTTCTATTCAGAAAATAGCTTTACTGACTGTGTCCTACAATCACCCGTTCAATACGATATGTCTGCAGGAGAAACCCCCTCTGACCGTTTCAAAGCGAGCAGTACAGGTGAAACAATCATTCATCGTTCAACCGATAGTCCGTTGAAAAAAAAACCTAGATCCGCCCTACACAAGCGTAATATTCATAATTACAGAGATGAAGATGATTTCCGTTATTTTGAGTTAAATTATCTAGAGTGGAAAGAAACATTGCCATTACTTGTGATGAACAGTTGCCAAAATTGTTGGTAATGTCATATCAAAATCAAAAAGTTTCCCTTATTTCATTATTCATATGCGGGGTCTAATGTATTTGAATTTAAAAAAAAAGCAAGTAGAATGTTTATACCTCTGACATGTGTACAATACATATCCCGGCAAAATAAGTTACTCACACTTCAAGTGTCGATTCCAGAGCATATTTCCAACAAAAAATGCATCCGTCAAAATTCCTATCACCTCAGAGCGAAATGAAAAACCTCACCATGACTTAGAGGGTGACGAATTGTTGCGAAAATCAAGTTTTGAGAATTTATAAAAAAAACCTTTACACAGAATTTCAACTTTCCCAAGGAATAAGAAAAAAATATTTACATACTTTTTTTTTTGGAAAATGACGTTTAATTGCGGAAAAATGTGGGTGTGTACCGTGAAAACATGATTTAAATGAAAATCAATTGGCTAAAAAAAGAAAAGTTTGTCAGCGAATTTTCTGCATCTTTTTTGCTGAATCGAATGTTGACTCTTTCGGGCTCCTCATACAATAAATAAAATATTCCCTCTGGTCGACATTGTAGAATCATGGGCCGCTTGAGTTTGGAGCGATTAGTATCTCATTAATAGCAATTTTTAACTGTTGATTGATCCCTTATTTGTTTAGTGTGGAGGCTAGAAAGAATCGCCATTCGAAGCATTGAAAAAATATACATAAAATTTGATGTCAAACTGAATTTTTTGTAGCAATTCGATTTTAAGTGAAAAACGCGGAAAACCCCACGTTTTTCCGCAATCAAACTCATTTTCTACAAGAATAAAATTAAAAAAATTGTTTTTTCCTTGGAAGTGGGAGTTACAAAACCTGTTTATTACAAGCAAGCAAAACCATAGAAATAAAAAATTTATAAATTCTTGAAATTTAATATTTGGATTGGTTTTTCACGTTCAAAATCAACTTTATGATCAAAATCTCTTACTTTGCCAGGAGGAGTTAAGAAACTTAACACTCTTTCCAATGGTGTCCTCAAAATTTTAGAGAGTATTTTAAGGGGGTTAAGGCCATTTTAGTGACTTAAAGTCGCAAACACGTAAGAAATTCTACAACTGAATCAACTCGATCAACAAAGCCTTCAAAAGAAAACACCTTAAATTGATACACAGAAGTTTGTAAATTCTGTATTAGATAGAACTTCTACGTAAATCAATGATCTATGTGTATTAGACGTGGTCAGTGGTACATCACCCATCTAAACTCGGCATCTCGCGCCCTCAACTGCCTACCACGCGGTCTAGCTCAGACGTCCCCTTGGAGAAACTCGGTTGCCCGACCGTCTACCTAACCGATTTACATGTCCATTAACCCGAGTGGTCTCATTTTATTCATGGATATAATTCTATATCAATCGAACAAACAACTACCCTCTGACTTCATAAGTTTTTTGAGATTTCGATTTTTTGGCACGCTAATCCTTAAATATAATCTTCAGGGTTGATTGATTAAGATACCAAGATTAAGCACACATCACGGATCGATGTTGGATTTTGAGCCATATTTCGTAAATTTTTGTCCAGTTATTTCTGAAAAAAGTTTCGGACGGCTGATGGACGGTTCGTTTCGATTCGAGATTTGGAACCTACGTGTCTTGAAACGTATACTAACAATTATTGTGAGGTTAAATTTGTGTTTATCGGTCGATTGAAAATAGTAAACCAAAAGTCTAGGAGGCATCTTTTTATAATGAGATCTAGAATTTATACCCTTGAGAAGCCCTTTGATCTTTGCTGACATGTTGCTGGACATACAATACAAGACTCCTCAGAACAATATCTATCCCAACCTACCAAGGTGGCAGTGAACTCACGTGAAAGAAAAATAAATTTTCTTGAAGTAAATGGAAAACTAACGGCACTCGTGACGTCAGATGAGGTGGTGTCCAGTGAAAGTTGGCCGGAGGTGTTTGCTTGTCACACGACAGTTGAGAACACCCTGTCGGAAAAACGCCCTCAGGGAAGACCAAAAGTCAACAACCTTGACGACGGAAATCCCTGACGACGGAAATACGACCAAATCCAACGGTACGCGACGTCAAAACAACGATTCGAAAGGTGCGACTTAACAACAACCTCGGGATTCTTTCGAAAGTAACGGCATCGGCTCGATTTTCTGAATGACTTGAAAATCTGTTGATATAACTACTGGTCTCAAGAACTAGCTGCAAACTTGGTGATCCGTTTTACAAAAAATTTCACCTCGGTCACGCCGTGGTTAATACACAATACACAACACGGTGTGCTTAAACTTGATTAAGGTTTTGCTATGTCGACTATGGTTGCCAAAGGTGCGGACTCGTTCTTATAGCGTGAGGAACTCGAGGAATCAGATTGCTAAATAGAACATGGTCATTTATAAATTGAGATCGAACAAAAGAAGAATCACGAAAATCTGTTAAGAATTGCAAGCTGGGCAACATCGACAGAACTTGTCACACACATAACGAAGGACGTACACCTATCTTTTTTTTCACAGAAATGTGAATGGCCTTAGAATGGCTTGGAAACAAAGTTCAGTGCTTTTCTAATGATAGCCAATAAGGCTGACAATTTGTTCTGACGATGTGTTCTTCAATCGAAATTAAACTTTTAGGGGGAGGGTTTCTCGTCAAACAACTGGTGGTGTAGAAGGCACAAACAACATTGTTTATTTTTGATATTTCATGGTTGCTAATTAGAATTGCTAAATTTTATTGTTTAATCCTAAACCATCTCCGAAAATTACTGGCAATTTTTGGCATCTGCTCCAGGACTATTCGAAGGAAGGTAATAATAGACTAACAGAAAATATTATGATGCTGTTCCCCAGAAAGCAGTGAAAGTGTCATTTACAATTACTGTACACGAACATAAAACGTTGGACATTTAGCTCAAATTTTTGTTTTCCGGGCTCGCGATTGCGATAGTTTTTCGTGAAGTTACGTCTGACTTGTAAGCAGCGAAGTGAAAACTTCCGAAGTTTCCTCCTGGAGTTGGCAATTGAGGATCTTAGGGATACTGACAGTTTTTCTGAAGACGAGCTTGAAGAGCAAGAGATTTTGAAAAACCATTTTGATCTGTTGAAACTCATCAATCAGTGTGCAGTTTTGCGAAATGGTTTGAATGCTAGTAAGTGGGCCGTACTTGGACCCTATTTAAATTCCAGATACAATGTAACTAGCTGATCACGAAGGTAAACCTTCATTTTGTCCTCCTTTTTTTTTGTATTATTTTAAAGAAGGTTTTCTTCAAAAGGAGGTTTTTTGAAATTTGGAGAAGAAGAATTTCGAAAGTTTCGTTAAAAATTTATTTTTTATAATTTGTGTGTGTTATAGATGCAATTGTTTTCGAAAGAAATATTCAAAGGTTTTTTTCGTACTTGAGTCTAATTCTAATTTGGCGATTTCTTATCATTGTAGCAGGAAATCTTATCAAGTTCCAAAAATTGCTTTCTCTGAGCTATAGGGCGGGGATTTACAATTCTTTAATTTAATTTATAATCCAGAATATTTCATTTTTCCCGGTTGTTTGACAATGTTTAACAGTTAACCTAAGATTTTCTGGAAAATCAACCGGATAATTAAAGACAGAAACATTTTGAAACGGCGCACTTTGAATTTTTGGGAATGTAGGGATCATGTACCCCACGGTGTCGTTAAGTGTGTTAAAAAACATGGTTTCATTAGGGGGTTAACTTTTTTGTCAATTCGATTCTTGGTTTATACGTATCTTGAAACGTTAACCATAAGAACTTCTAAAAGGGGATCAAATTTTTGTTGTTCTGGAGGATTACATAAGTTCGTTCGTTAATGAACGTAAACCAAAACGTTTCATGAGAGTAATGATTTTCATTCAATTTTTGTCATTTTTGGTGATATTTTAGGCCTAATTTTCGAAATTCGAACAACTAAATTTGCCCAAAAAGTGTTGGCCAACGAATTCATCGTTTCGTTTAGAATGCTTGATTTTTTGGTGCCCAGAACATCGTTTTTATCTCAATTCTGTCGAGAGATACCGTCTAAAATGACATAACAAGACATGAAAAACGGATGTCAATGGAGGAATTTTAATTGAATGTTCAAAGCCAATGCGGTAGCTTCATTTTCAATGAGAATTCGCTTATGACAGCGTTGCGTTAACCAGGGTGCCCCCCCCCCTTTATGTGTGGTGGTACCCACCTCCCCATGTGTGTGGCCCCCCCCCAAAACAAAAATGTAAAAAATCCTCGTAAGCACCCCTTATTATTTATTTTTATTATTTTTTTTAATTAGATAACTTTCTGTATATAACACTTCGTGTTTTGCTAAGTAAAGCATTTAAATAGTAGGTACCCACTACAGAGTAGGTAGGTACAACAGTGGAACGTGGATGAGGGTGGCTGTCCATCAACAGTCCCTCTCATTTATAATATACCTAATGATTTAAATACTAGAATATGAACAAAATTTGGAATAGTAATCTTGAGTTAGGTATCACAGTTAGGAATAATATCCAGTTTAGTTAGGAGGTATCGCTCGTCAGGATCAGATCGACACAACTTTTTCTTTTGAGGCGATGGGCGTGGAATTGCCTTTAGCAAGAGTTGAGAAGATGTTCAAAAGCTGTGGAATGGTGTGTCGAAATAGAGGTGTGCATTCGGTTTGGTGTCGTGCTCATGAATTCTTCCCCAAACAACAAAATACAATAGAATTTCTCACAAACCAGGGTGCATCAGTCATCATTCGAAGTGCTCTATTTTGTTGAGTTTGTACTCTATTAATTTGTGTCTTGCTAACCAGTACCCAGATAGAACAACCATACTGCCAGATTGGACGAATCATAGTTAAGTAGAGGAGACATTTGTTGTCTAGAGATAGTCGTGATTTTTGATTGAGCAACGGCTCCAGTAGATGTATGCGGGAGCGGAGTCTTTTCACAAGTTCACCAATGTGGATATCGTAAGTGAGTCTTCATTGCAAATGTAGTCTAGGTAGCATACCACGTCAGTTTCGGGTATGTTTTCACTGTTCATTACAATAGGTACGGTCGGTTTGCTAATTTCTTTGCAGTGTGAATGTAGTTGTGCATGAATTTTCGGGGTTCAGTTCATTATGATACGCCATTAAATCGGTCCATTCTTGAATATTAATGAGGTGGAGCTGGAGTTTGGTGGATGCTGATGTACCAGAGGAATGGCGAGAGAGAACTGTATAATCATCAGCGAACATCGCTGAGGAAGTATCTTGTGTAGTGGGTATGTCATGGACGTACATAAGATAGAGGATGTATACGTAGATATATATAGATATTGAAACAATGCAAACCCAATCGGACAATATTCGAACACACTCATTTATACATTTTTAGAAAGAAGAACAAACCATACATAAATTAATTACTAGGTTCATTATTATTGACGTCCTTTTATCTGGTGATGTATTATATTTTTGAACGTCGTCACGTTAAACTCTGTATCAATCTACTTTAGCCCCTTCCCCCCTGTGGGCACCCCTGCGTTAACACACGTTAACCGCATTAACTGCGGTGGCAGGTCGCTTGGTCTGTTGTGGTCGTAACTGGACGAGAACTCGGCTTGTGAAAGGTGGATGCGAGAACCGGCGTTCGGGAGAGGAAGTTTCAACGGTTGAGGGAGAGGGGAATGGGAAGCGCACCAATGAGGGTCCAGGAGAGGGCCCCTTATGGCGACCTGGGGTCCTCCCTATTGCGGAGTAGGGAGTGGAGGGGCGGAGCTCCCTTAACCGGGTGCCCACAGCGAGCTGGCCGTGAACTCGACGAGATTGCATGCCGTTCGTTTACGGGGAGCGGGGACCCTCGAAAAACAGTTCTAGAAACAGTTTACCGACGTTTACGTAAGTTGTAGATCGTCAGGGTAGTCCAAAACCGCCCCATTGGTGGTAACACCTCATTATACCTCTTTACATAACCTTACAGAACCTTACGGTAAAAAATCGCTTACATTATAAAAATAATTCTCTGCAACCTGGACTAATAGAATTAAGGCTATCGACATCATTTTTAACGAGAAACATCACAGCAACGTTCGCTGACGACACTGCAATCCTGGCAGTTGGAGACAGCAATGACGAATCAATCAGCAAACTCAACGGATGTATCTCCAAAATCAATCATTGGACGCCAAATGGAGGATAACGTTAAATGAGGCAAAGTCGGAGCATGTTGATTTCACCAACCAGAAAACCAACTACATCCCACTATACCTCAACAACGTGGCAATTCCCTACACAAATGAAGCCAAATACCTGGGCATGACAATCCTCTATGACCGTTGGTAACAAGCTGCTTCTGTATAATCAAGTACTTAAGCCAGGTTGGACGTATGGAGCACAGTTCTGACACCGATATACTGATTATCCAGCGTTTTCAGAATTTCTTACTGCGGCGCATCACTGACGTAGTGTGGTACTTTCGAAACGATGTTCTTCACCACGAACTGGAAGTGGACAGCTTAGACGAAAGAAACAAACAGAGGGCCACCGCTCACCTAGCCAGACTACGAGGTCATGTCAATGAAGAAGCTGTGAAGCAACTTGATGTGCAAGACCTAACTAGACGCCTTAAGCTCACAAAACCACATGAACTTGTGTAGGAAGTGAATGTGCCGAACCTCAGAAGGACATAACGGAAAGATGAGTAGGTAATGGATCTTGAGTCCCTATAATTATGTAGAGAATTTAAGTCAGATTAATATTGTTAATGAGTTATTACTTGGTGCTATAAAAGCTTAAGAAGAAAAAAATTAACGGGAAAAGCTCCGTTTATTCTGTTAGCGGCTTCGGATATGGAGATTTGAATTGGTGTTCGACATCTTGAGGGTCAGTGGCAATCCTTTCTACGGACTTCTAAAATTTGTAGAAGTTACTGTTTTGTTGTCTCGACTACTCCGAGCTGGCCGTGAACGCGACGTGATTGCAGGGCGTTTGTTTACCTGGAGCGCGGACTCTAAAAAGAAGTTCTAGAAACGGTCTACAGAAGTTTACATAAGGGTAGACCGTCTGGGTGTTCAAAAAAGTAAAATTCATGCAGTATTTATTCATGAGCGAATTTTAGAAAATTATTGTATTCCATATGCGTTACATTTAGTTGAAATTCGAGCACATTATATGAAACATTTGTTAACTAATCAATGTTATTTCGAAAAAATGTTTGTAAATCATATTCTTCTATTCAAACAAGGATTTTAGATTTTTTGAAGTTTCAGCATTTTTACACATTTCTTGGCAAAGTTAATGAAAATCAAGTACAATGGTGAGCATAATTATGAGCTCAAATTTTTAAATGACCTATTCCACTATTGAAAAACTTTTTCGAGTAATATTCTACTTTTTAACTTTTTTTATGCCGTTTTTGTAATTTTTTTTTTCAAAACAATTTATGAAATTTTGATTACTAAAAATGTTCAAATCATCCTTTTTTTGGAATGATAGATTTTTCGGCTCTATAACGAAGTTTTTATCTCAATCTTATCGTAATATTCATGGGACCACAGTTATATTTCAATCCTCAATGATATTACCAGTAGAAGTAGAATCGTATAATATAACACTCGTAAGTAGGATACATAAGTGAGGGGTGCCCCCCCCCCCCCGAGCTTCATGGCGCCCCCCCCCCCCCTAAACTTCATGACGCACCCCCTCCCCCAACTTCATGAGGCTCTCCCCTCCCCCGAGCCAACAAACAACACATAACAAACAAAATGTAACAAATACTTGCAAGCACCCCTTATTTTATCCAAAACTGAAAGAAGTTTTATATACTTAAAAAGTTGTTGCTTTGTGGGCATTTTTATCCCACAAAATTAATACAAAATGTAGGACACCATTAGATCATCATTATCACAACTCAGTGATAATATTAGCAACGAATACCTAATCGCGGTGCAGCTTGTGTGTGTCGTCTGACCTCCAGCGCACCTCCCGAAGATAACCGAATACTCGAGCACAATATTCGAGCACTGTCGTTGTCATTAATACATTTTCAGATAGAAAAAGAAACCATATTTAAATTAATTACTAAGTTCATTATCATGTACGTTCTATCTACTAATGTTATACATTTTTGAATGTCGTCAAGTTAAACACTGTTTCGATCAACTTTACGTCCCCCCCCCCCCCCCCCCCAAAGCTTTTCTGGGACCCCCCTCCCCCCCTGTGTGAACCTCTGCCACCAACCGTATAATTACTAACCCTATAATAATTAATAATAATCACACCATCAAAAGAAACAGATGATTGATTGATCTGATTTACGAGACAGTACACAGCAGCAGGGAAATAGAGTAGGGAAACAGCAGGGAATAGATAAGGTGATGGTGGTAGCTAGGTGATGGTATAGCTACCAAGATACAGATAAGATGCGAACCTCCAGCGTTCCCCGCGGAGGTCGGGGTAGTAGCGCTGTCCCGGGAATTAACGTCTAGTTCATGTGATCTATTCAGTCTACTGATCTGTTGCTAGAGAGTTATGAGTTATAGACTCATGAGTAGTGTAAGCAACAATCACGCTAGTGAATTTATACGTGCATTATACATATTTAAGAACGTGTTCGCACATTGAGGGAATAGTCTAGTTGGAATATATACGTATGATCAGTGAACTATTTTCGATATGTTGGCTGTTTCAAAGTGTTACTTGTGTGTGTTCGAATAAGGATAATCGTTAAACTCATAGGTAGCATGTTTGCACATTGTGGGAATAGTCTACATGGAATATAATATATTATATCTATAATCAGGGAACTATTTTTGATATGCTGCCTGTTCCGGAGTGTTGTGAGTGTTTATTCAATTACGGATAATCGTTCCGTAACTCATAGGTAGTGTAAGCAACAATCACACTATCGAATTTATACGTGCATAATAAATTAATAAAAAATACTTGGTACTTACCAATGTATTGGCGTGTTCCCGCATTCCATTGTACCAATCCATGAAGATTCATGTTCCGAATAGATGGAAGATGAAGATGGAACACTTTTTGCGCGAACACGGAACGGAGTAAACTGCCGGAGACCGCCACGCCCGAACGCGGACCGAAGACTGGTCGAGACCGCCCGCCCGAACAAGGACCGGAGAAGACAGGTTGAGACCTGCCGCTCTCCGATACGAGCAGGTAGGCGGAGGGACCCACAGGCGGTCGCCTCGGTGCCCAGAAAGTTCGTGTTTTCGAAGTTTTAGGCGCCCATATACTCCGAAAAGACTAACTTCTTGGCGCAACTTCACAAAACACACTTTAAGATAAACGTGAAAACAGAGTAGCATGTCCTACTCATCAAAAATAGCCACTTTTTTGGAATAGGTAATAATTCCCTCGAAAAATAGATTAATATTAATTAGATAATTGAAAATAACGTTTTTCCTAAATGTGCTGGCCCGTATGAACGATCACCGGAGAACATTGATACTGATCATTGAGGAAGCGTCCACTTAAATCAGTAATGACGTTATTAGCAAGACGACACACCTAACCATGGAATGTATCCTTTGGTTTGTCCCCCAAATCCACTTAATATACATCACATATAATATATGTGATATATGTAACATATGTTACGTGTAATGTAACTTATATACTTCTAGTGACGAGCTTAAATAATGCAGAACATTCATGGGCCCATCGTTTGATTTTAATCCATAATGACGTTATCTGCAGGACGCATCCTTTAACACTCGTGTTCCCCGAGATGGGAGATTAGGGGGTCCTAATTATTTTAAAAGCCGTGTCGATAATTTAAGCGCCCTCATTGTTCTCGGCCACGTAAGTACGTCTGAGTGAGTGAATGTTTTCCTTCCCCTTTTCGTTTTTAGACGGCCGTCTATAGGTAACCTTCGAATGGAAACACCTTCAGTAGTGCCTAGCATAATGCATTATTCAACATATTGAACTAGTATAATTAGTTAGTTATACCTATTGCTTCGTTTCACTTTGTTTGTAAACAAATAAATGCGACTACAAAACCAAAAAACTTCAATTTCAAGATAGCAATGTTATCTTCAATTTCAAGCAACATAAATTCCGTTTCCCCTTGAAAAACGCCGCCAATAATAACAAATGGGTTCACTATTTTTTTAATAATGGGTGATGGTGAGGGTTAACTTTTAGGTTCAGAAATTGCAATTATTTGCTGTGGGTGACTTTGTGCAGATTTGAAACCTTTCCCAGAGACTTACACAGAGTTATTAGAAAACGTCGTCTTAGTTGGATATGTCAATAGAAACCCACAAAACCTTGTTTTTGGCCCATAGCATCTACGCATGAGAGGCGATCGAAATGGATAGACGTTGGGACCAACTACACCCTCAGTGGAGTTCATGTGTGAAAGAAATGATTTTTTTACATCAATTGTAAGGCTTTTTATATCCCATACGGATCACGGCAGACGTACATTTCAGATTTCGAATCTACTCAGTGACAAAGTTTAAGGGGGATCTATAAAACATTTTGGTTTATTCGCTCTTTAAAAAAAAAAAAAAAAAAAAAATTCTAACGCCTGAAAATTTCATGGTTTACGTTTCAAAGGGTGTAGAATCCCATTCTGCAATAAAAATTTTCCGTCCGTCCGTCGTACGTCGATTTCTCCCAAACGGCTGAAGCAAAAAAGCTGAAATTTTCAGGAAAAATCAATATTGGTCCGACAACGCTCCAATTTTTTAGCCAGCTCTCTCGCATGATTTAAAGTTCCCTTTAAGGGTTGTCAAAGTTTTGTAAAATCCCTAGAAACCTCAAGAAAAGTCGAAGCGGCCTAAATTTGGACTCTTTTTGATGAACTTTCCATGAAGTTCGAATGAGCCTTTTCCCAGGTTCGTAGCTCAAACCATTCCCGATGTATGGTGCCAACATTTGCGTTATTTTGGTTTATTATTGTTTTTGTTTTCATCGCAGTACCCTAGTGATGTAGTGATGTAGTAATGTGGATATTGGAGTGAACTCCTAAAAGGCTTTGTAGCCGATACACGGGTTGAAGCATTCTGATAACGCATAAAAAAAAAGCTGCAAATTCTTTCACTGGGGTTTATAATTCAATTGGCTTGCGTTCATGATTTGAATTTCTACTAAGCTTTGGACTGTGCGTGTTTCACAGGTGATAGAGCGATTATTGAACTTCAGGAGGCACACAAATATGATCAACTGAACAATCCAAATAGGTATTTTGGTTGAGAACAGATTTACGTGCTCTATGCATATCTCCTGAAATTCAATAATCGCTCTATCACCTGTGAAACACGCACACTCCAAAGCTTAGTAGAAATTCAAATCATGAACGCAAGCCAATTGAATAATAAGCCCCAGTGAAAGAATTTGCAGCGTTTTTGCTATACAATTACAAAGGCTTGTTATTAAAAATTATAAACCGAAAATCTCGAAAGAAATGACGATGATAAATTAGAAGAAAACACTTAAACAGCCCAAAAAGTGCACAGATGTTGAAAGATAAGTATACAAACCACTAAAAAATGTAGTTTCGTGAAAGTTTGTGAAATTATACTTAATATTGATTAGTTTGGATTATTACCCGCACCAATAGCCGTGAATGTTAAAATAACCCCTAGAGCTCTTTGTTCAAGTATATTAAATATACTTGAAGACTAAATTTTAGTCTTCCTGGCTATCGCCCTCGTGGTAGTTAGCTAGGAGATCTTCCTAGGAAACAGGACGAGGGACGATTTGTTTTTGGCTGGACTGACGAGTTTTCCTGACCGTAAAATTAAAAATACTTTGAAAAGTGTGTTTTTTCTAAAGAAAACATTAAGATGGATTGATAGGTGAGGGACATGGGGTATATTCGGATTCAGAATTTTGTTTAAGAATAGCTCACAAAATATTTGCTTCCCTCCTAGAATCGCATTTGGGTTCACTAAGTACGTGGAAAATAATTATGATTCTCGATTATTACTAATATGTGTGTATTCGTTTTGATAAAATGAAGAAAAACCTCACTGACGGATGACAACCTGATATTTTCATCTTGACCGTATGTTTACCCGTTTTTGTTTTTTTACTTGAACGTGTTCGTTCAAGTTGAAAGCGCTACGTTTTAAGAGACGTAACTGAGTTGATTTGATTCATTTCTATCACGGGAGTTGGAGAGGAGAGAGAGACAAAGATCAGAGTTGTTTGCTTTCTCGAAAACGGGATCTGGAAGTCTGATAACGGCGGTAACATTGACCGGGAGCGGTAATGGGCTCCCAGCTAATCGATTAACGGTCGATAAAGTTTGATACGTCCGGATCGATGAGAGGTAATCGATACCTTCGCTCTCAGTCAGTGGCGATAACGTAATCGACCTCTGTGAACGCGAGATCGATTGGGGAATTTCAAGATCACTCGGATGCAACGCATTCTTCCGATTCCCTTAGATAGCGATTGATGGGAAGGCATACCATACCAGGTGGTCACCAAAACTTCCTTAGCCTAACTCATCAACTAACTTAGCCTAACTATTCAACCTATAATTCAATTGTTAAATCTAATTAACCTACTGGTCTATTCAGCGTCATTAGTACTTGTAACAACAACATCAAACAACAAGACAAAAACAGTAGTAACAGGCAACAACAACGAATAACTGTGTACGCTAACAATTAAATTCAGGTACAAACGGCACAGTAAGTTCCAGTTATGCATCTTGACCTTGTGATGAACGATTGTAAGGGGGACCCCCTCCCACTCAAGAATAATAATTCTAAGAATCAAGTTGTGTAGATTCTGAAAATCAAATAAAAGGAATAAATATTTGTTCACCGAACAAAATGCCGTTTGGAGCTTTTCTCCGAACCACGGGGACCAAAATCTTTAAAAAACATGGGCGAAAAATCACGTTTAGGTTCAAGTTGGAACCGAATGATCAACATAACTTTCTTTCGAATCTAAAAGGCGAAACTGAAGAGATGAAGTATTAAAAAACCGACTTTGGAAAACTTTTGAAATAACACCAGTTTTTGTTCATTTTTGAAGGACATCTTTTCAATGAATCGAATGAGCCAATTATTTTATGAGAATATTTAGCTTATTGTTGAGAATAATGAACCAATATGTAGAAAGTAGTCTTTGAGGGGAGATATAATACATAGTTTTCCACATAAAATATGGTCCTGTAAAAACCTTCAAAAAATCACATCCCGGACACAGGTTGGGATAAGAGAGTGCGGTTGGCAGAATTTGCTCTAATTTTACTCAAAAAATTTGAATACATCATGTGCGAGTCACCCTATAAAATTCATAGTGGGTGTGGGTAGTGGAGTGACCACATTCATTCCGAATCTCTTATTTGGAGCGTTATATTTGTTTATTCACGTCAGAAACGTTTCGTCCCGCAGCGGGGACTTCTTCAGTCTATACCTAACTATGTCATAACTACTGGCAGACTCTAGGCATTGACATAGTGGTGCCACCACACATCTCTCCAGTTTGTTTGTTACTGAAACTTTTAGTTTTGTAGTTGAAGTTAAACTGTTCACTCATCCCTGTCCAGTTCTTCAACTACAAAACTGAAAGTTTCAGTAACAAACAAACTGAAGAGATGTGTGGTGGCACCACTATGTCAATGCCTAAAGTCTGCCAGTAGTTATGACATAGTTAGGTATAGACTGAAGAAGTCCCCACTGCGGGACGAAACGTTTCTGACGTGAATAAACAAATATAACGCTCCAAATAAGAGATTCGGTATAAAATTCAAAAATAATAAAACTGTGTACCTAATAATTGACAGCGTTTAGAATGCCTATTAATTTGTGATACAGCAGACGCTCTTTTAACCGGCACGCTCTATTAATCGGCATCAGCCGGGCCACTCAAATCCAGTTTATTCCAGTAAAATCTACATTAAAATAAAAAAGTTGCAATTTTTTAAACTATGTTTTACGTCATTTCCCACAATTCCTTTCATGTTGTTATTGTCAGCTGGTCCAAAAATGATGTAAAACTATTAATTTGGAATTCGTATGTTGTTGATGTACTTTGTTTTTCTGTAAAATATTAAACGTGTTCTATTATCCGGGAAAATCGGTTATCCGGCATACCTATGGCCCCAAAAGTGCCGGTTGATAGAGCGTCCACTGTACAACAATTTTATCGTAACACAATGAGTAGCGACAATAGGGGTTTTTATGAGTCGAATATTCAAAATTATCAGCTAATAAAATTGCTAATAAAATCGTCAAAACTCCGGCCGATGACGAGCTTGAGAAGATGCAGGCTGGCACCTGGATGGGTCAGCGTTACGTCAGCCTCACCGTGTCAAGGCTCCGGCTAATTATCGAATTGTTCAACCTGAATGGAGGCGCCTTTTTTTCAATTACGCCTTTACATCACGAGCCTGCCCCAACATCAATATTCATATCGCCGTTTTTGCAAAACCCCCTCGCATTTTAGTGTATACAGCAGGATAAATTGAGAAACAACAACAGACGGGAGGCTTCCCACTGATTTCTTGATATGTGGTAATGTCATTTTGCTATAACCATTAACAAAAGATGAGTACCAATTTTTTGAAAATAAAATATTCTAAATAATACTCTACAATAATTGTAGAATATTATTTCACAATAGATAGCTAAACAGTTTATTTAAATAATTTTACATGTTACATTCTTCAATTGAATAATAACTAAATGAGACATGTAAAAGGGCAATATATAGAAATATAGAATATATAGATATTATTTCAAAATCGTTTTAGATTTTAAAATTTTTGTAGTTTTCCCAATTTGTTTGAAAAGTTTATCGGCGCTTTGAGCAGTTTTTCATGCTTTATCAACTATTTGATTTAAATTGAAGTATACTTTTATACATAAGTTTATGCTTATATTTTTCAATATTTCATTTTGTAGCTGACAAACTTTCTTAATTTATCATTTTATAATGAGCCTTTGTAATCTTGTAGCAAAATGTTTTTTTATAACCCGCCCTTAACTCTTATCATTTTAAGTTTCAAAAAGGGTGGATCCCACATTTGCAATGACCGCCCGCCGGCCGCAGAATTGATATGAAAAATCCCTTCTTTCACGCTTCTACTTCTTTTGCGGTCAAGTTGGTCTCAAACCGTATTCAGTCCGACCGCGTCACAGACATGGAACAAAAAAAATGGTCAAAAACGTGTTTTTGCTGACATAAGCAAGTGGGGTGTCATTTGCCATCATTTGGACTCAAAATCACTGGGATCAGTTTCAGATCAGTAGAAATTCAGCATAGCAAGGAATTGCAATCACACACATGCTATCTTGCATTAATAAAAAAAACACGCAAATTGGCGAATTTGCAACGTTTAGGTTACTTTTTTGAACTTTTTTTTCCATTTGTGCTTTGTACCTCAAAAGTTTGCCCAATTTACTAACCATTGAACTCAGTTTTTGTATTTTAATGCTTAATTCCAAGGATAGTTATCTTCCAGGATCATACATAATGTCACGTATAAAAAAATCGTTCTAGCATACGTAAACATGGATTTCCATGAAGAAAGGTGAGGAAATGTATATCGCTAAATTTCTTAAGCCATTGCAATATCTTAATTTTTTACGAAAATTCGTTAAAAATCATCACTATTTCCGACTTCCACCAAAATGTTCATCTCGATTTCCACTCGAAAATGTAGGAAATTAACGGAGTTCACCTCTCAATACCTTTCAATAGAGGACTTTGAAAGACTTTTTTGTTGAACCCGCTTAGGTTTAACAACCCAAAATCCTGTTAAAAACTTGAATAATATTTACAATCTGAGATGTCAATACGATCGAGCAGTTTTCGTTGTATTTGCTGTTGTGAGGTGATTGTAACAAAGGTATCCTATGAAAAACTTTAAGAAAAAAGTAACCTTGCAATGCAGATGTTCGATGTTGTGAAATAGCTGAAGTAATTAGTACCTAATCGCTCAAAATGACAGAAAAATTAGGTAGTCTTGGGTCATGATTACAATGTGACGTAAGAACTAACTGAATTACAACGCGCGTGTGTCGAAAGGATTTTCAACTATCTAGAAATTAGCGTTTTGTCGGGAAATGTACCTACAGACAGCGTCCGCTTCCTTTTGGAGATTCAGTTTGTCTACATGGGTCATAATGGTCAGTCAGAACGAGCGGAAGGCCGTTGAGCAACTCGCCGCGTGTCTGCATCCATAAGGATGTGAGGAAATTGTTCAAGATGTGAAGGTTCTCGGGGTTAGTGACTCTCGGACCCCAACTCACCGAAACTACGAGCGGACGCGCAATTGTTGGACATGATATTTTGAAACCATAACGATTACAAAAAAAAACTCAAAGACGGAGGCAGCAAATCATTTAGAAAAAGAAAATATAATAAAAAGGAATGAAATCAATCAGGACTTTCTCCACCCTCAACCCACAGTTGATGAGATATTATTCTACAGCAGGGGTCTCCAAGCTAGAATGTATTGGACCCAAGGGCTGCATCATAATGTGGAGATGGTGGGGCGTTCCAACAGGGGGGTCCGAGGGGCCACCGGAAAATTTTTGAAAATTAGACACTTGAAAACAGTGTTTTTAAGCAGTTAAGCGGAGTTTGACAAATTCAAAATTGAGTGGTTGTATCTTTTTAATTGCAATAATTACTTTTTCGTTGTTCAATAAAAATGAATAAAAATTGAATTTTCAGGAATTTTGAGAGTCAGACCCTTAAAAACAGGGTTTTAAAGCACTCCATGACGAATTTGACGAGAGTACGGGTAGCTTTCACTGGGTCACATGGCTGACTTTTCTCTCTATTCTGGCGGTCGCCTAATTTTTTCCATTGGCGTCCGCGGGCCGTAGTTTGGAGACCCCTGTTCTAGAGGATAGCTGAGATAGATACTATGAAAATACAGCAAACTATTACACAAAGGTTTATTATTTCGGAGCCAGGTATCTGCCCTCTTAAGCAGATCAGTGGACTGCAGGTACGAATACTATTTGTATAGTATCCACCATCCACTAGTTTTAGTATCCACTCTGTCCTCGGGTTAAAGTCAACCCTCCATATTTTGCTTCCGAGTCTGCGAAGCAGCGGAAGCCTTGTATTCACTTACGGGATATAAACAATTTTTGTTGTCCGAATTCAAAATTCCCACTCACATTTTGCGTTTCATAGCCTACTGAACAAATTTGGTTCCGTGTTTGTCGGTCTGTCTGACCGTCCACATTTCCTTGGTACAGCCATAACTTCCAAAATATTGAATGCATTTAGCTCATGTATTGAGGGATTATGCGGATAAGGTCTCTTGAGGTCCCATAGGAATGCCATCTCAATATAATCAGCGGTACGCTCTGCGCATGCGCTAACGTGAAATTCTTGAAACAGGTATAACTTTCACAATTTTGATTCAATTTAGCTCATATGATAAAGGATATAACGAGGAAGCTACAGGCAGTACAGTAGTACAGCGAACCCGAGTGGTCTCAGTTCAATTCAATTCATGGAGCCAATTTCAATCTGAATCATACTAAAGAAAAAAAGGACCCCAATACATCGAAAGTTTTCGAAATTTGGATGTTTTAATACTCTCGGCTTCAAGTATTCTTCCTCATAGTTAACTCATCAAGGTGCCGAGATTACTGGCACATCCCTGACCGACGTAGAAATTTTAAACCTTGGTCCAGAAACCTTTGGAAAATGCTTTAAACTGTATACACACGGATTTTTTTAATTCGAAAATTTTGAAACCTACTTATCTTGAAAGGTGAACAACAAATTTTGGGTATGGATTACAATTTTTTCCTTGGTCAAAGTTGCCTTATTGAAAATAGAAACCAAAATTATTGAAACCAAGGAATGGTTTCAAATTTCCCCAAAACGGATTTCCACGAAGCAACTTTTGGAACATTCCCTAAAAATACAAACAAATTGAGTAAACATTTTTTGGACACAGAATTATTTCTTAGAAAAAGTTCATTTGCCTTGCAATTTCTAATTTTTCCCCAATGTTACACATTTTCCTAACAACTTAACATCAAGTAATGCAGAAAAATAGAAACGAAAACTCGCTCAAGTGGTCATATTGCTGCATGGCACGAACGTTCTTCTCACTTACGCCTACCGAAATGCAATAATTATTATGTCGTTTTGTCTAATTAATAGGAATTGAATTGAATTCGGGAAAACGACAAGGCGGGGAGATGCGTAAAGGGTGAGGTTTTATTGATACATATTTACACGATGTAGGTCCCTAGAAAAAAGGGTGGGTCCTAATTATATTCGATGGATTAGATCGATAGGGTGGGCGTCGTGTTTATACCCTTCCGTCGGTAGTGAGGCTCGTAATGTGTAAAAAGGTTGTTGGTACGAGGAGAAGGCGAGGGGAGTAAACAAATTAAAGATAAGAATCGGGAGAATGGAGAGCATATGCTCGTGGGGGCGGTCGACGCCAGACGTCTGATTGCCAACGACTGAGGTGATCTACCAACGTGATCGCTTCCATGATCTTCTCCACGAAATACGAATTTTTATTCGAAAAACGCTGGCAGTTTTAACGCAAGGGTTCAACATTTTTTTGAATAATGAATGATTGCTCGTGTCATTGTGGTATGGGGGGGGGGGGGGGTCACTTCTTAGGTTCCGAAATTGGGATTATTTGCTTTGGGTAAATGTCTGCGGATCTGAAACTTATCTCATTCGATGTGTTTAAAATTGTTAGGAAGTTGTTGTTCAGAATTCCGTCTCAACTAGACCCCAAATGTTATTTTTGGTAAATTTTTTCAACTTTGTTTAATGGAAATCGGTCGCCTACGGTCAGGTTGACGGTTGAACAGGAGAGCCGCGCTGCACAGCCAGTTCAACGGGAGACCGCTTGGCTGGCGGCTGCTCAATGTTTTAATCTTGAATGCAATTACAAGATATGGAGGCGCGCGGCGTCGAGTTTCGACAACGAACCACAGGCTACGTCTAATGGACATATTCAAGTGGTCAAATATATGGATTTACTTAGAAGGACAACCTATTACAGACATAGTGAACCTCACTGTAATAATTTACAGATTTTTTATTTCGATTTTCGGACTCTACGCATATTGAAACGTAAAACATCCAATTTTTGAGGGGGCATTAAAATAGTTTTTCTTTTGGTCAATTACACAGGGTCATTACTGAAAATAATAAACCAAAATTGACAGATCTTGATAGATGTCAAGAAAAGACAGATCTGTTTGCAGACCTGCAACTATTGAAGTTGATTGGAACATCAGCCTAAAGTTAAGAGTTAATGAAGTCAATTCTGGTGAGGTCGAGGCAGGATATCCGGCGAGTTATATTCGCAAGTTGGAACGCTCGTGTCGTGTGTTCTCGAGCATACGCGCAACTTCATTATCGGCGCCCATTTAATCTGGCTGGCTTTCCGGCGACTCAATTATTGGTTGTTGTTCGTGAAAACGGGGACGTCGGGTAATTTATCGGGCGTCTTGAAGCTCGAAGGAGTTTATAGCGACGTTAGCGCACTTCAGTGTCCGCCGGAGCTTGGGACGCATCTGCTTCATGTCGTTCGGGTAGGACTCGAAACTTCCGTCCTCGGGCTCACAAGTTTAGCGAGGGGTTTTGCTCTTCCTCTGGAAGTCGGGCAGCTGCCTCACCGCATTTCGGATCTTCAAAGACATCTTATCCCCACAACCGGAGGTCGCCTGCGATTGCGTAAGCCAACCACCACAACCAACTTTTCACAATTATTCTGGTTGCTCCTCGGAAACCTTGAAAAGGGGGATACTAATTGTAACAATCTGTTCTAAATGATGAATTTCATATCCGACGAATTGCCAACATACGTATATGAATTCATCGTTACGAGGGTAAACAAGTGTTCGTACATTCCAAAAAAATCCAGCTCAAAAAAATGGATTCATAACTGGTAGGGCCTCTGATTTGCTTCATAACTTCCAAAAAACGGGACTTCATCTAATAGAAGAGCTTCTGAGTCACGCCGGATGGTATCTATGTATTGCACTTGGTCCTTAACAAATCATGAAAACTGTCCAAGAATTGCAGAATGCCCAATTTTTCACACACACCTGGAACCATACACTTTCATTATTTCACCTATGGATTCCCCCCGGTACGTCTTACAACTTCACTGAAGACCAACCCTATCCAATCTGGTTTTGGGGTTTTTTAATCAACTTCCTCAGCCCATGCGTGAACTACTAGATCTCATAATACCTGAATTATTTTGCTTTTTCCTGTAAAGTGACTTAAAAGCGGAACAACCAGAAATAGAAAAAAATACAACAGCTACATTTGCTGATGACACTGCAGTGTTGGCAGTTGCAGAAGATACTGTTGAATCAGTTCCTAAGCTCAACAAACCTTTAGTGGAAATTCACGGATGGTGCGAGGAAGTGGAAAATTAAAATGAACGAGGCAAAGTCAATACATGTAGACTTTACCTTTAAAAAAGTTAAATACATACCCGTCATACTGGACGGAAAGACCATCCCTTACTCTAACCAAGCAATGTACCTTGGGATGACGCTTGATACCAAATTGAAATGGAAAGAGCATGTCAAAAAAAAGCGGAAGGAGCTTGGGATTAGGTATCGAAAAATGTACTGGCTAATGGGCAGACACTGGCAGCTGTCAACGTCTAATAAGCTTATGTTGTACAGCAGGTCCTAAAACCTGTGTGTACCTATGGTGTGCAGCTGTGGGGCTGCACTGCTAATAGCAACATCAAGATTGTACAAATATACATTCGGAACGACAACCTTCATAATGATTTGAAGATCGAGAACGTCGCTGCCACAATAAGAAAATTGTTAAAACGGCTAAAGAGCCACGTCCATCTCCTTGACGTTGACAACCTTTTTCGAAGACTAAAGAGGAAAAGCCGTTCAAACTGACACTTGACGTATAAAGTAACTTATCGAGAGTGAAGTGCGAACAAACTATTATTATTATTAGAACAAAAGAAACTCCTGTTATGTACAAGAGGACTGCATATTAAATTATGATAGTAGAAATAAGTTACTAATAACTTGTTAAAACTGACTTGATTGTAATTAAAATGAATAAAAAAAAAATGTGTTAAGACAAATAAATATCTATCTGTCTACCCATCTATCCCAGCTTCTTCAGCGCCACTTCTCGTTGATGCACGTCTAAAGTGACTCCAGTACTTCCAGCTATGTTGTCCTTGATACAAAAGTCCGAGTTAGTTTCCTGTTTTATGCTCGTCCCGAGAAAACAGACATTATTGCTCGGGAAGAGGCTAAATTATGTCTCAGAGAGGAGATCAACATACCGAACCTCGATCACGATACGGCCACCATGTAAGATAAGTGATCTACAAGTTTTTTTTATCCCTTTCGGACTGAGTTTGAGACGTTGAAAAAAATCTTCGAAGCGTTATGATCTTGAATTCGAAAGGTTGACGAATGCATTCTAACAAAAGGGGAAAAAACTCTGTTAAGACATATTCTTGTTGTAAAGGTACCTTTCGGGTTGGATCTGAGGGAGTTTATAGTAGTTAATGAGGAGGGGTATGTCAGGGGCGCCATATAGGGCTTGAAGGTAATGGGATGAGCTGGAAACAGGTTGACAACTTCAAAGGGAGAGAATACGTATTTCCAAGCAGCAGTGGGTAATAAAAGTCGCCAATTTGTAGCCGCGGCGGGTCCCGCGCAAGCTGCTAAGAAACCAGGGAGGGAAGTCACTTGGTGAATCCCTCCTGCGCTTTTTCACCTTTTCAAAGTCCTTCGGTCCCGCCCGACCCCGCCTTTTCCTTCTCTCCTGAAAAGAATCTTTTCATACCTTTTTGTTTTTAGGGCGGATTCCGCAGTCTTGTCGGACAACCCGTAAGAAGTCCCGAAGGGGAGGGAAAAAGGAATCCGTTTTCGTTTCTTCTTCTCGAGTCTTCACCTTTCGTTTTTGAGAAGAAGAAGAAGAAGAGAGGGGAAAGAGGAAGAAGGGACTTCCCCTCCCCCTCCTCACCATATCGTGGAAGTCTTTCGAAGTGGTGGATCTGTCACTAGGGATCCCGTGTCTTGAATTCCAATCGGAATCCCGGAGACTCCCATGTGTGGCCTTTCTCAAGCTCGGAGCCCCCCCTAACCCCAACAACAGGCCAATTTGACAACCTCCAGCTCACTTCAACATATCACCGCGTTCTCGGTCCCTTTTTTCTTCAACCGCGAAGGTCTTTTTATCTGATAAACGTCCCTCTCTCTCTCCCTCGGCGACATCTTTAAAATTCACCCATTGTACTAGTTATATCGGCTTCGAATCGGAATTCCCTATCAAATCCAGGGTGAAAGCAAATGGGACCACCAAACGAAGAAGGATCACTCCTGCTTGCCAATTACCCGATGTGTCGCACCGGAAAAAACACGGTAGTCGAATGGGGGAAAAAAACCTCAATTAAGAAGCTTCAAATCCGCAGGAATCCACATTGAGATCATATCACCCTACCAAGCCGATCCTTGAAATCCTGTTCAATCTGATGCCTTGTCTTTTGAAGTGTCCAAACTTTTAACGGCTTCATGAACGTTATCTAGACGATGTCACTTTTTTCGGATTTATCTGATCCATATATATCGTAATCTAACCACTCTGGTCGACCACTTCCGCTGCATGCGACGCCTGTATACAATTACTGGATTACTGAATATTTTAGTAGTGTAAAAAATACATAACCATGGATCGTCTATTGTCCAGCTTGGGCCCAAATCACTCGAGACTGTTGATTTTTCGGTCAACTTTTCTTTAAAGGATATTTAATATCAAATATTAAAAAAGAACTGAATGAAAATTAAATAATGAAAGTAAACCAACGAAAAATTAATTTTGATCCGAAGATTTGCTCCAAATCTAGAGGACCAAAGTTAATGAAACTTGGGTCAAAAAATCACAAATGCTCTCTCTCTCTCTCTCTCTCTCTCTCTCTCTCTCTCTCTCTCTCTCTCTCTCTCTCTCTCTCTCTCTCTCTCTCTCTCTCTCTCTCTCTCTCTCTCTCTCTCTCTCTCTCTCTCTCTCTCTCTCTCTCTCTCTCTCTCTGTGTGTGTGTGTGTGTGTGTGTGTGTGTGTGTGTGTGTGTGTGTGTGTGTGTGTGATTTTAGAAGAAAACCCTAGAACTAAGACAAAGAGCTATTTTGATCAAGGTATATGTATAAATTCGGGCACAGGTATAACCGCTAACGTTCAGGAATGAATTTTGAATTCCTCAAATCGGATTTCCATGACGTCTTTTTTCAAATTTCATTTTAACAATATCAATTGCTCAGTTCCCTTCGAAAGAACGAGAAAAATCAGTCAAATTCCAACGAAACATTTGTATTCTTCCCTCTGACTAGAGTTTGCATACAGCATTCTAGTTAGGCTCCCAAGGATTCACTATCAGACCGTCGAAAGGAATTCTGTTCCTCGATTTCAGTATCAAGGTGCCCGAGTTTTTGAAGTCAGGGCTCACGGGAACACAATAAAAACCACAGTAAAGGGAGTTGTGGTGGTAGCCCTCTTAAAAATCTTTGCTAAGGGCCAATTAGGGTGGAGAACGGTAGCTCTCGGAGACGCCCGCATGCGAAGAAATTCATAACCCGCCGGCGTCTGGGGGTTTTAAAAGTGATCACGTAGACTTCATTAGCCTCGAGTGGGAGTTTGCTTCAAGACTCGAAAGGGGTTACATTGTTTTTACCCGAGCGGTTTCTTTTCTCGGGTTCGCTCCAGTAAATTTAGTTTTCTCCGTTTTACGTGTTGGGAATTATTCGTTCCGCAGTCACCAGTTGTGTGAATGATAGCTTTTAAAATGTAGGAAAACTCCGTGAATCTGTCCGAGGAATTAAAGTTTGAATTCAAACCCATACTGAACCTATAAGTTGGTGCTAAAATAAGATAAGAAAAGGTGGTTCATTATTCAACTAGTATCACAAACAATCCAACAATTTATAACACCCAACCTACCACCAACACACCAATATACATACTTATACTAAATAAAAGGCTGAAAAAATACAAAAAGATCGTAAATACACAAAGAAGCACATAAGATACGCTGTACACATGGGATGGTACCTAGATAAGATTCAAAATGTGACAGGTACTGTCTAATAACCAGTTAAATTCTCTGATCAGTTCAGATCTGAAACGCCATGCTGAAGTACAATAAATTGCCACCCGACCCATACAATCGCCATTCAGCACTGTACCAAACGATATCTGCTTAGGCAAGCACTCCTAGAATCTCCCAGCACTGTGCGGAAACCAAGATAGTGGTACCAATCTTCCAGCACTCTTCCTCCGCACATGGTATTCTCTTCTGTCCATGGCCGGGAGAAACAGACGGTGATTCAGTCCCAGAAGTGAGCTTCTTAGTTTCACCAATCAACGGTGTACGTGCATCTACTGAGTGTGGCGTCAAATTGATCTCGCGATTTAACGAGTTACTTGAGGCAAGCGCCACTGTCTCGTGATCGAACTGTATAGCATCACCCCCACCTGTACTTCACATTTTTCCAATCTTCGAAATTCAATATACATCGAAGATAAATCAAGATACACATGGTTGAATTGCAACCATCCTTGGTTACCAGGATTCCGGCATTTTCCGCACCCTTCTGACGAAATCGCAGTGAAGCGAGAGCTGCAGTATTAGCCTCGAGTAGGGGTTTGCTTCAAGACTCAGAAGGGGTTACATTGTTTTTATTTCAGGGAGGTGAGGGTGGAGGTTATAAAACATGTTTTGTTGGAAAGTGGACCAAGATGTGGAGAATGAAGCTGAACGAATCAAAATCAGCCCACATCAACTTCACTAACCGAAAAGTCCCAATCTTGGATGTTGAGATCAATTCGAATAAAATACCGCATACTGAAGCAGTTAAATAGTTGGGTTTGACACTTGACTCCAAATTAAACTGGAATAAACGCATAGAAAAGAAGAAAGAAGAACTTAAAATCATGTACAGAAGGATGTATTGGCTAATGGGAAGGAATTTCCATCTCTCTCTTCACAACAAACTGCTTATATATAAGAAGATCCTTCGCCCTATTTGGACCTATGGGATACAGATCAAGAAATCAAATATTAAGAAAATCCAAACCTCTTAGAATAAAATACTGAGAAGTATAGTTGGAGCCCCTTGGTTCATGCGAAACGATGATATTCATCGAGATTTGAGGATGGAGACAGTTTATGGAATTTTTACAAAATACGCAAGGAAGCATGAACCTCCACAAAAATGAGAACCCGGAGACGCTCTACGTTTTGGACAACGAAGGTGAAATCCGACCTCTCAAGCGAAACAAACCACTGGATTTAGTTGTGCTGCGTGAGTAGAAGTGCAATCGAACTATATAATAAAGGGGTAGGTTTTGCTGTAAATCTACCCTCTTGGAGTGCACCTATATTGATATGTAAAATTGCTAGATGAAATATATTTGATTTTTCAGTTGCAATTAATGAATCACGAAAAAACTTTTTTGTTTACGATTAGAAAAGCGTATTATTAAAGAAAATTTACCAAAAAGGTTGAATTCAATGGGTGTTCCTACCATACTGGCTAACACATATAAAGTATGCAAAGTATAACAACTTAAATGTTGTTGTATACAACATGTAACATATAGAAGAATGCTAATTCCCAACTTACGAAACCCGTGAAAAAAGTAAATCACTCCAGCCTGAGGCTCCCAGCCTCTCTTATCGTACATAAACAATAAACAACCCTGACTGGCTGTGATTTGGGGGATTTCTCATATTTTCTTGTTTGATGAAATGGTAACCAAATTCCCTTGCTAGTCGAATTCAAGTCCAAGGGCAGTATCGGAATCTCGGGAATGTCCTGGACACACGCGCATGGACTTGTTTCGAAACAAAACGAAGCAAGCAAAAATAAAGAATAAAACTCAAAACCCGAACTGATGGAGTTGGAAGGAAAAAGGGGGAGGGGACACCGGTTTTTACCAACAGCAAAAGATGGATAAGGTATGGGAAAGTTGTGGCACACCAGTCTCGATAGCGACGCGTATAATCCGATGCGAAATATTTTATTGCTTCGAAGAGGGTGGACTTGGAAGACCGCCTCAAACAAGGCTTTAAAGGGAGATGATCCAAACAAAAGATCTCGTCTTCCAATCACGGGGCCCGATCTGCCTGTGGCCTGGAGGCAGCAGAGCCTCGCTGATCCTTTTGGACCCGAAAAACACCCATCTAATGCCCACCCCTCGCCTTTCTCAATCTGTGAAAGACCCGCCTCTTCCCTCTCCCGCTAAGACGAGATAAAAGGCTCGAAAATGAGCCGTGGCATCGGCATTTCACACCTCGACCGAAGGCACCCCCTCCAGTATCTAAACGATTTCACAGCCAATTCCGTTAGGCATTTTAAGGCAGCAGCTCTAACCCGTCGGATTTATTCATGAACCCATATCTCTCGATCGATATCTATGTTTCGGACAGTCTCGAGTATGCGAATAAGCGAAATATGACTCCCATAATGTTATTTTCCTTAGCAGGTGGCTCAGTTGCACATTTTAACTGCTGGTCCCGCGACCAGCTGATTTGCTCTCTTCTACATTGTCGGTAGCTCAAAGAGTCAATATGGATTTTGCAATTTCCGATAAGAAAGACAACACGTCCAGATTATCAGATATAATTAACTTCTCGTCTGCTTTTATTGATCTCAAACATCTTTCTTTATGGCACCTCCAATGTATTTTAATTATCTCAAGACTCCCGTGACAAATAGACGCTCTTGGCTGTTTTTAGACAAGAAATAATTATAAGAATAGCACATATTGTGTTTTACCATAAACGCTTCACACCTGTAACAATCCAATGATTGTCGTTCATAAAGGTTTTACTTCCATAACTATATTTTGATATATTTACAAGTTAACTGGTATGAGGTAAATAAGTAAGGTGGGTACCACAATTATTTTAATACTGATTTCTTTTATTGTGCTATAGTAGAAATATATTAACGGGAGAAGATCTGAATAAGCTGATACGATAATTATTTTCTATACGGAGAAAAGAAAGAGAAGCTCTTTGCATGTGAAAATCTGGAGCTGGTATATCTGAGCCCAGCACTGTCTTCAGTGACGCGAGAACTGTTACACACCCGAGTCAACCCTGATGATGTTTTGTAAGAATAGGCAAAACTGTAAGGAATAAGTGAAAAATAATACACGGAAGAAGGCAGCCAATATATTACCCTAACACCCTGTAACGCATGTACCACATGCGCACACAATAGACCTCTCTTTTGCGTGATCCTGATGTTCGGCGTTTTGCATTCGTTGGACAGACGATAGATATAATACCCGAACTCCCCTCATCCCCCACACTGGTTTGATGATTTGATGATTTGATTCTGCTCGGGCAGAATTGATTAAATACCCAGCGCACAGTATGCAGGGGAACGCAATCCTCTATAAGCAGTGTTGTTTGTTATGCAACCAAACACAAATGAGGTTATGCTGCCTGGAGCAGATAGATGCCCACAAATATGAGCATACCTTTCAGCGTAACAAGCATAACAGCCACTATTCTGAATATTATGAAAAAGCATAGAAGCTTAAATGAGCTAACCATGTTTGGTACCTTAGATATGCATATTACGTACTTTACTTCAGAAGGCTGCATACTATTGCCGCGAACAATCGTCCTTCCTCCCTTCTGCGCAGACCTATTGCTCGACGCCTCAGACAATGTTATTACCAGATTTTGTGGCAAAGTACGAAGCTGAGGAAGCCAAAGGGTTAGCGAGCGATCACCATCCGTTGGACAGACAATAGACGTGAAATCCGAACTTCCCCCAGCCTCCAAACTCGTCTTCTGCTTCCTCGAAAGCCTCTATTGCCCCTTGCGTGGCCCTTTGGGAGGTCATACCGCACTAATTGGGCCTACTTCATTGTTATCTTAATGAAGTGTCAGTATAAAAGCTCCAGAAGTGCCCCTCACTTGTGATTTGTACCCCCCCCCCCCCTCTCGCCATCCAAACAGTTTTTGTTTTGTTGTACAACGAACTTTTGTCTTTGTGTCGCCCTCGTCTTCACGTTCGCGTCACAGTGTTTCTTGGTGTTTTTTGTTGTTTTTTTCCTCCTCTTCCTCTTTCTCATCTTCTCCTTCCGAGAGCGTCGCTAACAAAAAAGATTCTCGTTTCTTTCTTGTTCGTGACGGTCGCTCCTCGGGTGAGGTCCTCCTTCCTTAATTAATCGATTTCCCTTCGACTATCGACGGAGGCCGTACCTAACGATGACGGAGATGGTTCCTTCTAGTTGTTTGCCATTTCTTCGGTCTTATTACTTTATTTAGCGAATTCACAATAGCCTGAAGTTCAAAACAAGCTGTACATCTACAGAGTGTCCAGCTTATGATGCGAACATTTTTTTTTTTTTTTTTTTTTTTTTTTTTTTTTTTTGGGTGAAACTAGACCATAAATTGAACAAAACTCAGCATTTTTTCTCTCAACTCGTTCTAGAGTTATGCTTTTTTGAAGTTTTTTTTTTTTCAAGAAAATCAAGTTTTGTGCCAAAAAAACCTCATTTCTTCTCTTGAAAGAGATTTTGTTTCAATTTTTGACCACATTTTTGGGTTCAGCGTTCCTATACACTTACTGCAGCAAAAACAAACTCCTACGGACCAGAATTAAAGTTTAAACATTAAATATTGAAAAAAAAAATTATTTTTCTTAAAAACTGCATTTTACGAAAAAATATGTCAAAAGCTGTCAAATTCTGGGGAAAATTAGGAATTTAATTAGCTTTCTGGTAGTGAGGTCAACTTTGTAATTCCTTATCGACTTCAGGGAGACATTTCGGTTTGAAGGCGAAAACACTTTGGCTCATTCTAAAACAGGTAACGATTTTTGTTGATAATCAAAAACAAGACAACTCTTTTGAAAACCGAGTTCGGACAGGTGCGAGCAGTAATTTTGCATGCACGCGTACACTAGCGTACCTTACAAATCGGTTTCTGATTGTGCATTTTTGATTGTTTAATTCGTCGAGATTACGAAGCTGGGAACCAGGGCTAGGGAATCTTTGACCTTTCATCGGGTGTCAGGACATCTCGAAGGATTTCTGGTTCCCAGCCGGCGAACACCTGGTTTTTTGTCGGTGAATCATCCCGCCCTTTCCGATCGGATCAGCCTCTTCTTCGCCGACGGAAATAAAATTATTTCGACGGTTGTCCTTTTCATTCAATGTCGCGGTGCATTTAGTATAAACCCACCGTCGTGGACCCAAAAAGTAATTGCAAAAATTTATCCGAGTTTGATGAAAATCTTCAAGGAAAGAGCCAGTAACGCAAAGATGGTCCGTAAATCAATAGTTCACTCTACACAATCGCAAAAGTAAAATTTCAATTTCTATTTCAATTTCAATCTTGCTCTGATCGGGAGGGTTTTCGGAAAATAACGGTTTGATAATATATATGAATATTTTCATCGTATACATTCCAACAAAATCAAATCATTAGATCGTTAGAGTATAATCAGCGCCCGTAACCTGTCATTCAGGTTGCCTAAACTAGGGATGACCATCGATAGTCGACAGTATCGAAATATCGATATTTTTCTATCGATGATGCAATGCCTAATAGTATCGGATATTGATAGTTAGTGACCGTATATTTTTAATTTATTGATTAATATTAAGTACCTTTCCTTTTTAAATCAAATTTGAACTTCTGCAAACTCAATTGTGGCATCTGGTCTACTTTGTGCATTAAATACATACATTTTATTCAACTTTTTAACCAATATTTTTCTAAAACTATCGATATTTTTTGGTCGATACTACTTTGGTCGGTAGTGCCTACTATCGATGATTAACCTACGATATATATCGACATCGAAATTTTAACGCCGATACTATCAAACAGCGATACATCGATATTTTATGTTTCGATGGCCTTCCCTAGCCTTAACTAATCGGAGTCGTAGTTATCTGTGGGGATACTTTCTTGACACTGTTCGCCCGCCAATCCTCGTAGCAGGCAAAATAAAGAATCTATTAAGATATATTCATGAATATATTGATCATTGAAATAGAAATATTCTTTAAAATGAATGTTAGTAACACAACCTGGCAGCCCTCTCAGGAGTTGGAACCAGAAAAACATTTTTGTGTTTTGTTTGAAATACTTCAATTTCGAATGACCTACCGTTACATTTATAAATAAACCAACGATAATGATTGAGATACTCGAAGAATCCTGAAAGTTTTGCATATTTTTACCGCTCGAGAACTTCACCTCGCGGTCAATTCAACTATTAGGTAACTATCGGCCGCTCATGTTTTTCCTTCCGATTTCAGCTTCTAAATAACAACGCGTCCATCAAAATCTCATCAGGTTCCGATTCGATGGGGAGATAATAATCAAATTGCAAGTTTATTGTTCGGTTTAACAAGTTTTTCCGGGATCATTAGCTTTTGCGACTGATCCAGAGAAAGGTTCTCACGATTTAGACGGTCAACTACTTTTGTTTCTATTGAAGACAATACGTTAATCAAAATATCCAACCTGTCATGACATATGTACCTCGCCTTGTGCCTTACAAATCGTCTTTGAAGTACATCATTTTCGCATTTTTCATTTATTTACTGTTTATA
Source organism: Creontiades dilutus (assembly GCA_031894815.1). NCBI lineage: Eukaryota > Metazoa > Arthropoda > Insecta > Hemiptera > Miridae > Creontiades > Creontiades dilutus. The sequence continues at coordinate 129,051 of JAVIWC010002734.1, read as the reverse complement.
TGTTTTATTATCTTATATTTTAATGTTTTGATATTCGGTCATTACTATCGATAATGATTAGGATCGACCGTGGAAAAAAACATTCGTGATTTCATGATTGGACATCGTAAAAATCGGATAGTATCATGTAAGGAATCAGATGTTATAATTGCAACGGAATTTTATTTTCAACAGTTTCTTTTTAAATCGAGTTTTTCAAGACTTATATCATATAACTGTGGATAAGTGAAGCTTAAGTAGGTGTTTTATTTAATTAATTTTTCTATTCATAGATTTCTAGGAGGTGCCCACATACAGTGCTTTTTGATATCAGGTTCTGTTTCGTGCAAAGCGACTAGTGAAAGTTGGTGTTCATGGAGTTAACGGAGTCTTTCTGACATTTAGAAGTCAATTAAAATGTACGGAGATGCAATGATCAGCTGATCGATCTACCGTGCAGAAATGTAAATGGATCTCTCCTTATGGCATCTAGAACATAATTACAAGAAACGCTAGGAGGCGAGTTTAAATAATGTACTGTAGACTACGTCTGATATATATATAAACCAGGGATTAATGTGGAAAAGGTTTCTCGTATTCAGGAATAATTTGGATGTATAATATAATATTATTATAACAACTTTGACAGCAACGATTCCAGGCGGGTTTAGTTCCTTGTGGGGCCATGCCTGTCATTTATTTCCAACAAGGGCTAAATATTACTCTTTGTTAACGGCATGTCGTTCTTCCCTTCTGCCAACAATGAGGAACCTCTGATGCTTAATCTCCATAATTTGGACAGTTCAATTCAGGAGAGGTGAAACACCAAAGCACTGGTATTGCATAACGACAAAAGTTACTCCGTGGAGATTCGGCGATATTCTTGACATTGCTCCTTATTATGACAACATATTTAGTTTTTCCGTCCCGCAATTAGTTCGTAAGTTTCCAGTTCTTCTCGAGAGAGGGAAACAGCTGTTCGGTAATTGACCCAGAGAGAAAGAGAGAGAGAGAGAGAGAGATCTTGACCTCAACGGCTTCTCAAAAAAAAAAAAAAAAAAAAAAAATAGAAACAAAAAGTAGAAGGAAAAATATTGGTTAACCCGAACGAAAGATGAGCTCCCCCCCCTCTCCCCCCACTCATCACCAATAAAACCAGCAGATGTAAAAGTTCCCGGCGCGTGCAGCTTTTACGGGAATTACATCCTCATCTTTTTTCGGAGACCGATTTTAGACTTGAGGAATCGGCACCTGCCTGCGGAGAAGAGTATAACTCGGTACAGGTGCTCATCAACGCAAGAAGCCTTGGGATCAGCTCACCTGCCCAGAAAACCTGCCGCAGCCCTGGGGACAAATTAAACCGTTAGGGAACTCGACGGTACTTCTGATACTCTAATTTCTCCCGTAATTTCTTTAATTCTCGTATCATTTTTTTTTCTTTAACCCAAATTGGAGAACTGAGGACTGATAACCTCAGTGTTACGTAGAAGTTTATTATATACTAAGCTCCAATTACGACTGAACTGGAACCATTATTATCATCTTTTTGACATGGATATGCGTATTGGCTGAGGTACGTGAGTAGTTCTTTAAATGTCATGGTTTCACTTCATTTTGGTTCAATGTTTTCAATAGTAAGCCTTTGTAAACGTATAGCAAAATTTTGTATAACCCCTCCCCTCCTCCCACCAACAAGCTTAGTCAATTTACGTGATAAAATTCAAAATGTACGTTCCGTTTCCCATACGGGCCATGGAAGTCCTTATGATTGATGTAAACAATCCATACTGTCGCACATGGACTCCATTTGGGGTCTAGTTGGTCCTAACTTCTAGCCAGCCCGATCACCTGACAGCCAAAAACGTCGGTTTTTCCGTTTTTTCCCAGGCAAGAGGGACGTCATTTAAAAGCAATTTTCGAATCAATTGACATGAGTCCCAGACCAGTCCAGGCTCATCTGACTTGGGGAATCTCATTTTTTATGGTAAACATTTGAAAATGGGTTTAAATTTCTATTTTTTAACCCAATCTTTTCATTTTGGTTTATTATTCAATAATAAACCATTGTAATCGCTCTGGAAAAAAAATTCTAACCCCCCCCTGAAAATTTCATGGTTTACGTTTCAAAGGGTGTAGAATCCGAATCTGCAATACAATTTTTCCGCCCGTCCGCCGTACGCCGTACGCACGATTTCTCCCAAACGGCTGGAGCAAAAAAGCTGAAATTTTCAGAAAAAATCCATGTTGGTCCGGCGACGCCCCAATTCTTGAGCCAGTTCTCTCACTTAATTTAAAGTGCCCTTTAAGGGTTGTCAAAGTTTTGTAAAATCCCTAAAAACCTCAAAAAAGTCAAGGCGGCCTAAATTTGTACTCTTTTTGAAGAACACTCCACGAGGAATCGAATGAGCCCCTCCCCAGGTCCGTAGGTCAAACCATCCCCGATTTATGGTGCCAACATTCGCGTTATTTTGGTTTATTATTGTTTTTTTGTTGATATCAGTAACCTAGTGACGAAGTGATGTAGTGATGTATGTGGATACTGGAGTGAACTCCTAAAAGGCTTTGTAGCCGACACACGGGTTGAAGCATTCTGTTAACCATAAAAAACGCTGCAATTCTTCCATTGGGGTTTATTATTCAATTGGCTATTCAATTTTCCTCATGATTTCAATTTATACTGAGCTTTAGAGTGTTCGTGTTTCACAGGTGATAGAGCGATTATGGGAATTTCAGGAGGTATGCATAGAGCACGTAAATCTGTTCTCAACCAAATATCATTTGGATTGATCAGTTGATTTGTGTGCCTCCCGAAATTCAATAATCGCTCTATCACCTGTGAAACACGCACACTCCAAAGCTTAGTATAAATTCAAATCATGAACGCAAAATTGAATAATAAACCCAAGTGAAAGAATTTGCAGCGTATTTTTGTTTTGACGACTTGGCAGACAGGACACGTTAAAAAATAATGAACCTCTGTTTTTATGAAATTTAATTACAGTATCCGATAAGAATACGACACAAAAAATTCAATTCCTGGGCTTGCAACTATAATTGCAAGTGGGTACAGTTAGGTATGTGTAAGTTACTTGTAACTTTTAGTACTATCGATTACAATTTGCCCAACTCTATCCTGAAGCGAAAATTTTCGACTGAATTAGAATCAACGAATGTTTATGATGAGTAACCAGGGTTTAAGATCTTGGGTTGTCTGCACCAGCTTCCTAGTTCGAAAACAAACCGATACCTCAGCCATAATTGAAACAAACAACAAAACGGTTGATGATCTCGTTGGAGGGGATGGGGGGGTTCAGGGGTTGGAAATAGCGAAGCTAGAAGTTGGGACGGGGTCGCGGGGGGGTAAATGATGGTTGCATTAGACTATTCATGAGTTACCGGCCCGGAGGACCAGATGTTTGGACGACGATCAAGATAAGGGAACTGAAGGAAGGAAGGGACCTCCTCCAGCCGGGTGGGGGAGGTTCACACGATCTACGGACTGTTCCCATGTGCTTTATACTTCGGGGGAAAAGAATGATTTTTTTTTTTTTTTCGAAAGGCAGGAAATTCCACAACGAGCATTTCGGAACTAACGTAAATCTCAGGTGGGCAAATCCGCGAGGTGTTCCAATCACTAACACTCAGTAAAAAATGTATACGTACACCCACTTGGCTTTCCACGACTGTTGTAGTTGCACCTAGAAAAATTGGATAATAATTTCAAGAACATGTTTACGGAGGTCTTAGATACTTAGATAACGTATTTCAAGTCAAAAACTTTTCCAACTAAACAAACCAGGCCAAATTGTCATCAAACGTACACGAATTCATTTTTATAAAGTCTATAAAGTGTTCGTGCAGTCCAAAGACACTAGAAAACCGAGCCCAAAGAATGGATTAATAACTAGTGGGTCCTTCTTTTTGCTTGATAACTTCCAACAAATAGGAATTCATCTAAATCGACGAGTTTCTAGTACGGCGTACGGACGGATTTTTGGTTCATTATTTTCAATAATGTAATCGCCCACGAAAAAAAGAAAAGTTTAACACCTTTCAAAAGTTGTTTGTTCACGTTTCAAGATTTGTAGATTTCAAAAATTGTATTTAAAAAAAGAAATCCATCCCTTTCCCCTCCTTTTCTCCGAAACTACTAGATCAAATTTTACTAAAATTTGGCTCAAAATCCAACATTGATCCTTACTTCTTTTTTGTGTGATTAACATAGAAATTGGTTCACTGAATCGAATGGAACCACTCGGGTTGCTGTACGATAACGATCACCATTCGAAAAACCTCAATTTCCAGTAAATGAAAATCAGTCATCTACGGTCAGAGCCTGTTCGTCTGAAGGTCTGACCTCGCCGTAGCTCAAGTATGTTCTTCTTGAATGCAATTTTAAGGTATGGAGGTGTCTAGTTTGATAATGTACCACAGACTACGTCTAATATGCATAGATAAATAATTTACAAAGAAGGGCTATTTAACACAGAAATACTAAAATTCTGTGTAATAATTTGCAGAATTTTTTTCCTTGGATTTCTGGATTATTCATAATATGAAAATGTATTATATCATGCGACGTAAAGCAACTAACTTTGAGTGGGGAAGGAATGATTTTTCCCTCTTGGTCGAGTACAAAGGACTTTAATAAATTTAATTAAATTACAGGACTTCACCCGGACGTTTGAGTGATAATGTTGAGTGTAAGCCCCTCATGGTAGTATATATCGTGGGGTTCCGAGTAAAAGTGACCAAGTAACATTTGCAAAATTTTACAGGGGAGCGATCTGAAGTTTCACCTATTTTCTTCTTACGAACACATGTTGTGTGATGTCTCATCCGACTATGTTTCGATTTTTCTTTATCCTGTAGGTAGTTAGCTAGTGCCCGCCTATGATATCGTGCTTCAAAATTCACTTCAGATTAAATAAGAGCTGTTTATTCGGAAAACTCTATTTGATCATTTTTACCTGCCTGGAGTTTCAAGCTTTACTTACTCATTTGGTCAATTCAATTCTTCGAAAATCAGTCGCATAGTTACATGAAATTGAGGGATTGAATAGTTTTTTCGTTAATTTATCGTGTTGCCAAGCATCTAAACAACAATGACGTACCTATACCTGATAGAGGAGGTTATCCATTACCTATCACTGTAATTGGTCATTTTCACCTGCCCACTATGCAATCTTACAATCTTACACAGTAAAAGTGATCAAATGGCAATTGATAACATTTACATGCACCAGTGAGAGTACATTTATAATCCATCTCATGTTTTGTGGTTGAGTTCAAATGCCATTTGGTTACATAAAACTCTATGGGTCAGGCAGGTAAAATTTATTTTCAAGTATTTCTTGCACATCAGTTTGAAGATAACGTTCTTAGCAACAACACACAGTAGACAACGTTCCTTAGTACCGGAATGACAAAAAAAGCTCATTTTGAAAAAAATGTTACTTGGTCACTTTTACCCGGAACCCCACGATATATGTATAGTAGGTAGGCATGTATATAGTATCAAATAGTAGTATGCGTTTGTTGGATGAATGTATATAGAATTCATGCGTAGTGTAAATGTATAATAGCTGGAATTGTTACGTTGCACCGCTTTAATTCATCCCAAAAACCTTTCGAGTGAGTTCGAGAATTTTCAACGTGGGCGTAAAGTCTTTGACACTTTAATGATCCTGTCGCTCCCCTACCCGCGACTCCTTTTTCGATAATACCAAGTCAATTAAGAGTTTGAATGGAAAAAAGACGAAGGAAAAAAAAAAAAAAAACTCTCGCGTCTCCACGGGGGAGGAGCCCTCTTACCAATGTGTAACAATAAAAATACTTTTGTGCCTTCAATAAACGGAACAATGCTAGACCTCTTAGGCTTTCAAACAATAGATCATTTGTGCGGAGCGCTGTTAGGGACCAACCTCCCCGCCCTTCCACGCCGTAAGTAAAGTTGATTTTTAACTACAAGTTGAAACTCCGCCTTCTTAACTTTCGACGAGGATCAATCAGTCCATTAGTTACGATCCACGTAAAACTCACATAGCCTTTTCACTAATTGAGCTTTTCGTGGCAATTCGGCTCTGAAAGATCCCCAGAGTAAAACACGATCAAACGCTCCCAATTCCAAGTGTTAGCCTGTTTCAAAAGTGTTAGTGGTCCGTCCAAATTATCAAATTAGTATGCCTTGAGTATAATTATTTATACTTATTAGTACTTGTGGTCAAGGAAAACCGGAGTTGCAGTGCATATAATTGCACTTCCACCTGGCAAGTACTTGCGTCTTGTGGAGCTTAACCTCTCCATTTTTACTACTAGTTTCCTCGACTGCCTCAAAGTTTAAGTCGATTTTCTCAAATAAGTACTTAATGAAATGTAGTTTAAGTACGATTTCATCAGAGATGGGTTACCAAAGTTGTGGTTCCTTCACATGGAAACAAACAAATTTGTCTTCTTTATAAAATTATATAGGACTGTATGAGTGAATAACTGAGGTTTGGTATATTCCCTATAATGAACATACATCGAGTTGTTGTCCGTGTAGGCGATGTAAATGACTTAGTGTTATGAATGACGTGTTCAGGGCTCAGTTGTAGACCCAGCGGTCACTAGCCGTCCGTGGTCTAGAGTACGGGATCTCATTTGCGTTGAAATGAGCCAATTACAACCACATAACGGCCACGGTTGATCGTCACCTGTGTTTTTTTCCCCTTCCGTCCAGGTGGTTTAGTCGTCCTATTTTTTGACGTTTTCTCGTCGGAACATTTTTACAGTCTTCGGTAATTTTCTTAAATCATTATAAAGTGAATTTATGATAGCACCATTGTAGAGGTGCTCCCTCATGAATGTACTCGTACATTTACACTGTTTACATGGGGTGTTAACCGTTGGTACTTGCCACAGGCCACTTATCGATTTTACACCGAGCTTGCAACAAAAGTTGCCCCTAACATTTTTGGTTTTTATAATAATATAATGTAATCAATAATAATAAACCTTTGTCAATCAATCAACCCTGAACAGTTATAATTAATGATTATGATAACAATGATTATAATTAATAATTTAAAAAAAAAGAAACTTTCGGCGACTCAATTTCAACTTCTGACATACCACTTCGAGCTTTTGGCATATGAATTTATACTTTTCACAAATCCCAACTAACCCAACATTCCACCCCGTATAATGATCAATAAATGTTTTTTCTCACTCAATAATTTTAAAAAATCGAAATCTCAAAAACTTTTGATGTAAGAGGCTACTTCTTTAATTCGATTCAGATAGGATTTAGTTCTGTGAATCGAATTAGACCATCCACATTCTTGAACGATCAACCTTCCGCTCACCATTTGAGAAACTTCATTTTCGGTTAATGGAAATCGGTCGACTACCGGCAAGTAGAAGTGCAGATAATTCTGATTCGCGTACATTGAAGGTCAAAATTCGGGATTTCATAGAAAAAGAATGTTAAAGTGTCCAATAGCTCTTCACGCTGTACCGGTGGATCACTATTTATTCCATATAAGTAGTCATTGTAAATATATAGAGACCTGGAATTTGAGTGATAACAAAGAGTAACGTCAAAAAACTATATGGTAATGATCACTTTATGAAGAGCTTTGCTGAACTGAGGCAAGGGATTTCCTAAACTTGAATAATTTAATCCTTTAATATTGAGGCCCGGAGGGTAGTTTTCATGCACCCAAAACAGTAGGAGCTTTCTATGACTAGATTTACCCGAAAACCATCTAACAAAGCAATTATAAAACTTTTGTAATAATTTGCATCTTGTTTACTGTTTTTACAAGACCAATAAAAGCGTGTTTTGCGTCCCTAATCCAAAAGAAGTTATAAAAAGAGAACTTACGAAAAAAGGAATGCTTCAATAGCAAGACAATCGTGTACTGTTGAAATGGAGTGAAGAAGAAGTGGGGAGTTGAAGCGTGAATATCGCTATTACTGGGGAACTAAGGCCTCCGGCGATCATGAGCTTATGGGCAACACCGCTTCAGCAAGGACATACAAAAGTCCGCCCATTATTACTTACCTGGGTATAGGTACGTAGACCTTTTGCTACCTCACTACCAAGGATAGGAAAGTTTCATGTTCGGGTTTTGGAGCTTGTTTACCGATTTTTCCATGAGTGTATCTATGGTAAATTCTTTTTTCGCCTTCTGTGGAGCAAACACTTGTTATATTCCCCCCCCCAAACTTTGCCACTTTTCGTTTATAGGTGCGTAGATTCGAATTCTGCTATGTCCGTCCATCATCCGGGGCATAAAAGGACTTAGAATACATATAAAAATCCGTTCTTTCGCACGTGGACTTCACTTGAGTCTAGTTGCTAACAACCTCTTGATAGCCTGATCGCCTCATACGCATAGATGATATGGGTCTAGATTTTCCCTGACGTAGGCAAGCGGGGGTGCGATTTCCCAGTACGTTTGTACGCAAAATCGATTGGGAATGTTTGTGACATCGATTTAATAAAACGGACAAACAGATACGAGCAAGTCACCGATTAAAATCAGTTTCTGTGCGAATCACCCGGGGAGCCACACTTCAGGATGCTGTTAACCTAACTTTCGGACAGAACCCATTACGAGATTTCCGAGAATACGGAATCATCGGAAATCCATTAACTGTTCAGAAGGACTAGAGTGAATGGCGGCGGTCACGTTCGCCGGAACAATGACCTTATCACATTAAAAATAGCTGCTTAGAGGGGAAATTCATTGGCGGTTCGGGCGTTCTTGTTGTCTTGTCTGCATGACATCGATTTTTCGGAGGATGTCAGGTGGATTAAGGTGCACGATGGTGTCATTTTGAACAAAATGGAGTACCAAGAGATAATAAACCGATTTTACCGGGAGATGTCAGAACTTCATCCAACCAAGAATATAGGACCCTCCAAGTTCAGTACCTCGACGGCTCTTTACCGTACCGATGATGACGGAATGATTGCTAAATTATACTTAATTCAGTACGAAAAGTTTATCATGGTATATATATATTTGAACCAAAATAATTAAATGGAATTTACCCTTAACAATAGGGCCCTTTAGAGTGGATAGGGGGAATAAATTTATTTCAGGTTACACTTTTACTATTTGAATTGTAAACAGAAATGAAGAGAAGATGAAAAATATAATACGACCTTATCTTTGCGATAATAATAAAACAAAACATAAAAACATGAAATCCCAATATTCAGTATTAATTTGTTTTCATCCTTAATCATGAAAGCAACTTCTTTGATTTTTCAGAATTCTCCAACACTTATTCTCAAAACAAATTCTCCAATTTTCATCATTGGCTTTGGGATTATGTTTATTAACGGCCATGTGTTTTGCTAATGCTGTTACATATCTGTCGTTTGCTGGATTTTCATCTGTGGCAGTAAAAGTCTAGATTGGTAAAAGAAAAAAATCCTCATTCATTTATTCTTATAAGCAACAAATTTAAAGCGTTATTTCAGAATGATTCATAACAGATTCCGATCGAGTTATCGAGAGAGTTATCAGAAATTTGTATTTTAAGATTTCAAGAACAATTGCAGCAACTTTTTTATTGTTATATAAAATTCTCCAAAAATGCAGTATAATTTATTTCATATTTAATATTGTGTAAAAGTGTAATACGTGTATGTCAAAATAACAAATGTAATGCTGTGAGGATTTCTCTGGACAAATAGTCTCTCTCTCTCTCTCTCTCTCTCTCTCTCTCTCTCTCTCTCTCTCTCTCTCTCTCTCTCTCTCTCTCTCTCTCTCTCTCTCTCTCTCTCTCTCTCTCTCTCTCTCTCTCTCTCTCTCTCTCTCTCTCTCTCTCTCTCGGTCTCTTTAAATTTAAATTTTAGATTGCCTAAATGCAGAACCACCGTTTTCCACAACTCATACCGATTCAAGTCAGTGAAGTTTTATAACGAATTGCCAGTTGAAATAAAGAAGTCTGGATCGATAATTACGTTAAAAAAAAAAATTTGAAAAATCATTTGCTGTCATAGGGGATACTTTTATTTTGAACTTCATATTTTTCGTTGTATTTACATTTTTCATCCTTCAATTTGTGCGTTGTGAGGCAGGACCCAGTTGTTCTCACACAAGATACGTATCTATTTTGATCACAGTATTATTAAATAATTTTGTATACGACATTCCACCCCATATAATGATCAATAAATGTTTTTTCTCTCATTTTGTATACGAATATCGTAGCGTTTAAGACGTAAGGTTGAATATTACTCATTGTAAAGGTTTCACTTTTTTTCGTTAATGGTAAGAACGGTCGCTTGAGACCCATTTTTGCGAGATGTATAAATAAATCGACATTCATTCATTCGTTCTCTAAACATGATGGTGTTTCTGTTGACAGGTTCGTCGAGATGTATGTCGCACAACCCTCTCCACCCCTGGTTCAGAGACAAGCGGCAAAGCGGCGGCTGGGGGGACCCCAAGGGGCTGGAAGGCGGCGCGGCGGCCACAGGAGGCGGCGCTCCCTTCACCTTCCCGCCGACGCCTCCGACCGACGGCGCCCCCGAGGCCGCGGGCCACGAGTACAACATGGCCGTCTTCCTCCACCCTGACCCCTCCGGAGTTTCCGGTCAGGATATGAAACCCGTCCTGTCTTCGCAACAGAAACAAAGGGAAGGTTAGTATCACGTCTACGTTCTCCCCTATTTAGTACTTTTCAGCACATCACAATGCATAACAAACAGAGCAGTAACATTACAATACATACAGCCACACGTCACACTAAAATAAGCCACACAGCATAGGTACCAAACTGAGCAGGTGCAGAACCGTACGTTTCTCCAAAACAAATTAATTCATAGCTGTACTTCACTTCATACTGAGCATCAACGTCAGACACAGTACACTGAACTGAGTAGGTACAGCACAGCACACTCCAAAATAAGCAGATACTTCATAGTTGATCCCAAATTGAGTGGACTGTGCCCAATAGACTACGCTGGTACAAAACAGAACGTTTCAACAACTTGAGATGAAAAATTGCAGTACGTCACATCAAATAACAGATTCATCATAGTACGGTGCACCAAACTAACCAGTGACGTTACAGAACAGACCAAACTGACCAGTACAGCACAGTAAGCCACACCAAATTAAGTAGATACGTCACAGTGAATACCAAAGTGAGCAAGTACTGCCAAGTAGGTATCGAAGTGAACAGTGTAACGGCGTTACGTTTACTGCACTGTAAGCATCGAGTAGTCAACAGTTGCAGAGCTCAGTACATGGGAGCTTCACTGCCGATACCGATGGAGTGGAGAGCAACTTTACTAGTGTACTTGAGTTAGTAACAAAACCCTACCGAACAGTACTTCACATTATAGAAGAGCTATATACTGGGTATCCCATCTATATGGGCCCATTAAGGAATTTCAGCCGTATCTTGATTACTATAAAAAAATTGAACCTTGAATCTGATGATGATGATTATTGATGATGGAAACTGGCTTCTATTGATAGAAAAATTGATGCTGATTTCCAAAATGTGGTAAAAATCTCAAAAATATTGAAGATAATTGGAGAAAAGCGTTTTTTTTTTTTTTTTAAAGAATTTGTTGGTTATTGTTGTTCGCAAAAAGTAAAACGACTCTGAAACGAAATCTCAAAAAAAAAAAAAAAAAAAAAAAAGTCAACGACGCAATTCCTCTTCCAAATTTAACGTAAAATCGAAAGCTAAAATAAAAAAGAGGGGTCAAGAGGTAACCTCAAGTTTCAATCGAAGATTTGAGGCACTAAAACATCGAAAAATGAAAAACGGGTTTCACCACCTTCAAGCAGAGTGAAAATACTAAAGAAAAGGTCCGGTTCAATTTTTTGATAGCTCGCACCGTATGGCTGTAATTCCTACATGGGCCTATATAGATGGGACACCCTGTATACTGACCACATTTGAATAGGTAGCCACTTTGTCATTCTCAATTCTTGTTATCAGAAGCTTCACTAATCCGACTTTCTGAGACATGGCTTCACTAAAATATCCACGAGCGAAAAAGCCTACCTGTCAATGCGAAATCACATTACAAAATTACAAAACGAAAGGTCATGTATACACACACTGACACTCAACACAGTCCTTCTTCAGCAGCAGCAACTTGAACTGAATTAATCACTTGACTTTACACAATCTAGGTACTCTCTTAGCACTTCATTGTTCCTACAGAAGGTAATGCACATTGTGCCTGTGTATACACAATTATAGTAATGTAATTTTGGATTGGAATAATTACACATATTATTAATCTACGATTTCTCAGATACCGTCAAAAGGTCGACTAATGGATCAAACTTCACTTCCTTTTTAGTATGACTTACTCGTAGATGGGAATATTCACAATAATTCTTATGAATTATGAACCTGTTTATACTAATGGTTACTAAGTTTATGCATTAGCGAAATGACAAAGTCTACTCATGTTCATGAGAGTATACCAAACTGTTGTGGAGCAACACTTTTGCTGATGGCATAACCTGCAGTTAAGGGTTCCGAACAAAACTTAGACTAACGACAAATCATTACTGCTACCAATATAACGAGCATTAGTCGATACTACTATTCAATGAGTTGGTATTTTTTTCAGATCTTAGCGTTCTTAACCCATACTCCTTCGTGAGACAAAGACCCAAGGTTTCAATTCTCTCCTGCAGAATTGACGTTTATTTTTTCCTAATAGTCTCCTAAATTCAGTGTAACCCACTGAACTAAGCATTCAGCACAATGATGTGAATGTCGTAGCACATTACCCAGGTGAAGAATGTCATTTTATGATAATATAGGAGCTGAGTTGGAATCACGACTAAGAATAAACCCTAGTTTTGTTTATTTTGACCAAAATTTTCAGTTTTTATTTTACTCTTCAACTTATTTTTTTAATTTAACATTTTTTTTCATCAGTTTCGTTCTGTTTTCTTTTCTTCTTTCCCGGTGCAGGTCATGGGTACTACAACCAAGATTATAACCACTTCAATTCCTACCACCAGCTCATGTTCCCCGACAAGGCGCAGCAGAAAGACCAAAGCCAGGCGTCGACGTCGCAAAACCGAGCGAAATCGAGGACGAGTGCCGGTAAGGCCCGACTGCGCCAGTTTTATTTTTGTGGTGACGGAAAAAAAACGATGTGGCCAGGGCAGCGCTTGTTTTGTGGTGGCTTGAAATGTGACGTCCCCTGTGGTTCACTACTAACGAATTTATTTTACACCTGTTCATGAGACGTTTACGGCTATAACCTTAAATTATTTTAAGTACAGTCATCAAAAAAAGTTTTGCATCACCCTAATTCTGTCTGAAACGTGGACGGAAAAACTTTGGGTTTTGAATTTTTGATAAGTCTATCTTACTAAAACATTGAAACAACAGAAATGCTACAAATTATTTCACCAATGTTTATTATTTTGACACCAACCAACCCACCTCAAGTTTCCTTGGCTTAAGTTGTCAAAAAGAGAATATGAAACAAATGAATTTTACACCTATTTTTCAAACACTTTCAGACTGAAAATGAAAATTTTCATTTCAGATGATCTAGAATTGTTCTAGGGCCTATCTCAATCAATTCGGCGTCCAAAATTGCTTGAAAAGGATACCCACTTCCCTAAATCATTGAGGACCTCGGAAAAACCACGTTTTTGACCAGTTTTGGTGCCTTAACTCCTGTGCGTGTAAACCTATCGTATGCAAGGCTGACAGAAGTTAGGACCTACTCGATCCCAAGTGGAGTGTGAGAAACAAGGGATTTTTTCACATCAATTCTATGGCCTCTAATGAACTAAAAAAATTAATTGAATAAATAAAAAATCAATTTAGTAGTCTACACTATCATTTTAATTGATGATGATGAAGGATCGAGGACTTGATACACTATATTAAAGTGATTGTATTAGTTTTTCTTTATTCAGTATTGTGAACTAAAAAGTCAGTTTTTGGGCGTTCTCTAAGAAACAAATTCGAAATGGAGAAATGTATCCAAATAAAGTTGCTTCTGTTCGCTTCTATATTGTAGTAGAAGATACTTCTAAAAAATGAAAATTTTAAATGTTTACCGTGCATATTTCTGACTGAATCAGGGTGATGCACAACTTTTTTTGAAGTGGATCAGCAAAGGAACGAATATGTACTAATTTATTTTAAGAATCGGAATACGTTGCATTTATGTTAAGTGTGATTAGGTGTGGCAGTGTCTTTTGCGCAAGCAGAACACGATATAAAAGTGCTACCAGCACAGTTGTGATGGCAAATAAGATGTCCTCATGGTTCTTACTAACGAGTTTAGTCACTCCTAACACTTACGTGTTATTTGCTTAATAAAAGTATATTCTTGCTTTGATTGCATGAACTTGAGGCACGTGACTAACTTTGTCTCGAATAACAAAATGGCAACTGATTATCCAGATTATAATTGTAAAGGCGAATTACAGTATTTCCACGACGAATTCAAGATTTTCCGAACCAATTCAAGATTTCCCTCACCGAATTCAAGATTATTTTACCAAATCCAAGATTTACCGAAGCAAATTGAGAATTTTCTTGCAAAATTTCAGGTTTTCCGGACTAAATTTAAGATTTTTTTTTATTCAAAACAATTCATTCACATTTTTAATCAGCCATAATGTTTGTACCATGATTAGGTACGTCATACGTGAGGATAAAGAAAGGAAATGAAGTCTTTTGTTTCAAACAGAACAACACTGTTTACAAAATAAGTTATGGAAGTTATTAAAACAGGTAGGTACATATTGAATTTTGTGAGTGACAATCACCGATAGAAACGCTAATTTTGTTCTCACCGAAGTTGACTCGTTAACTCTCTACACATTTTTAATTCGGTTCGAAAACTATCTTGAATTTTTTTTTTTTAGGAACAAAAATTTGAATTTGGTTTTGGGATTATCTTGAATCTGGTTTGGAAAATCTTGAATCTGACTCGGAAATTATTCACAAACCCACACCTTGATGCCCCTGAGCTGATATTAGTAAGGTTTGTGAAACAATTAAAATAGGCATCTGTTTCCTTCATCACATTTAGTATCTATCCAATATTCTTCTGGCCAACCCGGTATATATCTGACCGATTGGGTATTAAAAAAATGCACTTAAAAATTGACTTATCATTGAAACCAGTAGGAAAAAACACGTGTTTTATATCACCCAAATATCTCACGATCTTTGTAAATCAAAACAGTCTCTTGTAGCGCTTTTTCATAGAAAATATCCATATATTGCTATTGCAATGGATCTGAAACCTTTTAAGTAAAAATTTTCAAAAAAATTCAGCATTGAAATTCGTTTGAGTCATTCTGAAATGATCCCGGGATTTTAACCCTTCTTTATAGTTATGATAAAAACTTTGTTCCTGAGCGAAAAATTCAAGAATTTTGAAAGGAAGGATGTGTTAGTTGGACAACATATTTTGAGCTCGTTAATTTGATCAAATTCCCAAAATTGTGCAGAAAAATCACACATAAATTTAAAATCTCTAAAAAGCGTGTTCATTTTTTATCTAAACGCAACACAAAAAGGTTTTCTAATCATGAACTAGGTCATTTAAAGATTAAAACTGAAACTCATGCTGAAAAGTGTACTTAAATTTCATTGAAATATGCCAAAAATCAATAGAAATGAAAGAAATTATAAAAACCAATAATAATTATTTGAATTAGAGAAATTACTCATAATATGTTTGTTTTGCAATAAAATTTATTGATAACAATTTCTTTACACACAAGTTTTCTCTAATTTCAACTCAATTCATCATAAATTTAACGGTATAATATCGGAAAATTCGGTCTAACGATCATGACTGCTGCATGATTGGATTTCTTTTCCCAACATGACATTAATACGACATGCCACAGAACTTGGGGGCGTAAAGTCGTAATCCCTTTGATATCACGCTAACTGGACGTGGACAAATAACAGCATCATTAAAAGCAAACATGATGGCTTATAATATAAATTTAATGACGAATATTTTGAATCCTATTACGACGGAAAAATTACATTCTCTTTTCTCTTACATTTGAATACATTTGGTTCAGGTCTAACAAAGATTAGCCTACTAGAACCCAACTCGGGGTGCTGAGGTTTTGATAATAAACATGTTCTTTTGTTTGGCGGTGTCAATTTTTCATATGTGGGCAAGTTGCAACAAGCACGTGTGATGTTTTTTGTTTTTGTTTTTTTTTCTAACCCAAGGTGAAAACACGTTTTCGATTGTTGCACTCGTGTGGATCACAATTATTCACAATTTCTTGGCAACTCTAGGGTGATGGATAGAAAGCAATAAGCGAAGTCTGTGTAAATTTCTGTGATCTCAATTGAATGCATTAAAACACTGATTACCTTCCGGATTTTAATGTGCTCTACAGTGACTTTACGGTATTTGCATATCCAACTATTCCAAAAGAAAACAAGTGAGAGTGGTTCTGATAAATGAATAGGTTTTGTAGTTGAAGAAGAGAGATGCAATCATCAAAGATGACATAAAAATACAAATTCGACGTAATCGAATTTATTTAGCGAAAAGATATTCAAGTACCCACTAGAAGTAGGTACAGTAGACAATAACCGTTATTGAATAACGGCTAATGAAGTTTCCTGGTTTAAAGCCTCAGATCTTAGCGAGAGCTCTCCAAACTTAAGCGGTATGAATAGTATCGGGTGATTAAAATGAATGAAGATGTGTAGGTTTTACTCTTCAAGTAAAGAGTAAAATAGAACTATTTTAAATGTACCTCTTGGGTTACCTGGTCGGAAATAATTTTAGATAATATTCATTAGAACTTGGTCACCGCCCATGGAAGGTTACTTTACTAATATTAGTTAAAAACCATATAGAACACTTACCAAAACCGTTGTGCACTAGAGAAATCAGTGGAAGATTATTTTGCTTATTCAAGACCGCTGTCGCTACACAAGCAAAAAGCCTACCTATTATTGACCATATTCATAGACCATATTTATTGACCATTCTACCATATACATGTCGTATACTTCTCGCTTTCCTAAGGCTTCAGCAAACTGAAAATGAGGTCGGTAAATAATAATAATCCATAATAATTACTGTCACAACTTATTAAAAATCAAAATCAAATATTTGAAATCTAATGTGACCCAGAGTTTGTAACTGAATCTCATGGACTTGTAATTTTTACTGAATTTTCTATAATAGTGGTCCAACCCGAATAACTAACACCATTAGCAACGCGAGTGCATCGAAAACTCCCATTTTCTTGCCCTTAGCCAATTTGAACCCCTTATCATAATATTTTGCATTTAAAAATGTATAACAGTAATAAAACAATGTTTGGGAGTGTTCATCTTTTCCATGAAACTCCTTCTCATTTCATGATCATATTTGAATTGAAGTACCAATTTGGTTCACGATCCCACGTGGTCAGTTCACATGTTTCGAGATGAATTCTCCATGTCAAAATATGGAATCTTTTGGAATATTGGAAAACGCTCGATGAAAAATTTATTTGTTGAGTTGTACCAGAGAGGGAAAGATTGTACGAGTGGTTTTGTGTCTTTCATCTGGAGAATTCGGAAATTTGTCTGTTTTGCCTTCAAGATTCAAATGACTTGATTCAAGAATTCATGAAATTTCGGATTCATTGCAGTGGTTTTCTTCCAATTTTCAATAGTTTCTCTACATCACACTATTCATCTGGGTCATGAGGCGTTCCCTGGAAACTTCAAAATTTTAATCGAGTTTGCTCCAAAACCCCAGATCGCGGCTACATATTTTCCTTATTTTTAGTTTGGTGAAGATGGTTACGGAATCCCATTATGACCATCCTGGAATCACCCTTATGTAACCGTCTGTCTCCTGTTTTAGGATTGACATTCTATGAATATTCGCAAAAACTCACTTTTGTTCTTTTCCATTTATTCTAATCGTTAAGAAGGTCCCCGTAACGTAGATGAAAAAATGGTTCTGGTATGAGGTCTTCAAAGTTAAGAAAAAGTTCCTGCTAGTAAAGTGAAGTGAAACTGTTCGACATGAAGCCACATAATTAATATAAATGTACTTGATATTTAATGTAAAGGTACTTGATAATTATTAAAAAGGTACTTAATAATCAATATAAATCTACACAATTTAATTAAACTTTAACATGAAGGTGCATAATATTCCTGAAGTGAAGTGAAAGTTGTAGATTAGGAGATGGAAGATATAAATATAAATTGGAATCTTAGTATTAGTGATTACGTTGAAGCCAGACCTGAACAAAATTTAATCTTAATCGTGTATTCGGTTAAAAATAAAAATCGTCTCTATCAATACGATTAAAAAAGGACATGGAAAATGGAGCAATTGCGATGCCAATAGCAAAAGTATGGAGTGATAAAATGCCTTTTTTACTATTCTAATAAAGTGGAAAGTTAATGATAATTAACATTCAATGAACGTAACCCATCGGCATATTTCAATTTCTTTGAAGAGTGGAAAAGTTACGTTCGCTTACAAAACACCTCTCTGGTGGTAGGCTTGATGCTTCTTTAAGGGGATCTTTCTCACGGGGACCGTTCTTCTCGTTACCGTATCACTTCTGATCACGAACTACTCGAAAGTAAACATCAAATTCGTCTGTGAACCTTCCCTCCCTCAAACCTTAGGAGGGTTTTGTGGCTATACCTTTCCATTAGCTCCTCGTCGTAGCCTGGAAAACCTCAAACACTACAAACACGGACAGTGAGACCTTGCCGGTAACCCCTTTCCGAGTCCTCTTCACCGAACGCAATCGAAAACAATCGATTTCCCTCTCTACGGACGATGGAAAAAGCCGCAAAGTGACACATATACGACCGGAAGTGATTCCTTCGCCCCTTCAAACCTTAAGCATTTCCGGCACAGCCCAGCACGTGGAGGCTCTAACAAGACAAACTGCTCGTGCTCACCCCCGCTAAATGCGGACAGACCCGCAATCAAGTCGTTTGTCTTGTCTGTCTGACGCATATTCGTTTTTTTTTTAACACCCGAAACCGATAAGAGGTCTCTCGAAGCGATGCCAACGACGCTAAGGCCTTGCCAACAAGTTGACTCGCGCTGGTCGTTCGATATTTCCACAGACAGAACTACAGAGATATCAGAAAATAGGTAATCGCAAAGCGACACGCTTCTTTTTAAAACATCTCAAATTTGGTCACTCAACATTTCAAGGTGGTCATATCTCCACAGTGCATCCGCTGCATTTACGTACCATAAAATGCCATACTGTGACAAATCCGTTCTCTACCACATAGACTCCAGTAGGGGTCTAGTTGGTTCTAACTTCTAGCCGGCCCGATCGCTTCAAACGCACAGATGCCATGGGTCAAAACTTGTCAAAAACGTGGGTTTTCCAGATTTCTGCTGACATAGGCAAGTGGGGTGTCATGTCCAAGTAGTTTTGGTTGTGAAATCGATCGGGATTCCAGCCCCTTATTAAATCACTCATACAAGTAATTTCAATTTCTGCATCTGAAAGTTACTCTATACCTCAAAGTGAGAAAAATCAAAAGTAATACCCAATTGTTAAAATTGGTAGCGTTTTGGAGAAGTACGAATTCTCCAAGTGAGGATTATAGCTTCCACATAGCCAAAAGATAATTGGCAAATCAAAGAATTGTAATTCATGAGTCTACTTCATATGGAATATCAGATAGCAATAGAAAGGAAAATGAAAACTCGAATGAAATGAAAATAAAGTTGATTCCGCAAAAGAAACAGGATACATATTTTGCGTCGGCAATCACACAATTTACGTGATAAGATCACCTAAATGACAGGAATTTCCCCACACCAAGGAACATTGTTCCGAAAGAACATTCCAACTCGCTCTAGAAGCAGTTATTGATACCGAACAGTTCATTTCCTAGAACGGATCACTGTACCAGCGTGTAATGTTTTTAATACGCCAGGCAATTTTCAGTACTTTGTACCCAATCTGCGTTCCTGACTTTTTTAGGGCAATATTAAAGCTTAGCGGATATATCTGATCAGTTATAACATTGTAGAACTGAATAACTGACGAGCTAAGGAAAGCCATTAATCAAAATGTGAGGGAATAACTGAAAATTTGAGAGCCACTGGTCCGTTGGCAACCACCTATTGGAGTTCCCTTCCGTCAAATTCAGCAGGTACTTCAAAAAAAGTGGCACTGCATGAATTTTCTGTATTTATGGGACTCTAATTGAATGCGGGAAAAACTTAAGTTGTCTGCTTTAGTAAGAAGCCTGGATCCGATAAAAACGATGTGTTTGACGTAGGGGATACAACAATTTCAGTAACGGATGAATATGTATACTTGGGTGCCAAATTAAGCTCTCGACGGAAGTGTTTTCCAAAGCTTATCTGGATTTCAAGTCTAAGGCGTTGAAGGCATGGGGGGGGGGGGGGGAGCAAGACGTGTGTTGGTAAGCAGTAGGTGGCATAGCTGGGAGTCATCGTGCAAAATTTTTTACTCGCTTATGGGAACCACTCTAATGTACTCTTTCAGAAATATGGAGTTTGAAATACTGGGAAGACCTTGAAAGTGTACAGCTAAAATTTATTAAAAGTATGTTTCAACTGTCAGCGATATACCCCCGGTTACATGATTAGGGCCGAGACTGGACGCCCCCAGTTGAGTGTTATGATATGGGATCGGATAATAGGTTGGTGGGAAAAAATACTGAGAATGAGCAAGGGAAGGTACCCAATAATCTGTTATAACCAGTTAGTAAATACAATTGAACTGGGGTCAAGCGTGGATAAATACAACTTGGCTTCGCAGATTAAGAAAATCCTGGTGGGTTTGGGTTTTGAGGGAATATGAAGGAGACAGGATCCAGTAGAAATACAAGAAAAACGGTCCTTGATTGTGAACTGCTATAAAATGACAGTACGACGTCTTAGAACGTGTCACAAGGTCATCGTATGGCACTCTGTTCAAACAAATCCACACCACCATGGGCACGGACAAGTACCTTGCGACTGACATCCCATCATTGGTTTATTGTTTTTCAAACGATTGATTCCCCAGTTTAGATTGTCAAACCAAGGGACTCTGCAGTGCTTCTATAAAAATAACTATGTGCAAATAGATCAAAACAAAATCCGTATCCTGTGCAATTCTCATAACAAGGAATCACTCCAACATATAATAGGAGACTATCCCCAGCTGTCACTTCATCGTATTAAATATCTGGGGAATAGATTTTCATGTGCCTACGAAATTTCAAATATAATTAAATGGCGAGGGAAAGAGGAAGCCCTTATGTTAGGAAATTTTACATTATATTATATTAGAATAAGGACCTTCTTGGGCAATTTAATTGATGAAGCGGGACTGTAAGGGTACTTAGGTGGTAGATATACCAATAAAAAATTCATTATGTATATGCAGTAAGTGCATGCAGTTGTATTTTTACTTTTTTAAACTGTCTTTTATAACATTTAGGCATATAATTAAGTTGCCATATTCAGAAAATTACGTTAGTGTCCATTAATGGGAACCGAAAGTAGATAGGTAACGTGAATGTGAAATGTAGACAATTAATTTATTTATTCTTATTTCTTTCATTTTTTTAAGAAGAAAAATTATGTAAGAACTATCATATTGTACAAGGAAACTTTATGCAATAAATTACTTTGGCTTTGATTACTTCAAAACCTAGGAAAGTTGAAAAATAAGAAGAAGAAGAAGAGAAAAAAAGATCATTACTAGAATTTTGGGAATATTTACCGTAGACATGCGATGGAATAACTTTTTGGCATTTCATATTTAAGTATGACAATGTATGCATATTTGACAGAAATTAGACAGGCAACCAAGATCATAACACCTAGTGTTGAATGGAACAGAAAAATCATTGAAAAATAACATACATATCTAGCAGTGTTACACAGACTTTGTTTCGTTTCAAATGGCAATCAAAACTCTCGTTTCACTCACATCTGGCAATTGAACGAAAAATGACTACTCGAACTTGCTCTAGAAGCAGTTTAGGATCCCTGCAGTTAGTTGGTGGAATAGCAGAAGTAGCGGAAAACTGCCTGTTTTGGCTGCATGTAAAACCAACTATGCAAAACAAGTTTCCAGGTTTCTGAGGCCTCAGTTACGTAGGCAATTTTCGAAGAGGGACCTTTTCACAACCGGGGAAAAAAAAGGTTCTCTCTGTCTGGACAGGTAATAGCGATCGCTGTCACGAGAAGTAAACATTTTTTTCCACCCGGAATCAGGTAGGTTTACCAACTAGTGGCTGAGTTTCCCCCTCAACATGAATGGCTGCCGAGTGGCGCTATCTTATTTGCATTGGACAGATCCTGGGCGAGGCGCCCATATTTCAGACAATCGTCTTGTTGAATGGGGAAAAAAATCAATGACAATGCGAGAGGGTCATCGGTAAACAAAACTTAAGTTGGATGTTTGACAATAAACTTACTGACAAAACATACAGGAACACCTGTACTCTTCCCTCAGTCTCCCCAACTCCAGTGGTTCTGAGGAATCCTTAGTAAATGAGTTACTTTCAAGGTTGGAATCACCTGTAACGGTAACGAAGAAAGGTCCTTGGGAAAAAGTCCCGACGGGTACGAAAAAAGTTCCCCATTCTGTTATGTAGAATTGCATTAGTTTTTAGGCTGTCCGTCTCAAAAAAGTCTTCACCCGTAGGTGGACGCCTATTAGAACTGATCAAGGGAGCGTGGGACAACCCAAAATTTAAAAAAAAAACTTATTATCAATACATTTTAAAGGAAAAAATGGAAAGAAAGGAAGGAATAAGTTTTTCGGTTAGTTATAAAAATAAGAAGAAAACCCCCATACGAGACGGCAGATGCCAATTTCTTTGGCCCTAAATTGTTCAGAAGCATCTCCTAAACCAGCAACAATTACTCAAAAAACATGAAAAACCCGTGAAAGATAGCGATATCCAGTTACCTGAGAAATAAGTAATCTCATAAAATCGCATTTTTTCCTGTACAAAAATAAAATACATGAAAACATCGTTTTACTCACTTCTCATGAGTTACTTGCCATTTAGACAGCTCGTACTTGTACCAAACTTCGAATTGGGGGGTTTTTGTGGTTTGAGCTTTGCTTCGTGATCCACAAATACATGACAATGCATGCCAATTGTTTTCTTAATCATGAAAAAATAATATTTTCGTAAGCATCGGAAGCATTGTTTCCGAATGTGTAACTCTTTACTTTCGAAGAAATATGGGCAACGTTCTATCGTAATCCGTTTTTATTGAAATGGGTTTCCACAACTTCGTCGCGAGTGACTTAGTCCGTATCTGGAATCCCTCACTACTTTTGCATAATAATTTGGAGTGCCCCCCCCCCCCCCACGTATTTAAAGGGCCGTCCAGTTTCAAATCAAAGAGCCATGCTAATTTTTTCGATATCGTATTCTATCGCTCGCCCATTCTTAGAGTTTTCACTCCTAACACCCCGGACTACCTGATTCTCCGCCGGAGGGTAATATAATTATCGCCTCGATTATGTTAATTGGGGACCCGATTAATTTTTTTATAAGGACAAGGCCGAGGGGCTTCGCTTCAGAAATCATATCGCGCTGAAGCGGGATTTTTTTTACCAGCTCACGCAAGACACTAACTTTCCCATGTCGCAAGTTTAACCCCACAACACTACAACACACCTTCAAGGACACAGGATTTTTCACATGGTTGGGAAAAATCCTTGAAACGGCAGTTTCGAGACGTTGGCTCAAGCCCATTGTTTCGTTCGAGTGAAAAATATTTTTTTCTTTCCGTTTTTTCCTCTCAAGCTCGGCTGTAACTACCATTAGCTTTGTTTTCATTGTAAATTAAATAGTACATTTTTAGCTTATTATTTTCGTAGTACAAAACATATTTATAACCACCCTATCACCCCAAATGTTGTCCATTCAGGAAGCGTAGATTCCAAATCCGGAATGTCCGCCAACCGTACGCCGTACAGGCCACAAATAGCCGTAGAATAAATGACAAAAAACCATTCTTTCGCCTCATATTTATAGATTTTAGTATCACAAAACTAGCCTCATTTTTTCCAGCAAACCGCGGTAAAAAGATATACCCGAACTTGTACAAACAACGCGATCGTGTAAAACATATTTCCCAACCAAAACCTATAACAACTTGAACCTTTTTTTATGAATTTGATAGAATCAGGTATAAACGCATTCTAACGCAGGAATTCACAGTACTTAGTCGGAAGGAAATGCTTTGAGGCAAGGTGGTACCTTGCGCTATTCATAGTCCCTAACCAAGGGGACGCTCAAGTGGGTGAAAAATAAGCATTTTCTAAGTCACATTTCTTCATTTTCTCATGTGAGGAAGAATCTTTACTTTCAAGACTATGAATGCGCCCCTACGGACGTGAAGATCAACTGTGTCCAAGTGGTCAGAATGTTTCCCGCCACCTTTTAAAGTTCACAAACAAACTCTGCAAATTCTTTCACTGGGGTTTATTATTCAATGATTCATGATTCGAATTTCTACTAAGCTTTGGAGTGTGCGTGTTTCACAGGTGATAGAGCGATTATTGAATTTCAGCAGATATGCATAGAGCACTTAAATCGGTTCTCAACCAAAATAACCACTTGAATTGATCAGTTGATCATATTTGTGTGCCTCCTGAAATTCAATAATCGCTCTATCACCTGTGAAACACGCACACTCCAAAGCTTAGTAGAATTCAAAGAAACGTAAACCATGGAATTTTCGGGGGGGGGGGTTAGATTTGATTTTTTTTTCAAGATGGTTTATAAATGAATAATAAACATGAATCATTGAATAATAAACCCCAGTGAAAGAATTTGTAGCGTTTTTTTTCAAGAGCGGCGTACGGCGGACGGACGGAAAAATTTTTATTGCAGATTTGGATTCTACACCCTTTGAAACGTTAACCATGAAATTTTCGGGGGGGGGGGGGGGGGGGTTAGATTTTTTTTTTTTTTCAAGAGCGATTACAATGGTTTATTACTGAATAATAAACCAAAATGAGGCAGTCAATAAAAGAACAAGTTAGTGAGAAAACTTGAATATTGGAAAAAATTATCCTTTCAAAAACTCATATCTCGGCAAGGAATTAAGATAGAATCAAGGGGTTGGCGGCACATTAACCCACATTTTATGTACTCAGAAGGCTGTCTTTTTGGGTCATTGCTTGACAATTTTTTTAAATTTCAACGTGTGAGACCCATGCTACTAGTGAGACGCCTGCTTATAGGAAATTTTTTGTTCATAGTTAAATTTAATATAAAATCCTTTTTTGTGGACAACCCTGTATAGCATTTAGATCTCAAATCAATTTGAAACGGAAAACCCACAATTTGACGTGTAAAAGCTCCGATTTGATGT
The DNA here is from genome assembly GCA_031894815.1 of Creontiades dilutus. Taxonomy (NCBI): domain Eukaryota; kingdom Metazoa; phylum Arthropoda; class Insecta; order Hemiptera; family Miridae; genus Creontiades; species Creontiades dilutus. The sequence goes on along the minus strand of JAVIWC010002734.1, from coordinate 103,712 downwards.
ATAAATTCACTTTATGTATAAAATGCGTTTAATTCCAAGGACCTTTTCCCTGGACAACGTCTCGAAACCCATTTCAACGAGGAAATTTCGGAGAACATCAATTTTAACAATTTTTGGGGCAAATGCAATTGCCACTTTTTTCCATAAAAATCGATTAAGAAAACCGAATTTTTACCAACAATAGAAGCGGTTACTAAGATTTATTACCGAAAGCACTAAAATAAATCGTAGTGGTTGTTCGGTGTCGAGCCGTGACTAGTTGACGTAGCAATCTAATGTAATTGACATCAATCTGACGGGTGGATGTCCCCCACACCACGGCCCGACGCACACCGCCGAAACGAAACGTGTAACAACGCAACGGGGTCCACGCACACGCGAATGACCTTAATAGCTGGATTTCTCCCCCAACGGAAAACGTCAAGTGTGGTTATGGGAGTTTTTGCCCTCCCTAGTGTACCGGTTAAATCGGATATCAATCGGAGAACATTACTTAAGGCTTCCCTTAGTGCCCTTGAAGGATTAGGGGACGTTTTGAGGGTCCGCTGGTCGCATTACTGTCACACTCGGAGACTTCCCGTTCGATTTGCGACCTTTCAATGAGGCTTAGACAATTAAAAAACGCTGCGAATCTCGACTCGTGGGTTTTTAACTGCTTGTCATAATTCGCGATTGCTCGTGCCACTGTCAGTTTAGGGAGCCGCTTTTTACTATTTGCAATTTCAACATATCTGAAACCTATCTCAGTTGGTTTCGATTCCGAAATTACTAAAAAATGACAGCCCACCGGGCTAAGTCAGTGAAATTCTTTAAAAACTCGTTTTTGTCACGTTTTTACCAGTTTATGGGCCAAAGCATTCACGTGCGAGGCGACCGGGCTGCCTAAACGTGTTATAATTCTATATCTGAGTTTTTCAGGGATTGATTAACGCTTCTGATTGGTCTTCTTATTGAGCATGATACCTATGGATAATAGTTCCTTGTAAGGGTTTCATTTCCTGTCGATTTCAGCCCAAAACATCTATTCTTGTGAGGCGTGTACAGGCATTAAATGCCTGATTTTTTTATTTTAAAACCAACTGGACCCCAATGGAGTCCGTGAGCCGAAGAACGGATTTTTCACGAAAATTTAAAGGCCTTTTATAGTCCGTTAGACCATTAGATTTTGAATCTACGCACCTTGAACCGTAAAATGACAATGTTTTATTGGGGTTAGCCATTTTTTTTAAATTGATTAAGTCATTAAAAATAAATTAAATAAACAGAATCGCCAGAATTCATATTTGTCGTCTTTATATAAAAACATACCTATATAAATTTTTAATTATAGTCGAAGAACTGAATTCAAAATTAACAGAAAGTGGAGTTCAAATTAAAAATATTTACCTGAAAGAGTACGAGTAATTGCTGGGGAATTGGAGGGGCCGTTTGATTCATTCATCAACTGAACTCATTGGTTTTAATATTTGCTCCTAATCACTGGTTTTTTTCTCATTGCACAAAGTTGGTTTATTATGGTTATTTATTATTTTCACCGAAAATTTGGGACATTCTGTACCAATTATTCACTTTTTCAGTGATTGTAGAGAGATCTAGGGAGGCTCCAAACGTAATGTTATAATCGTATTATGGTCAATCTTAACGTTTCATTGCTTACTGACGGTGAAGTTTTATGTCTCATTACTGATAAACCCAACCAAAATAGTGTTGAAATGTGGACCCCATCCAAAAAACCAAATTTCATCTTTCTGCCACAAAATATTGATTACAATTTCATAAACCGTCCCCTATGAAACAGGCTTATTCACTGGGGCAACAGGTATTTTGAAAATGAGAAAATTAGGTCCATATTATCGTCATTTTAAGAGCTAGATCAGAACATTTCCCACTGCTGTCACATGTCCTCTGCCATCCCCGGCCTCTCAATGACAGAGGAAATGATTTCTTTTTGTTAGGGCAGACAACGCGTGGCGATTTCGATCTTCATTTTTATTTGTATTCCGGATCATTGTTGGTTTTTTGTTATTGTTGTTGTTGTTGTTGAATAATTTCGTGGTAATTGAAGATAATTAACGGAGTTTTGTGCTCTTTTTTTTCCGCCTGTTTCCCCGCCGATTGCAGAAGGTCGAGAGTGCGTCAACTGTGGAGCGACGTCGACGCCGCTTTGGAGGCGAGACGGAACGGGCCACTACCTCTGCAACGCCTGCGGACTTTATTACAAAATGAACGGACAGAACCGACCCCTCATCAAACCCAAAAGACGGCTGGTGAGTCCTCACATACTAATTTCACGTGATTATACAGGTTTCGTGTGATTGCTAAACGCTTTGAGTTTGTGAGCTGTGAACGTAGACCAACTATCAATTCACTAAGTCAATTAACTTAGTCCATTTACTTCACTACAAAACGATGCGACAGAACCAACCTGTAAATAAACTATTTAATTATACATTAAGATTTCGCGTATTGGTGACGTTTGTGATGTCAATCGAACAGAACTGATTTAATCGATCAAGGATAAGACGTTAACCTCCTCCCCCTACCCAGGAATTTGTGGTTTTGCAGATCAGTTAAATCCGAAAATCGAATTAAGAAAATCCGGTTCTCAGCCGTCCAAAGTTTTTTCAAAAACAACTGAACCAAAGATGATGAAACTTGAGTAAAAAGTCACATTTTGGGTCTAGTTAGTTACGTTATCAGTATCTGTCAATCCTAAAGGGCGGAATGAAAAGGCTCAAACATATAGAAAAAAACAGAATATCAAAAACTCTCGTTAACAATACTGTTTCAACAAATTTTCTCAGAAAATAAAGCTATTTCAACGTCTCTAAAAATTTTAAAATACGAATTTTTACCATCAATCTTTTTTGACGCATTCTGAAATGATTCCTGGATTTTAACACTTTTCTATATATCATTGCCTTATATTTAGATCATTGAAGAGTAACCAAGGAAGCTTTCTCGTGTGCAAGATTGCCAGGACTTCAATAATAACTTCTTTCATTTCTCTAATTTCTTCGTCATAGAGTTTAAATCGAAATATTAGATTATTCCTTGCTCTATTTACATGTTAAATTCTTTCAAAATTTATTTTTTTTTAAATTATTTAGTCCAGTTGGCTTTAGTTGGCAACATTTCTGAAAGTTTTGATTTCCATTTTCAAGCCAGTCTTGAGTCCTGAAGACATGCAGGTTCTTCTACATCCTTATTAAGGCATTTAGAAATTTAAGCTCAAATTTGTGTTGAAAATGGTTTTTAAATGTTATTAAAATGTGAAAAAAGATAAAATGCAAACAACAAATGTCATCCAAAACAAGTTTTTTCGCCTTAAAAATTGTATTCAACAATTTCTTTGCACAAAAGCGCTTTAATAAATTTTAGATCTCTAGATCACTCCCCAACGGCAAGAACCTATACAGGATAAAAAAAATGTCAACCCGAATGTGGATGGGAACATATCCGCACACACCTAAAATTCCCTAGTAAGTAGTGACGGAATAATGATTTCAACGGCGGTGACGATATGCTGTGTAATGCACCATTGTAGGTATTTAAAATCAGCTTGTGTTAGGCACGAAGAAACTAGTCATCCGATCAGCCTTGGTATATTTAGAAGTCTATTATGAGGTGTCGATAAACACTAAGCAGCTGAAGGACCCTATGGGTAATTTGTTTCCTAAACTATTAATGATGATGAAATAAAAATAGAGTTTTTTTAAAGGCATGTAGAATATAATCGCGAGCTACGTAAATGGCGTGTTTAGGTGATGTATCACAGATTACGCCTAATAAACAGATCAAGGAATACATAAATATCATAAGTTGTGTAATAACGTGCAAGATCGAGAGAATACATAAATACCTTACTTTCTGTAATAATTTGCAGCATTTTATTCATACAAGGTACCTCGATTTTGAAAGTTTGATGAGTTCGCCGTGGCTGTCAGCCCTCGCGCCTGACGTTAATTCCGGCGACGATTAATTAACCCGACAACCCACCGTTCACGACACGAAATAAAAAGTCGAATTCCTCCTTCGCATTCCTACGGAGACATTCCGACCGAAAATTCCGAGACAATTAAAGGCCCCACGGGCGGGTCACTCATCATTCGAGGCGAAACTCCGGGGCCTCAAATATAATAAAAATGCCTCTCCGCCGCTACGGAAACAAAAGACCTTGCTGTGGAGAGCGCTTGCGGAGGAGTTGGAAGGGTTTGTTTTCAAGAAAAATATTTACGGTCCGAACCTCAATAATATAGTTGGGGTGTTCGGAAAAAAGTTGACTCCAGGCAGTTGGTCCCTTCGGGTGTACAGATTGGAGAGGGTGGAGAGGCTAGAATCGGGAAAAAATAAACGAAAATGAATTCTATAGTCCGCACGATAAAACGAAAAGAAACCACGAAGACCTTCGCACTGAATCATTTCGATGAGTCCGAAGTTTTTGGAGCTCTGAAAAAGATTCTACGACCCCGGCGACGATTTCCTCCCAATTTATTTGTTGAGGGGCACAAAAAATTTTCCATAGCCTCTCCTCGTTTTTGTTTTACGTCAATTTTTGACACAATATACGAAATTTTCAACGTTCTTTACCTAAGGATAACGTATAAAATCCCAGAAGCAAGGACCATGCTTACCTATTACCATGCTTACCTACGAGTTATGCACAACCGACTCCTACGTGTTCTACAACTCATTTCCAACCAAAAGTGCCTCGTAGTTATTCTTTCAAGAGGTCTCGTTTCCGAGTTATTTGCGATTCGAGTTTTTTTTGTATTTTCGATCTTATGTCATTAAAACTGTCGTAACTCCCTCAATTTTGGACATAGCTCAAATTTAATGACACCGTTGTAAAGAGCGTTAAATTTCCTATCAATTTAATGTCAGACACTTTTTTTAAATTGCATTAAAGATGTGCGATTGCCGCGCGAAATGGCAGTTTTGTCAAAATCTTGAAATCGCCTGTTTTTCATCTCGCCTAGCAACGACATTAATGCTTGAAGCTGAACTGTGCTGGCCTGGTAAAACGTACGCCGAAATGTCAGCTTTCCGACGGTTTAGTCGTTTTGGTTTAAAGAAATATTTTTAGTTAAGGAAATGGTGTTTACCTGCAGAAAAACGTGTGTTATCTGTTGAAATTTAGGTCTGTTCTGAAGTCTCGACGAAAAAAAGTTGGCGACGGGATATACGAAACTTTTTTCGATGAATCGAATGGTGACAACGCCAGACCTCTCAAGTGACGATTTGAGTTAGTTTTGGCAGTCTATGTACAGTCCCATAACTCTATAAGACTTTATACTGCCCACCCCCATTGGCAGTTTTTGTACAGTCCCGTTTATATTCTTGGGAGACTTAGTACTCCCAACCTTTCTCGGCAGTCTTACTACAACCCCCTTTATACTCTTTTGAAGATCAGTAAACTGGTCCAATTCCAGATTAAGTACCGAAAAACCACCAGAATGGCAAAAAACGTAGGATTTTAGCTGTTTTGCTCATATTTCAAAGCAATTTAACACGATTAATAGAATACGATGATAATCATTTCATCTTATATTATATCAACGATATAGGTCAAGCGGTCAGTTGGATAATTTCGATGAATTGTACCGTAGTAATTTCGTCCACCAGGTCACAGAGTAATGAGGAAGCTCTAAGTTTTGGTCAAAATGATGGATCGCGTGTGGAGGGAAATATCGAAACGGATTAATCCATGTAAGTAGTAGAGCCCTCGCAAGGTAAACACAGAAACCGTGAGGTCCCCTATGAATGACGAACGACCTGGTGAAGCTATTTGTTCGTTTGTGGTTGAGAGTACGACTATTGTGAACATCGTGATCGTCCTTTCGTGAAAAAAGAGCAGAAGAAATGTGAGAGAATGTGAGGGAGGGGAAGATGAGATTTATCGGATCTCGAGGTAAAAGAGAGAAAGAGAAAAAAAAAACTAGAATAAAGGGTTAAGAGAAGAGGAAAAAGACCCCGAATAGAATACTCCTTCAAGTTGAGGTCTCTACGGGAGTCTTGAGAGTTGGGATGAACAAAAGGTTTGCAAGAGGCTTGAAAGAGGTGAAAGTGTGTAAACGCCGGTGCCCTTGTGCAAGCACAACACGAGTCCCCTAGTTGTTTATGGGGCACACGAACTTTACACGGTGGGGCGGGCAGTGGCGGAGGAGGGAGCGATAAAGGATTTGCAAAAGAGCTGACCTGGAGGGGGTAACGATGGCCCGGGGCAGTTCTCTAGAAGGTGGTGGTGGTCGCTTTGAAATGGGTTTCGAATCACCCCGATTTCTAAGAGGCATTTTACTCGCAAATTCTATCATCGAGGATGCTGCGAAAGGAGTGTACTGAGTACCTATCCCCCCCCCCCCCCCATGGATTACACTTGAAGATTTTATACGAAATTTATAGGTTCAAGTTGTGGGCTCTAAACTTTCCTTTGTTAAGTACTACCGATGATTTGGCAGGCAACAACGTGAAAGCAAGGGTTTTAAGAGAGAAAAATACACTGGCATTGAGATGGCACAGCAGCTTCCTCGTTACAATCAAGGTGATACCATTATAAAATAGAAAATAAAGAAATCTGTAGATGAAAGATGGTGAGGTAATTGGTCAAACTTCGTAAAGATTCAGACATTGCGTTTCAAATACAGGTTGTTTTTGCGGTTACTCGTCAGATGCTAGTTCGGTCATGAAGAATTTCATATGAGACCTCGAGGGCGTAGTGCGTATAATCCTTTATCATATGAGCTAAATTGAATCAAAACTGTGAAAGTTATACCTGTTTCAAGAATTTCACGTTAGCGCATGCGCAGAGCGTACTGCTGATTATATTGAGATGAAACTCCTATGGGACCTCTAGAGATCTTATCCGCATAATCCCTCAAAATTAGAGCTAAATTAATTGAAGAATGTGGAAATTACGGCAGTTTCAAGAATTTCACGTCAACACGTACCACTGATTACATTGAGGTGAAATTTTATGGGATCTCAAGAGGCCTTAATCCGCATATTCCCTCAAAATATGAGCTAAATTCATTCAAAATTGTGGAAATGGCTGTAACAAGGAAATGAGACAGATAGACAGACACGGAACCAAATTTGTTCAGTAGGCTATAAAAGCAAAATGCAAGTGGAAATTTTGAATTCGGACACCAAAAGGTTTTTGGCTTCCATTACTTTGCAGACTCGGAAGTAAAATCATGGAAAACGACTCATACCATCAAACGCAGAGCCTCTGATTGTATACGAAGAAGATCTACGCTTCGAATCGGACCAGAGGCCACGCATGTTCGATCGATTAAAACAAATGTCAGTGTTTTAAAAGAAAGTCTCTATTTCTAGAAGCATGTACCCTTTTTGAAAACAAAATATGGAAGGTTTCCTCCTCAAAGTCGTTGCCGAAAGAGCTGTAAGACTGGGTACAGGATTTTCATGGGATGATAACAACAGATGAAGGGCAGAGTCAGGATTTACCTATTTCGTTTAGTACAAGCGCACCAACCAGCCTTCCTAGACTGCAGAAAAAGAACCTTGAAATGAAAATATCCTCAAGGATTACCTAAGAAGCATACAGGGTGGAACCTGCCCTCGGTTGTATTACTATTTTGATGTTGATGTTCAAGCTATGTCTACTATTTAAAGCCCTCCTGTTTTCCCGTTCCCTGGAGTTTACGGTTTGGTTAATTATTTTTAATAATGAGTCTCTGTTATCGATCAAGTAAAAATGTAGTCGGCATTTCCTTTTCTTACCATTACCATTACCTTTTCCACATGTTGAGGCGTCCAGTTTGTCGAGTAATCGATTATTTTTTAGATAGAAGTGACAACTCAAGGTAAGTGGAAAACATTATAAATCCTAATAATTGTATTAAAAAACTGAAGGCACAGTTTACCATTTGAAAAATTAAATTTTGAAAATCACAAAAAAATTTTACGTATATGTAATTTCAAACGACAACCCTCGATAGGATTGAGATAAAAATTCCTTCGTCTCCAATAAATCAAGCATTTCAAACGAAATGTTGGATTCATTTGAAAACATATTTTAGGCACATTAAATTGACCAAAATTTTAAATTTTTGCTTAAAAGCAACGAAAATTAATGGTAATAATAGCTAAATTTATATTTATTCCATCGTTTATCTCGTAGTTTTCTTGATTCTTATTCCGACACATTTTTCAGATCTTTCTAATTCAACTATAAAAGGGGACGAGTTGAGGGGGTGCCTTTGTCTCCACTGTTTTCATGTATTTTCTTTTTTTTCGATTACGGTTTTTGTCTAACAAACCTCTTTTGTACAATAAACCTAAGAAATTTTGAATTTGATGTCGAGGAGGGTGATGAAAGGCCGATTCATTCTAGCGCTTCTCATATTAACTAGAATTCTCAACGGATTTCGTTTTTTTTTTTTTTGATCAAGAATTTTGTTCAGTTTTAAAAACTGTTCATGATTATTTATGATCGTGAAGATGAGTGTGATCATATAGGGACTTCCCTATAATGGATGGAATACTTACTACCTATATCTCTAGTCCACCTCACAGTGCCTACTCGGAGTTTTATCCAGCTAAATATTCACTCTAGCCCACTGAGCGTCGTGGTCTTCTTCTGAAGGCACCTATGTACAAATCACTCTGTGAGTAATAATTGATCCTCCCCAACACGCCGTCCTGAGCTCCACCGCTAGCGGGAAGAGCTTCTTCACGGGGACTTGTCGAATTAATTAAAGTCCTGTAGGAACTAGTTGTTCTCTCAAATTCAAATCCTCCGAGATGATGAATGTAGCCGAACCAGACACGGCCGCTCAACGGTTGAATTCTGTTTGGTTTTGAAGGCTTCAGTAAGGACGACTATACGGCTGAATGCCGGTTTTTTTGGTATTCCATTTTCGAAATCTACGCATCTTGAAAAAAAAAAAAAATCTTTTTAAGAGGGTTAAAAAAATATTTTTTTCTTGGTCGATTACTAAGCTCCGTATTGGAAGTAATAAAATAAAATGGTCAGGTCCAGAGAAACACAAACTACTCTCAATCATGTTTCCTGTTGTTGGTTTTCTGTTAATTTGTAACTCGTCTTTAACTAAGTTTTAGAACTCCAAGTTGTGTTCTTCAGGGCTAATTTTCCTTTTCTATAAAGCGAGATTTGTATATAAAAAATATTACTAAACAAAAAAAAGTTAATCAACTTTGAATTAAAACATTTAAAAAATGAGTCAAATGATTTTACTGAGGTTCATTATTTTGTATCAGAAACATTTTTTCCATGCAAATCGCTGTCCAAATTGAACATATGATGTAATAGATTATAGATTATAAGATTGTAGATAATTATCTACAATCGACGTGTTTTCGATATTCTGATTTTTTATTATTTCAGCTCTTTCACTTCGTCCTTAAGGATTGGCTGAGAATAATATCAAAAACTTAGTCTCGACTATTCGCCAAATGTGATTTTTGACCCCAAATGTCAACGATGTTGGTCCATTGGTGCCCAAGATCACTAACAAATTACATCTCACTTTCTTGTGTCAGCAAAATATAACAAAACCCGCAGTTTTGGGAAGTTTTTGACCAAATTTTGGCCTATAGCATCCATGCGATTGCGGCAGTCGTGCTGGCTAGGCGTAAGGTCGAACCCGCTCCATACAGAAGTCCATGTACGAAACAACGGATTTTTAAAAATTTTTGTTCATGTTTAAGGTCAATTATGGCCCATTGAAGAATACGGCGGAGAGATGTAGTACAAAACAAACCAAACTGTACTTAAATTCATGAAAATTAGCTAGGTAGCAAATGTATAAAAAATGGAGAGAAAAATAGGGTTTCATAGAGAACACAATTTTTTAATTGCGGGAGATTTTTTGTTTGAAGATTGTCAGCACTGCTTCTATCATTTTCGTTATCTGTTTAAGCCAGGAGCGGTTCAGCGCAACGCATTCTCCCCATTTTTGTTTGAGTTTTCACAGTAAGAATGCGTTGCCCGATCTGAACTCCAAAATGGAAAAATTTTTTAACGAAAATGATATAAACTACCAATATTTGTTAGATAGCAAAGTATCATTTAGAACCAATTTTTTGTAAACCATACAATTGATAGTTAACTTGATTTCTACAACAAAATCTCCGACTTCAAGAAAATTTAAAATAAATGTAATTCAAAGATTTATGAAAATGCGCTTGAAAAATTATGCTGCATGACTGGAGCTTCTTAATACAAATTGGTCATGAAAACAGACGGGTTTGTCGTAACATATCGCAGCTACGGAATTGAGGCATCGGTTTATAATCTTCCGACAATTCGTAGGTTCCATTGCATCAGACGATCCCAACAAACCATTTATCCTTCCCTCTCAGAAAAACCCACGACCCGCCAGGAGGAGAATCGGGAGCCAGTTAGGACAGTACATCACCCTTCGGGAGTCACCCATATTGAATTTGAAACGGGGCGCAATTATCTCGAGCAGTTTCAAGAGTTATGGCTCCGAGTTCGAGGCTCTTTCCCAGTCTCAACTCCCCAGAAATCCCCCCGGAGCAGTCGTTAACAGCATCTGATTTACTTCTCCTTCTGGCTACCTCTTGGAGCGGACTTTCTCCTCAACGGGCAACAGCCCGAAATGCGATTGGACCCTGCACCAAGTGTGACAGCAAAATTTGCAATTTTGAAGATAATTGGCTATTGCAGCATGTTTTGGCAGAACACTGCAGTGGCTCCAAAAATGTTTAAATACAAAATTTCCACAATTTTCTCCGTGGAAATCCGTTTTGATTCGAGACGGTAGTACAGCTGGATGTTAACGATTTTGCTTCCAAGTCTGTGAAGCAGCGGAAGCTTTGTGTTCACTTTCGGGAGGCAAACAATTTTTGTAGTCCGATTTGAAAATTTCCACTCGCATTTTGCGTTTCATAGCCTCCTGAACAAATTTGGTTCCGGTTCTGTCGGACTGTCTGAATGCATTTCCTTATTACAGCCATAACGTCCACAATTTTAAATGAATTACGCTCATAATTTAAGGGACTATGCGGATAAGGCCTCTTGAGGTCCCATATGAATTTCGTGAAATTCTTGAAACAGGTAAGGAGGGAGCTGCTGTGCCATCTCCTTGGAAGTGTATTTCATATGTGAATTCCCTGCACTGTGGAGGTGGTGATATGGTAAACAAGAGTGGAGTTTGTTTAACAAGAGTCAAGTCATAAAGATGTGGTGTTATAGATAACAAGGGTTAAGGATTAGGAGAGATGGCGGTACGGTTAACAATAGTGATGTTGGTAAAACATGAGTGAAGCCTTACCGAGGTCATGATATGGTTAACAATAATGGAGCTTGATTATGGACTAAGTCACTCGCGACGAAGTTATGGAAACTCATTCCAATAAAAACTGAGTAATGTTCGTATTTATACATACAGTTCATGTTTGTTGCTGATGATGACCTAACCGTCGAAATCGATTTTACTGTGTGCTCATTATTTTTGTGGAAATATGGACAACGTTCTATTTTACTCCGTTTTTATTGAGCTTGATTACCTCGTTTCAATACGTACATAGGCGGATCTATGATTAACAATAACGGACTCTGTTTAACGAGGGTGGATTTTGTTTAACAAGTGTAAAGCCCCACGGAGGTGGTGATACGATTAACAAAAGTGAAGTTCGTTATAAGATTGAAGCCCTAAAGAGTGGTGATATAGTTAACAAGAGTGGAGATTGTTTAACAAGGGTGATGCATCTCGACAAATCAATCGCGGTGAAAAGGGGACGTTTACTCATTAAGGTTGCACTAGCTTCTCTGACCCCCCAGAAGTAACCAATGGGTGATATTGATTCCATCATAATAAATTGCCAGTAAACAAAAAAGAGAAATTTTCATCAATTAACAACATTCAATTGACGCAAGCAGGCAGGTTTTCTTTTTAAAAAAATGAGCCCTTTCTGAAGTAGTTACATATATAGTTAACATGAGCAGACTTCGATCAATAAAATTGAATTCCTAAATTGGTTAAATACGATTTAGATCGAACCCCCAAGGTGGTATTATTAACACGGGTGAATCCTTAAATAGGTGTGATATGATTGACAAAAGATGATATGTGATATGGTGAAGAATTCAGTTTGTTTAACAGAGGTGAAGCATATCGGCAAATCAACCCCAACGAAAATATATTGTATTAACCGATTTATTGCAAAGCATCTCTGACTTGGTAGGTAAAAGTGTCCGATGAGTTATATTGATTATGTCATGACAAATTGCCAATAAACAAAAAAAAAGGGATTTTTGCTCTCGGAACCAAAGCGACAAACTAATTTTGAACGGTGAAAAGAACGTTAAAGCCCGACGATGGACGGACCGGGGATTTAAAATGGTGGGATGGACGTGTTACTAATGAAGATTTCAAAATGCAAGGTGGTAGGTGGCGAGGGGGTTGCTTTTGTAGTACAAGCCGGTTTCAGGGGTGGAAAACGTAGAGAGGGAGGGGGCATGGAAAGCACACAAACAGACTACGGGTAGAGGGAAAGACCGAGAGAAGTTCGAGGTCGATAATAACGTAAAACCTTTTCCAAAATGGCCGAAAGGGAAGGCCAACCGAATCCCCTCCATCCCTCCTCACCATTTCCTTTAAAAGCGGGGAAGGTTTTCACCCCTCCTGAAACCAGGTGGTGGTGGTAAAATCATTAAGGGAAAGACCCACCCCGCTGTCTCTCCAAGGGGGGAGGGGAGTTGTGTAGAATTAACGCATGCGCTTTGGAGCCCAAGTCGAGCTTCAGCCCCTGTAAGTTTCGACAATATGGGCCCGATCAATAACTTAACCCCCCCCCCCCCTCCCCGCAACCCCTACCATACCACCACCCATTTCACCACTTTTTTTTGTCGTAATAATACCCACCAGTAAAAACGTAGATTTTTTCTTCTCTTCGTCTTATCTACCGTTTTCATCTACCATTCAAATCTCTTCTTTTGCTTCGTTCTCTACCAACTTTTTTTTTTTGGCTCTCGCGATAACGATCTTATAATATAAGTTTTTCTCTTTGGCTCCCTTCTTTTAACAGGGAAAACATTTTTTCCCAGTTAGGGAACTCGAAAAAAAATTGAATCTAATGTAATTTTTGTGGGAACAAATAGAATTATCTCGGGAAAATTGCGTGCCCTGCGTTTTTGGTTTATTATTTCCAATAATGAACTTTTGTAGTCGTACAACGTGGAAAGTTATTTAATCCCCCCTCTACCACTCATAATTTGTGGCTTAAGTTCAATGCACTGCAGTGGTTTAGGTTTCAAAAATGGACCTATGAAATAAAAATCGTATTTCCACCATCAAGAGCTTTTCCCCGAAATTACTGAACCACTTAACGAAACTTGAATAAAATCAGTTTTGGGCCAACAATGATCCTCTTGAATCGACATCGCCCTCGATCAACCCTATGCCCTATGCCAAACGCTACGCTTCTGAACGAAGCGTTTCCCGAGAGTGAAACCGAATCGGTGGCTCCTCCGTGTATGAGGAATGAAACACGTCACACGCGGCGCACCAAAACGCCCGACGGTTTTGAACAAATTCAAATCATGAAATAACGTATCACTAGGATGGCGCCTGGGCTTATTGAACAATACCCTTAATGCCATTTTTTTAATCTTAAAAATGTTATCGATTAGGTACTTGAAAGTGCCCCCCCCCCCCCCCATATTACAATCGCATACTGTACGTTTGACTCAAACAGCGCCTGATAAATATTGATATTTAGCCCCTCTGAAAGAAATTTTATTCTATAGAGGGTATAAGCACATTTCCTAAGCTTTTGACACAAATTTTGAATGTGGTGTTTCCATTTCATTTGAGAATCAAACGTCACTCCTAAATAAACTAAGCTATTAAATTTTTTTATTTTTGAACAGTCACACGGTAAGTCATTGCAGCTGTGTAATGTCAAAGGGTCACTCGATGTTGATAGTGGCTCTGTTTTTCTTGCTATGCCCATGAAAACCGATTTCGTAGCATTGATGGTAAGCTTGTTGGTGTTCATCCATTGTCCTATCGCCCTCAGATGTTTCTCGGAATTGCGTTGCTTCTTCAGTGTATACAGGACCTTGCGATCGAGTCCTAGCAGTTGCTTTAATATTGGTGACCACAGTAAAACAGAAAACACCGGTGTGGGTTTGCATATCCCAGCTGCGAAGGCGCGCTGGACTGCTCCCGCGACCAGTCGGATCGCAGTCGCCGCGTCTGCTATGTAGCGGTTTTCAAAACCCTTTCAGCCGCTGAGACAAGCCGCCGTCCGCGGACGCGACAGGGAAACCGGTTCCATCTAAAATCACTGACGGAGTGGAGAGCGTCAGGCCAGTTCGGTGAAATTTTAGCATGGAACATGCTTTAGCCTTGGACTAACTAACCGAGGAATGTCACGAGGAAGTGGCACACGGGAGGGTGACGCGAGATTTATTATATATAAGACAACAATAATGTACTTCCTTTCATGAAGGTTATTGGTGAGTCACCATAAGCGCTATAATCCTGTATAGATCTGCGAGAACCTGACCTGCGAGTCCTCATTTACATAATCAGTCTAACAGCATCATTACAATAGATATATTTCAGCCAGCAGACCACAGATATTAGGGCACATCTGTTAAATAGGTAAAGCCGAAATAGCAGGCACAAGGAAAGCAATTTGAAACCAGCAGAATAATAAGAAATCAGCGAAAGGAAAACCGGATGGGGTTTTTTGAATTTCAGCCGTAGTCTCTAAGCAGTAAGCTCCCAGGGGTCCAGTACCATTTTCAATAGTAAGTCTTTGTAATCAAATAGCTAACATTTTTTATAAGGCCTCTCAAACTTTGACATTTCTAGGTGCGTACGTTCAAAATTTGATAATGTTATAAGCTTTAAAAGGTATTGGAATTCAAGTAAAAATCCATTCTTTTGCTCATGAACTCTACTAGGAGTCTAGTAGGTTTTAACTCCTAGCTAGCTCGATCCGCTCACTGCCAAATCGGTTGAATACAGCAAAACACAAAAAGGGCCAAGAAGGTGGTTTTTCTTTTTAATTACTGACAAAGGGTGCCATTTTTTATTAATTTTTGGTCGAATAATCTTCTGGGTTAGGTTTTTGATCCGTAGAAGTTCAACCACAGCAAATAGAAGCAATTTCTGTAACTAAAAGGGACACAACCAAACCTCACAATGACATTAACAGTCAAGTGTTATTAAAAAATAATGGACCCTCGTGTTGGAATTGGCAGCGTTTTTATTCTACCAAGATTCCAGTTCCAAGAAAATTGCAGCAAATTAAAGGCAGCACTGAGTCACGTAGTATTTGTGGTTACCCGTTCCAGGTGTAACTGATACCGAGGTATGTAATAGTTCCACCTATTTACTAGGTTTAAAGGAAAATCCCACCTCTATGAAGTGTAAAATTAATTTACGGAATTCGATAGCATTCCTCCACAGGATAAAGGCACACATCCAGGCTGTCGTGAGAGAGTTTGAATGGTGTACAGGATTGTGAAGGGGGGGGGGGGGGGGGGTTATAACAAGTTAATTTGATAGTATAAAGACCGTGTTCTGAGTTTGAGGCCACTCCAGTACATCATGAAGCCGTGATCCGTCGTCCCAAACGGTGAGGACGCTCTCTGCATCTCTAATGCGTAACGGTGCGCGTCGCCTTAACATTTTCCCAGCGGTTCACATCATAGGGACGCCATTACTGAGTTAGTAAACAAGGGTTAACAGAAATAATATGTGTTTCAACATTGCCAATAACAACATTTAGCATGGACCTCGAAACACGAGCTTGACGAGCTTTTCGTCTGCGTGTGGAGCGATCGAGCAGGTAGGAGTTAAGATCAACTAGACCCCCAGGGGAGTCCACGTGCGGAAGAACTGATTTTTCACTTCAATTCCAGATTTGCAATCTACTCACCTTGGAACGTAAAATGACGAAGTTTGACGGTTCATAAAAACCTTTTTGTTGCCATACGATTACAAAAGCTACTCTCGAAAATGTATAACCAAAAAATGATAAATATTCACCATTCATTTTTTAGTAGTGGATATATACCGTTACTGAACCGACCTTTAAAAGGCTATATGCCGATACACGAGAAAATTCAATTTTTCTCATCTTTCTGCTCATTTCGTTTTTCTTGAATCAGACAGCAGATCTGCTATAGGAAGATAATCTATCCTATAGGAAGATAATGAAATCGCGTGTTGTGTATCTGTTGAATGATAGATGAGGAATATAGTGCGAGATAAGGCTCCGTTTTCTCAATGTATACAAGTTCAAAGTTACTCAAGACGTTAGGAACGGATCGATTAAAGTGCCTGTCGATATAAGAGTCATTAATTTGCGAGATAGTGAAGGAACAGAGATTGAAAGTGCCGAGTCGTGTTGTACATGTTTGTTCACTGTTCACCCTGTACCGGCGTATAGCCTTTTAGGGGTCGGTACTATACCGGTATATAGCCTTTTAGAGGTCGGTACTGTACCGACATATAGCCTCAACCTAATTTTTTACCGTAATATTTCGTACCATTATCTTTGCCCCCAAAATGACCAAATTTCATCAAAACCCAACAGAAATATACTCCTAATATTTTGTTATACCCTTTGCCGGTCATTCATATGGTGGCTCAAATCAAGGAGACTGCCAGCTTCGTCTTTATTGTGAGATCTTGGCCAATGGAGAGACTCAAATGTATCCAATCCTCATATATAAACTCAATGTTTGTTTCTATCCATGTATGCTCCCTATAGATGGCCAAACTGGCGAACAGATCTTGACAGAAGCAGCCGTAAAATGATAAGGGAGTTCTGGTGCACAATATTGGCTGCAGTACATTGCATAAACCCTTTGCAACCGATTAGTTTGGTTCCCGAACATTGGTGATTAGGGTTGCTAACAGGCAGTTTGATAGCGGAAGAAAATAATGATGATGGATTGGAGAAGCGTTATTGAGAAGAAATGTGTATATTTCGTGAGAATCACGAATTTCCTGCAAGAATTCGGATAAAATTGATGGAGTAAGCAATTCAAAAACTTCGAGTACCATCCGAAGTACACCACCATAGAATTCAGACGTCAAATCGTCTTAATAACGCAGATCTTCTCCGAGACCTGATTGAGAACACTACTAATGGAGACGTCGGACCATTGAGGGCATTCTAGCAAAGAGCCTCAATCTTCGAGAGCCTGCCAAAGACCACTTAAGAAAGAATCCATCAATGGATCTACCTGAGAGGTTCACTTTCCATTAGAAGAGATTTGAAGTAGGAAAAAAGTGACACCGCCCATTCTTCCTTTTTTTTATCATTGTGTGTTTTTTTAACTTGTTTCTTTTCTTTTCTATAAGGTTACGTGTGTTCTAGCTCCTTGTACGCGACCTTAAAAACTACATCGCGAAGCATCGCCGAAAAGCTTACTTTTCCTAAAGAAAAACAAACACTCGAAAAGATTGAAAAAAAGGGGACCTTCAAAGGAAATCTTTTGATGGGGCTAGGCAGCGTGGCTTAAAAAAGGCGTTGTGGGGACTCTTTACCTTTGTTATTTTTTAGCAAAGCGAGAGTGTGTACCGTATGTTGTCTTTATGGAAAGAATTGCCTTCTTCAAAAACAAATCCTTCCAAGGAAGAACGTCCTATTGGCGACACCACCTCGGATACAGAGTTGCTGCATAGATCTGAGGAGGGTCCTTTTTGAAATAACTGGCAGCATCTGTCGTTTTAGAGTTTATTTTTTTAAACGCTGCAAATTGTAACAAAGAAGTTTATCATTTGTTTATTAGACCGTCAAGTCCGTTGTGCATTATCTATACTCGACACGTTCCATGCCCTTGAACGGCCGCCAGCCACGCGGTCAAGCTCGGACGTCCTGTTGAACGGGATCTCCTCTCCTGCTCGATCGCCTACTTGACCTCAGACAACCGATTTTCATTATCCTAAGTAGAATTTTTACAAAGGAGCGAACGGATTATCTGCAGCAATCTGACTGGCCTCATTCGATTCAGTGAACTAATTTTCATCTTAATTCAACAAAAATACACTGCCAAGGAGATGGCACAGTAGCTTCCTCGTTACAATCAAAGCGATAACATTATAAAATATAAAATAAAGGAATCTTCAGATTCAAGGGCGTTGTGCGAATAATCCTTTATCATATGAGCTAAATTCATTGAAAAACGAGGAAATTACGGCTGTAACAAGGAAATGCGGACAGACAGACCGACAGACAGACACGGAACCATAGTTATTGTTATGATTCTCGTGTAACGAACTGACCCACAGTTGAGAGGTACAGTTTAAATTGAGAATTATTGTTATCAACGTAAAACCTAGTGTCAAAATCACTCACCAGTTCATGCGATTTCCGGGAAATGTATCAAACACTGGACACTTACCTGAAACGAACACAGAGCGTCAACATTAAAATAATACATAATAATAAAAAAAGAAATCATGAACCTATTCTAAGTTGTTACAGCCTTTATTTAAAAACAATGTGACGATTGTAGTGAATAGTCTTTCATTCTGAACTGAACACTTACACATACTGAGCACATTTATGCTCCACCTAAGGGGTACAAAAATAAAACATTAGGTAAAACATTATTTGAAGAATTCCTACGGGACCTCAAGAAGCCTTATCCGCATAGTCCCTCAAGATATGAGCTAAATTCATTCAAAATTGTGGAAGTTATGGCTCTAACAAGGAAGTGCGGACAGACAGACAGGCAGGCCAACAGACACGGAACCAAATTTGTTCAGTAGGCTATGAAACTCAAAATGCAAGTGGAAATTTCGAATTTGGACAAAAAAAAATGTTTAGCTCCCGAAAGAGAACACAAGGCTTCCGCTGCTTCTCAGACTCGGAAACAAAAATTACCCTCGTACATCGAACGTTTTTGAAATTTCGATTGTTTAATAGATTAATCCTTAATTATAATTCCTTAAGGTTGACTGATCAAGATGCCGAGGTTACTACCTCATCCCGGGTCGATGTTGGCATTTTCGGCCACATTTCGTAAAATTTGGTCCAGTAGTTTCGAAGAAAGACTTTGGACAGCGGATGGGGTACGGCAAACGGACTTATTCTTTTAATCTTTTGAGACTGAGAAATTTATTTTTTGAGACTATTCCAAAACAAATACACCTCATTGACAAATTGGTAAAATACTATTAATGGTGAGCAGTGTGTGTTTTTTCATGGGAAAAGCACATATCATGAAAAAGAAAAGAAAGTAACTGTCTCTAAGAAAAATATATTAACCCTTCACATCTCAATTATATCTGAAACATGACGGGCCGTTGGGTCTTGAATATAGGGGTCGATGAAAACCTACAGTAGCAAGAGTGTTGTAGTGTAGTGCTCAGAATTTCGGATCAAAAAGTACTTATTGGTGTTTGCCGGAATTCCTGGGGTGTTTCTAAGTGGAAGTCTCTATGAATGGTTTCGTTCCGTACGGAATCCGGGGCATGTACAATTCCTTTTTAGGAGTAGCCAATTTTGCTGTTGCTCAATGCGTCGAAACTGGGAGGAAGAACGAGTACCCCATACTGGGAGTGCATATGTCCAGAGAGGCCTTATGAATCACGATTTTGTTGCCCATGGATAATTCTTTATTGTCGAACAGGTATTGGAGTTGGTTCTAGTTTTACGTCGCTGTAATATATCAGAGATGTGTTCTGCGAAAGTAAGCTTTTTGTCCAGCGTAACTCCCAAAAATTTGTGGAATTGAACCGAAGGGATATTACTACCCATGTGAGAGATAGGTACGTCTGTATATCGTATTTTGTAAGTGAAGGGCACAGCGGATGACTTGGCAGGATTAATTTTTAACCGCCATCGGTTGCACCAGTGTCCGAGTTCATTGATTAAAGCTTGGAATCTTTCTGATGCTAACTCACAATCTACGTCTCTCAAGGAGTAGACCAAATCATCAGCAAATAGTCCTGAAAAGTTGGGTGAAGTTGGAAGAGGGAGGCTGTGGCAGTGGAAAATGTATAAGTAGGGTCCAAGTATACTGCCCTGTGGGACACCAGCTTGTGTCGAAGGTCCGCTGACTCAGGTAATTGCAAAGAATGCTATATAGGTAATCGGGAAGATATGGCCGAATTTTCTTCATCAACAAACCGTCGTGCCACACTCTTGAAATCTACGTTAAAAAAATTTAAACCAACAACTTTCGAACTTTTCTCTTGTTTGATTACAAAAGTTCATTGTTGAAGCTAATAAAACTAAATAAGCATAATTTTCTCAGGTTCTGAAGGTCCGATACAGCTCAAATTTTCGGTGAAGTTGGGGGAAAAAGTTATGATGATCTAGAAGCTATTTCGACTCCAACTCGAAATTTGTGGCCATTGATCTGCACGAACGTGAAACCCTTGTAACCAGATTCCAATGATTTCATCCAACTTTGATGCCTTTATCAGGAAATGTGGCGGTTAGGTCATCATGGTTCCCTATGATTTTCATTGCTGATTAACAAATTCATCGCTCAGCGCGTAGACTTGAAACCCACCTAGCTCGAATCCCTCAGTCTCTGTTTTTAAATTAATATAAGTGAGGAAGCTTCAAGTACTGTCCAGGCAATTTGGTAGCCTTTTTTATTATGTACTCAAAACGAAGATCCCAGATGAAACGTCCCAATAAGGATTTGTACGTACTAAAGAAGAAATCCCTCTTACACCGACTTCTAGGTTGTTCCGGTCCGTAAAAACCCCAACCCCCCCAAACATCGAACGACATAAAACGAAGCATTTTTCGACTCGAAAAATCTTCCCTTCGCTCCTCGGTCCAATTTATATTCCGCGTCAGTTTTTATCGCGGCGGATGGGACATCCTCAGATGAAGGTACCAGTTCTTTGGAACTGGCACCTTTTGAAGAAGCGCCGAAAGCGGACTTTTACTGCTTTGAATTATTTCCCTTGTTTCCACGTTTGTGTTCAAAATATTCGCTCTCCAACCCTCCGGTTGAGGATTTCGATTATTGTTTCCGTTGCGGATCGTGTTATTACCCAGTCCGTTTTAGACTCTTGTTTCTCCGAATTTATATATTTCTTTTCGTTTATTAAACAACGTATTTGGGCGGTGGGCGGAAAACCAGGTTTCATTTTGGCTTGAAATCTTTGAAGGTTGTTTCCCAGATTGAATTGGTAATTGCGGAGTTAGTTGCCAAAAATTAATTAATCTATTTTGGTCAAATGGGAGAAAGGACCCCCCACAACCTGAAAACTCACCTTTATACTGTTTTTTAGCAACCTCATAAAAGAGGGAAGTACCAAATTCAGGTCGTATGATTTTGCTTAATATGTATGTTGATTTGTTCGCACCTAAAGACATTAAATTCCTACCTATTTCACTCGGGTCAGTCGCAAACTGTTCGTCGGGTCCCATAAAAACAAATCGGGAAAACTTTTGACAGCACCGATCGACAATTTAAAGCGTTTTCTGGCCGAGCGCTCGATCGGCTAACACGATCAAATTTGATTGAGAGCGATTCGTATTGCAACGACAACGTTTTTTTTCTGTAGCCGCATACCATCATGTTACTATCACAATTACAGGACGATGCTCTATTCCTGGCAAAATCACAATAAGTATTTTTTTTTAAACGAGGAAGTACATTCCGATTATCCGGTTAATCAGCTGTCCAACCATAGATCTAGTAAATTTTGAAGCTCTTAATATATAGATATATAATTTTTGTCGTAAATTTGAAAAATGCTCCAAATTATTTCACAAGTTTCTTTGCCACCTTATTTTTGAAATGTTCGTTTGGAAGTGTTACGGAAGAAGACGGATTCCAAAATGTTCGTTAGATAATATCTACTTTTACGGTGATATCGGAGCCATCATTTAATTTTTCCTTTTATTGTTTCGTTTTAGCACTGTGTTATTGATGTTTTTCCGTTTATGGGGTGTTTGGATTAAATTACGATTCTCGGTGTAAACGGTATGCTCGAAAACCGATAACACTGTCGTTCAACTGTACGTTCGAAAAGTTTTGCGAGTCTGTAGCTTGGAGGTGATAAATTTCAGATCCAATTGCGGAATACCGTGATTTAACGGGAGGACCCAGAAGTTATTTCGTTTTATTCTTTCGGACGAAGGGGTCCGGGGGAAAAAGGGTGTAGACAGGGAGTAACATATGCCACCATCGGGCCCCCTAATTCCTCCACGCCACCGTATGATACATCGTTGGACCCGCTCGACAATACCGTTCGTTTCAGACAATGCCCGGGGAAAAGGGCAGATATCGCGGTCCCCGAACCGCCACCTTCCCGCCCAGAACGCTCCTCCCTCACCCCTCGTCTATATTTGCCCTGACAATGTGCGGAAGGATGATGATTCTGGGAGGGGATGTTGTCTTCTATGTTTCCTTATGTTGCCGACAATGTACCTGGTGGTTGATGAAAAGTTAATGGGAAGTGGTAGAGTACCCTTTCTCACTTCACCCATCCAATAAGTTCCACCATTTCGGAAAAAAATGTGTAAGGAAAGTTAAATTTGTAATAAGTCCACTGGCGATTGGTGATGTTTCTCACTGTATTACAACAACCTCCAACTCCAACTCAAATGTGTGTTTGACAAACGAGAAACGCTGCCTTCCCTAACACAAGGGTTTATTAGTTTTTGAATGTATTTATTTTTTCAAGTATTTGCATTCATTTGTAGTAAACCAAAAAGAAAACTTAGCCCCCAGCACCCACGGATGATTTCCACTTAAAGCCTAACGGCTATAATGTGATGTACCTTGAAAAGGTTTTTGCTCTCTCTCTCTCTCTCTCTCTCTCTCTCTCTCTCTCTCTCTCTCTCTCTCTCTCTCTCTCTCTCTCTCTCTCTCTCTCTCTCTCTCTCTCTCTCTCTCTCTCTCTCTCTCTCTCTCTCTCTCTCTCTCTCTCTCTCTCTCTCTCATCTCTCTCTCACTGTATTAGATAAGTTCCCTTTTTGTAACTCTCACTGTATTGTATTATTAAACCGGGGTAACTGGGCTGGAACTTTTCCAATCCATCCTGAATCTTTCCAGAGACCCCAAAACGATTTGGGGAATCCGAGAATATTCAGGATGGTTGCCCAAACCAACGGGTCCGCTGAAGATTAGCAACGATCGGTTGTAACTGAAAATCATAGGTAACTAAGCCAGAACTTCACTCCCATAAGAAGTTTTGTCAACAAAACAACTCTTAAACAATGTTCTCCGGGACGTAAGGAGGGGGAAATTGGCAGCGTGGGATGTGGTCTGGTGTCGAATAAATTCACAGCTTTTCGAAAAGTGGTGAACAATTTTTGTGCGGTGAAAAATGGCGAAAATAAATTTCCTTAGCAACGATCGGTTGTAAGCGAAAATCATTATAAAAATACGCGCTACTTTTGTCTCACTTTTTTCTGTCGCTTTTCGGCGGAGGGTCCCATCGCAAAAACCTTTTCCAGGTTAAAATACAGAGAATTATTGACGTGATAAATGCTGCTCCCCACTATAAGTCTAGGACTTGTGCTGTGGGGAGGAGTTGCGTTACAATAATTTTTACTAATAGCGCTTCCACGATTGTGTACTTCATATCATTATTATCTACTTAATTATTCCTCTTCTTCTTTAATGTATTTTCAACACATCATTATTCAACTTAGATGCCTAGGTTTACAAAAAAGTAAAGAAAAAAAGCAATAAAAAATAACATAAATTCCTTTTCAACTAATGTATTGTTGACTAAAGTAATTTTCTAGTTTCTTCTTAAATAGAGGCAACGAAGAAACAATACGTAGGTATTGGGGTAAAGCGTTGAACATTTTAACGCCTCTATAGTCCCAAGCTAATTGGTAGCGATAAGTTCTTCGGAATGGCACTGATAAAATGTTTGCTTCCTAGCTCTAGTGGCCCCCTCTTCCAGGGAAGATAATTGATTACTATAAGCAGCTTTATGGATTCTAATGGATGTGATTTTATTCATTAGATGACGAAAAGGGAGGACTTTCACCTGCCTAAACAATTCAGTAGTTGGATACCTTTTTCTCTTTCTGAGCAGCTACAAACACAGAATCTAGTAGACCCGAGCAGCTTCCTCCCCACCAGGAAATCCCATATATCATGAGTGGCTGCACTATGGCACGGTATAACATTCTTATGGCCTCCATCGGAAGAAAGTTCCTTACCTTCCGACAAATGTAGACCAGCTTATGCATTCTTGCTACTAAAGAATTGATATGCTTGTCCCACCTGAGACATAGGTGCTAACTGTATTTTAGTACAGATGTTAATTTGTTCCTGGGTACTTACGCAATAGGCAATGAGGTGCAGTGTTGTTAGATTCACCTCAAATGCTTAATAAGAGACGCTTTTGCGTAACATCGCTCCTCTCTTTCCCTCCCGATCTATTTCATCTGCGGTCCTGAAATGGGATACGTTCTGTAATTGTCATCGGTTTTGTTTCCAACCAGAAGCTCCCGCTCTCGGCGTTATCGGCAAAACTCCCTCTTCAACCCCAGCGCGCCGGGGCGATGACAATGGTTTTCCAAGATGGCGGCTCTCCCCCTATGTAGCGCCGGCGGGGAAGGGGGTGCTCTGCCCCCGGCTTTTCAAACCTTCCCCTTCCACCCCTTTTCCCTCGTCATTTCGCTCGCCGCCTCCCCTTCGTTCCCCGTTCCCTTCACCCAGGATACATTGTCACCAACGTCGAGTAGACATGGGGACAAGCCCCCGTCATCCTTCTACGCATTGTCAGGGAAATAAAGGTAGGGGCTCGGTGCTGCTGGCGGACGGCAAACAGGGGAACGCGATATCTGCTTTCTGGGCCCATTGTCTGAACATAACGGTATTGTGCTCCCTCGAAATAAAAGTTGTAGCCAATATAATCCCAATGAGACCTTCCCAACAACTCCTGCTTCGTTCCGTGATTTACATATACGATCTTCACACGTCCCCGAGCTTTGTAATCAGGCATTCAAAATGTTTATAAAACTTGGCTTCGTCTCCAAATTCCTGAGGAGAGAGAAAGACATTTGATTTGATAACGTTTTATTTACAAATCTGGCAAGATTTGGTCGCACACGTCCACTCTTACATCTAACCAGAAATACAGGGTGAAAACGGATAAGTGACGAAAAATTTTTTCTGTTAATCTGCATCAAAAATGTAGTAAAACCCCCCTGAACGAGTGTCCTATCACTTTCTGTTTGTAAGTTTGATTTTTTAGTAATTTTTCGA
Source organism: Creontiades dilutus (assembly GCA_031894815.1). NCBI lineage: Eukaryota > Metazoa > Arthropoda > Insecta > Hemiptera > Miridae > Creontiades > Creontiades dilutus. Next base: position 78,526 of record JAVIWC010002734.1, on the reverse strand, counting down.
CTGAAACCGACCTTACGTCATAAAACCACTATTTCTCACCTGTGCGTCCACTTATTTCCATTTTTACCTCGTTTTCGGATTCAGCATTAAATTTTCTATAGGAATGAATCATTTTCGGAGTTATTCAACTTGATTTACACTCAATTATTACAATACAAACGTTAATTTATTCAGGAATCTAAAACTATCATGAATTTTCAAAAATTAGCCTCTCCGACAAAATTGGTCCTAGAGGTTGTCAAATTTCATAGAAACTGCTTCATCTAATACTCTTTCCAACGGTATAATCAGTTTCAATAATAGTTGTTTTCTTTGGTCTATTATTACTGAGCGAGAGATGAAAAACACGATATTAGTGAAGGAAGCGAAGGCGATAAGATGAAGCGTACTCGCATAATTAAATTTCCTTTAACGTCGAGAGGAAGATTCTGAAGGAGAATAGGCAAATCGTGTTCGAGAAACTGTAAATAAGTCTCCCCATTTAAATTGGCTGGAAGAAAATGTCGCCAACTATCCCTGCCCAAACATTTACTTTGAACTGGCGTTGGAATGACGACTGTCGAGATGCATGCGGATTCTCCGTAATCCAGTGGTGCATACTGTGAGTATTAAATACACCTTCACGAGTAAACAAAGACTCGTCTGTCCACAATATGCGTTTGAAAAAATGATATTGTTGTATGTCGTTATTCAGAAGCCACACACAAAATTCTTCCCAAGGTGCAAAATCGTTATGCTTTCAGGCAAAGCCTGCACCTGTGTGAAATGCTAAGGATGAAAATGGTTTTTATTCAATAATTCCAAAACGTAGAATTGGGAAACACCCATCTCTGAGACTAAGTCTCGAGAGCTCACGTTAGGATCACTTGTGGCACCGTCAATGATGTAATCCTCAATTTCAAAATATACAGCAGCCGATGAATTTTCCTTTTGAAATCTCACAATCTGTATCCAACAAACGTTGGTGCAGTCTCGTAAAAACTTTGTCCATCGCGCAACGTCTGTCAGGATAGCGATTGCGGTACTCCCGCTACACAACCAGTAGATGAAGTGCATATGTACGTATTCCTTGTAAAACCAGCCATCGTGAAAAATGAACTAGCTTATAAATCAAGACAGGTATTTTGTTATTGAACTAGGTGTGAACAAGTATTTGTTTACAAGGCAAGTTCAACATCCAAAACCAATATGACATGCGAGTACGCTTCATCTCATCACATTCGCTTCCTTCTCTAATATCGTGTTTTTCATCTCTAGCTCAGTAATAATATACTAAAGAAAACAGCTATTATTGAAACTGATTATACCATTGGAAAGAGTATTAGATGTGTCCCTTTTCTTTTCTTCTTTTTTTTTTCTGAAAATTGTTCAACTTTTTTCAGATAATATATTTTGTCACAATTTGCTTCCACCTCATGTATTTAGAGTGATGTATTTGTAATTATGTTCCTATAGTGATTTTCTTTCACATTGTTGACGTACAGATCGAACTTGCAACTCCCCCCCTTATCACAGATCAATGATCTATGAGGGGGGTTGTTTCCATCATATTGAGTGTGAAGTTTTTATTTTTGGAATCATTTTATGGAAATAAATTTATTATTGTCTTATTTTATCTTGCACGAACTGAAGTTGTAAGGTATGAACCGTTTCCACACCACTACGTATAAAGCGGCTCCAACGAAAACAAAATTGAACCGTACGCCTTGACGGTCGGCACTCCCCCGACAGGAGCAGCCAGTTCCCAAGATTCTCCGGACTTGTTCTTAGCTAGATGCCCCCCCATCCAGCCTCCTATGCAAGGATTAACACGTAGGTTAGGTACCTACCTACCCGCCTCAACCTTTTCCTTAACTCTTTATCTCCACCGGTTATCTTACTGCCTGGACGTGTGTTTTAAAACTTGGGAACACCATGTTCCCTTAACTAAACCTTTAAATCACCCACGGGACTTAAACTCCGGTCCTTTTTTTCCCTTTCTCTGAAATCCTTCTTTTTTTTTCACTACACAGAAACAATTCCATGAACAAAAAACCTTCATCTATTCCTCCGTTTATTCTCTCAATATATTTCCCTCCTACCGTCCGTATATTTCCACACCGTTTTTCGTCTTATTTCTGTCAAACGATTTTATTTCCCTCTCAATTCTAACCATCGTTAAGTTCTCGGAGGCCTTCAAAAGTGCCGCTCTCCAGTTTTTTGATTTTTTTGTTTTGGTTTATTATTATTATTACTTTTTTTTGTCATTGATCCGCTTCGGATTCGTTTCTTCCAAACGGACCAGCGTGATTACAAACAATTCCGCGGCTCTCAATCTTCATAGGCTCTCATAATATGAAATATGCCGTCACGTTCGATTTTTCTTTCGAAGAGTTTTACATCCGACACCCGGCTATCAGTTTCCGTTTGTTAGGGCATCAATTTTTTTTCCAGCCGGCACGTGAGTGCCACATCTGCGAGCTAGGCCGGCACCTATTCTAAGATGTAGGCGAATATAGGCTGAAGATCAAGATTTTCACAAATATTTCTGCGCATGAATTAGGCCTGCGACATCGATCAAGAACATCGATGTTTGAAAACCCCACCATCGATGTCAACAAAAACGTAGAACAAAAACATCGTTTTTTTCAACCTTCAATGAACTGTGTTTCAAGCAGAAAATAGCCATCAATGAACCGAATTTCATGTCAATAATAAAAACTTCCAAACAATGTGCAAGTTTGTCACTCGTGAGCTGTAAAAACTTCCGCTATAACTTGAACTTCGGAAAAGAATATGAACTTGGTAGAAAGAATGAAATCTCACCAATTGGTCACAACGTTTTGCATTTATAAAAATGAGCCACAGAAACTACAACCTACTTGTTTGTACAAAAATCAGGCACACAAATAATTTGTGACGAATTACAACAAATGTTTTTTATACTGCGTATGTACCTATGTAGTGTTCCTTAAAACAAAAACCTAGTAGGCAGTTGTTGTTTTTCTGAGTGTGTCAAGGAGACACATTTGTCCACGTAGACATATTTGTTTTCTTCTGTGTCGAGAGGGAAGAAGGTGTAGAAGGCTGATTTGCGGGTTTATGGTGGGGGGAAGAAGACAAATAAGAAACATCGATAGAATTGCGCAAATTGAGCAAATTCAGATGTCATGAAAACATCGCACACAAAACATGTATGTTTTCAAAACATCGACATCGATGTCGTAGCCCTAGTATGAATACCATGATTGTAGTAGTCGAAAATCCGTAAAAGTCCAAATTTGAAGGGGGGTTGTAACAAATGTTTGCTTTACTATTACAGACGATTATTATTGCAAATAGTAAACAAAAAACCAAAGAGGGAATTTTTGAAAAATGTTTTGAAATTTGTGTACTTTGTTAGCAAAAGAAATTGTCATCTACAATTGAAGGAGAAAACAAATGTTCCAAACGATTTATGAAATTTACCAAATTTGACATTTTTATGTTTACACAATGGTTCATGAAATCGAAAAGCGTTGCTGAAAATCGACACCACAAATCCAGATCGAAAACAATTATTTTCTAACAGTGCCAAGTACTACTGATCCGTTGGTATGGATGGATCAATTGCGCCAATTTTACTCCCTAGAAAATTTTAGAAATATATACAATTACCCCCCCCCCCCTAACAAACGGTACGTAGATTGCAAATGTAAGGGGCCTTACAATTGATGTAAAAGCCATTGTTTTGGCACAAGAACGTCATAACTTCTAGCCATCCTGAACGCCTCACAGGCATAATTGCCACAAACTAAAAACTGCTCAAAAATGTGCCAAAAATTGTTTTTTCGAGGTTTTTACTGACACAGGGAAGTGGGGAGTCATTTATGACCCCGAACCGGTTCATATGGGTCCCATATCAGTCCTCACCTGACTTGGAAAAACTCATTAAAAGGGTGAAAATTTAGAAAACGGGTAGGAATTTCAATTTTTTAATTCCCAATTTTCGGCAGTCAAAAAAAAAATTCATGGGAGGCTCAAAAATCAAAAATAATGAACTTTGGTGAAATAATTTGCAGCATTTTTTGAAAGAATTCTTCCTAGCTGTTAAATTTTGTTTATCAATAATTCATTAGTTACGTATTTATATATTATTTTTAAGTAAAGATGATACCCACCAACGAGTCTGATTCTACCTTTGTTTTGAAAATTCAGCGAAATTACGGTCGATGCTTTTAATTTTCGATTTTCGACTTGGACTTTAGCAAGTTGAGCAATTAACGGAGAAATTGTGAGGCCTGAGGACGTCCGAAATAGTCCAGTCCGGTGCCACGAGATTCTCTCGGTCGGCCGAAAAAAAGAGCAAGTGTGACAAGTCCCAATTAATCCGGATTTTCACGCTCCACGTTCCAAACAAGACGTCACGTGACTGACACGAACAGGCGGACGGACGGACGGACTGGGGGAGATGTGTCTTATGGAGATTTATGCTAATCGCCCATTAACGTATACTCTAAGCTCTCGTTCCTTTTACCAAACATCCTCCGTGACATCTTGTCCCTTGGGAGTCAAAAATCTGACTGGAAATACCTTTCTCTTACTGGAAGGTTGGCATTCGCCCACTCGTCGATATTGCTTGAAGCCGATATAGCTGCAGCGAACACTTTTGGTACTTGTTGGTTTTTAATCGACAGAGAAAAAAAGTTAAGCCCCCCCATTTGTTTGTTACGTTTGACATGTGTATACCGTCATAATCAAATCAAAAAGCAACAAGCACGATATATGCTCAAAAACTAGACGAGACTATTTACTACGGGTAAAAAACACAGGGTCTGCAACCAAAAAACTGCATACGATTTTTTTACTGTTTCCCATGGATTTTCGCATGCTAAAACCGAAAAAAGTAATCAAAAAATTCCATCACGTCTAGTTTTCTCGCAAAACTGGTTTTTTGAATACCACATACGGTGTTATTCAGCGTTAAACCTCAATTAGGTAGTTGCTTCCAAGTTGTCAATTTTACGAATTGCATGAATTTTTTCACTCTCATATTTAGTCATGTCACTCCCAATATTGATACGGAATGAATACGGACAATGCTGGAGCACAAAAACGTGTGAGAGGGGATATGCTAGCTGACTATTGTTGGATGCTCGAGAGGGATACTAAGTTTTCGTTTTTTATGTCCCCCTCTCTCCTAATTTGCAAGAAAACTGCACGTGATGGAGAAAAATAGCGGTCATTTTTGTATTCAGCACACCAAAAAACACAAAATTTAGCGGAAATATCCCATTCAGCTGATCAACAAATTTTTTTTTTTTTTTTTGCAGACCTGTTTATTTTATTTAAATCAGTCTGAAAAACGGAACAAAAGAAAATTAAAAGTTTCACTCTCTATATTGTTTTCACACGTGGAAATTTCCCAACAAATGGACTTCAACCCCCTTCCGCATATACCGTCAAATTTTGGTATTTGTTGTGAATTAAGGGAGTTATGACCATTTTTTAGAGTTATAAGGTCTTAAGCACAAAAGGAATCTTGAAAGTAAAGAAGAGTTGAGTTTTTAATTGAATTCAAAAAACGACTCCGTTAGGCACTTTTCGTTGCAAATTAGTTGTAGGATCGATAGACACCTTGTATAAAAATAAGAAATACAGATAGATGAAATGTTCAGGAGAGTCGTAGTAAGGGATATAGTATGTCTAATCTGCTCGTTATGCATATCTGATTTGTTTTGAAGCACTTCAACTGATTGTTTAAAATATCTAAATCGGTATCGTGGAGTGCTAGATTCATCACTTGCGGCATTTTGGATAGTGGGAGATTATGTAAGTAGTTATAGGAGGTTCGTACTGAAATTCTCTGGTTCCGGTAGTATAAATCCCAAGAAAGGAAACCCCAACGGGGTTGTAAGGCTTCAGATGGGCGAGGATGGTCTGAGAACGATAGACGATTGTCAAGTACTCCTAAGTTGCGCACGTCATTTTCCCGTCTTAATGGGTGATTACGAATCATGTATTGGTGACTGGAATCTGGTGGTGGTCATTGGTAAACACTTCGACGGATCGGGACTAATACTACAATCGTGAGTAAACGACAGTCTGTTTTGTTACATAACAATTCGCGCCTCAACCATCGTTATTTGCGCTCCAGTTCGAATCCTTATGGATACATTTGGGTGGTGCGGCACGCCCACTCAAAATCCAAGAGGTCAACGTGTTTGACCGGACTGATGACCGGTTGGAAACTGGGCTGCCGGTTACGCCAAAATTACTACCAGCCGCTCCGCAACGCGTCTCGTTAATTTAAAAACTTCGGATTTCCTACCTTCTGGTATCTCCGCAACGGGTACCACAAATTTACAGCGATGTTTCAGGCAAATTTTCCTATTTTTTCCAAATTTTCCTGAAGGCTAACAAGATTGACGGCGGAAGTGAGGTTATTCATATTCCTATAAATTTTATGTAGAAAGTCTTGGTTTCATAGAAATCCAAGAAGTGTGGTCGTGAAGTGCTGTGAATAATCACTAGAGATTATCCAGTTTATTATTGGGGATTATCAACCTTCCGCAGTCAATTCAACTGCTAAAGATAGGCCAGTGATAACATTGGTAAGAGGGACTCCATGGATAAGTTTCCACATCCTTAGAGCGATCAAGCATGCAAGCATGCAAAAGCCTATATAACCCAAAACGTTTAACCATGAAGAACCAGAGAGTGAAAACATTAAATTTTGTCAGCTCGTGAAACAGCGTCAAATCAGGACAAAAATCCTTGACAATTTTTTGAAATAATTATCTCAATTTTTACCCTGAATCGCTGAATTAAAAAAAAAACCATGAATGAAAAATAGCGAGCGAGGACATCAGAGGAACAACGTAAAATGATAGGAGTCCCTCAACATTTTGGAAGTAATCAAATTTAATTTTTTTGTTATTGTTTTCTACCCCAAACCTTTGTAATTGACCAAGAAAACATTATTTCAATCCCTTCCCCTCCCACCCCTAAATTTGTTGTTTCACGTTACAAGAAGTGTAGAATTCGAAAATTGGATTTAAAACTACTCTACTGGAGTTTTCCTCCAAAACTACCTACTGAACGATACTTAGTGGAACTTGGTCAAAAATCACATTTGGCGTCTAGTTGGTATTGAATTTTCGGCATCGATCTCTGTCAATCCTTAAAGGTGAAATCGGAGGGCCAAAATTTATAAAATCTGAAAATCAAAAACTTTCAAAATAACGCAAATATGTTCGTTATCAACTTATTATAAACTTGTTATCCACTTATTTTCGTTATCGACTTGTCTTCAAAGAGTCGAACGAGCGCACTCGGGCCGATGTACGCCTATCTGCTCACTCCCACTACAAATTTGACAGAAGAAAGAGCATCTTAGGTAAATGTGAATGCGCTTGGACTGAGTAAAAATTGCCAAGTATCATGTGAAGATCTCACAAGCTGAGAAATTACAGAGGAATTTCGTTCCAAGAGTGCCTTTTGAAATCGATTTTCCAAGCCTTATTTAACATAGTTTCATATTAGCTCGTTAAATGTCAGTTATTCTAATCGCCGACTTCTAAGTCGTGTCTATATACAGTATATTCAACAATATAGTATTGGTATTTCATGTCCTTGCTCCACCGCCTCCCCACGAAATACAAGCTTGTGCGTCCCAGGAAACTGTGATGCCTATTTTGTGTCCTACTCAATCTGGAAAGCGGAAAATTGAATGGTAGCTTGTGTGGGACATTTGAAATCTGACGAGGGCGCTCTTCGGTTTTTCCAGGTCGTACTGTATTTCCCTTAATGGTTAACATTGATTTGAATCATATAAACTCCTATTTGCAATTCGACTAGTTTCCAATTTTTCAGTAGAAAAAACTAGGTAAATACCTATTTTGAAAATATTGAAACCACCAATGTTGAAAGTTCTACCTGAATAGAAAGAAGAACAAAACTAAAATGAGGTTCTGAAATGAATATCTCGACAATTAGTCTGACTGTCATGGCAACCAACTGTTATGACAGTTCAGATTAAAAGGGCGTGACACAATAGTGGAACCGCCTCTCCAAGGAATTGCCTTTCAAACAAAATAACCGCGGTCTAAAAACTTTTCGATCGATTCGTACGTCTAGCGCGTTATAATTCCGAGGGAAATTATGATTCATGGGGGCCTTTTTAGGGCGACTGTCCGGGGTGTTGATTTGTGGGCTTGACGGTAGTCGTGTGGTCATTACTCATACACCACCTAACCACGAGCTTTACCGCTTCGGAAAAAAAATAATTAGGAACGTTTTACCGCTTTGAAACGGGGCTTGGGATGTAAAGGGAAAAAACGGAAGGTCCTCCCACGGTGGCACGCGCTGTGATTCAATGTACCTCGACTTCATTTCATCATGTTCACGGTTGTAAGGAATGTCAATCCCTTACCTACTTGCCATACGTTATTTGGCACTAATTAAACTATCATTTAAATCAAAGTAACTGAATACCTACCAATTACTTTAAAAGGTACTTGTAACAGATTAGTGTGTTATTTGTAAACCATCACACGAAAATTTAACTGAAATTCAAATACAATAACCAGGTCGGTAAGGTTGCAACATAAATATAGTACACATTCCGGTTAACTCAATTTCATTATCTACCATCTTGAAAACGTGCAAAAGCTAGCGGGTTAACGAACCTGGTTCAATTAAGGGAAAAGGCTGCTCCAAGCTTACCTGTAACAAAAAAAGAAAACCGTTGTAATTACACATTTTTGAAAACCTCTGCATTTGTATTTCATCATGAACATTCATTCATTTGTTACATATTTATTACATTCATTCATTTATTACATAAGAAATCTTGTACGGGAATGAGCGATGATCGACGCTAATTCACTCTAATAGCAATTTTTTGAACTAAACATTATAACTCTCTAATAACAGATTAGTTGAATGTAATCGATCACATGACTGAATAGATCACATGATTTCCCGTACAAGATATTTGAAATACAACAGGTATGGTGTGTGACATGTGTGTCATTCACTCTGCTAGCAATTTTTGGAACTAAACAGTATAACTCTCTAGTAATACATTAGTTGACTGAATAGATCACCAGACTGAATAGATCACATGACTCCCGTTTCATGGCTAATAGCCTTATTTTCAGGGCTTTTTCTGGTAAGTGCCCGCCACTGGAGAGGTGTCCGCCTTAGGTGCTTTTATATATACCTACCCCTTTTATACTCGCTGTAGTAATTAGACGAGCTGTTAGGCAAAAGATCCCCATAAGCAGTATGACAACATGAGCGAATTTTCTTCTTTTGTTCCCCCTCTTCATACTGAGGTCAAATTGTTTTCAAATTCGAGCACCATTAATATTTAAAACGAAGATGAAAAAGCGATTTCTAGGTAATATCTAACTGAAAATACCGAATTTCCGATTACTTTTTAAATGTTTAGTGATTTGTTAGTGCATGTTAATAAAGTTTGTGTACAATATTTTTCTACCGTAATTTTGCGCGTAATGTTGTAATTTACAGTTAATAAAATTTTTCGGAGATTTCATAAGGAATAAATAATTATTTACTCGAATGTCCATTTAAAAAGTGTTCAACTTGTGGAAAAGTTTTTATAATAACTGAAAATGGATTCTCAAAGCGTGTGAGTTTGTGTGTCTTATTGCATATATTAGCCAAAAAAAAGGTGATTCAATGTGAACAAGAATATTCAAACACTTATGCGCTAATTACACCGAAGAAATAAACTAAAATTGCATTACACAAACACATAAAAATTGATGAAAGCTCTAAAACACACGACAAAAATTCGTTCTGAAGTGGACAATTTTATAGAAAAAGCTTTTAATATTAACTTTTTTAGTCCTTAAAATAGCTCAATTGTTCGACAACTTGACAAAAAAAACAAACATAAATTGCAAAAAATCGCTCATACGACCATGCAGTATGGCTTGGGGTTTGACCTTCTCGATATAATTATACATAATTCTGGGGTGTATAAAGTTGAATATTATCGGTATGTTATTGAGACTTTCTCTTGTAGCACTCGTGAGACTGGGAGGTGAGCGAACCGGCTTAGTCAGGATGATTCCGCGACCGTGATTGATGGCATCCCAACTTGGCCGGTCATTGGTGATAAATTGATTCTTTTGTTGCCCTCCTCCCGTCTCACAATGTAATTTTATTCATGAAAAAAAAAAAAAAAAAACCGTCCGATACTCATCTCCGGCTTAGTTGCTTATTGTTTGGGATAATATCGAATAGCTCCACGTGATACCATGGGGAACGCTAGTTCCTCGTGGTATATGTCGACGTTGTTCCTGATTAAAAATGAAAATGCGTCCTCGTTGATGTGACTTGATATGACATACTGTGGCTATGACGTGGTACTACGTGCGAACACAACAATGTCTTAAGATGTGAGAAAATCGAAATTTTCGGACACGAAAGGATAATTTCAGTTGTTGATTCCGAAACGTGTACCATATTCTCCAAACTATTGATGATGGCTCAATGGCACATCAACGTGTTATGAAATGGTAGTAGGTACCCATTTACATGGGTCATTTCAAAATTTCGGTCACATTTATGTCACTGATCAGTACCTACTACCGTCAAATCTCAACTAAATAAAGTTTTGTAAGTGTTTTAAAATTTTCTCCTATGTGGATGTACATGTTCCATGGAAAAGTAAGTAAAAGTTGTGTCTACAGGACCCAGGAGAAAATACCAAAGTCCGTATTTCTCACTCCCTACAGCTGTCAGTAACCAGAGGTATACAACTTCCATCGTCACTACTCAGCGAAATATTTATTGGGGCTGTCCACTTACACTATGAAAGAACATACCATCTACAATGGATATCCCCAGGAAAAAAAGTTGGATCAAATCAAGTAGCCTCATCAGCCCATTATTTCAGTGTCACACGGTTTTTCCTCACTCCCTAGATGTTTTGAAAAGTAGCCCCCAACTGGATGGAAAGGGTGTTTATCAAGTTGCTTCTGTTTTGTGGGCATCCCTTATTCAAGATGGTCCAAACGCTGGAGGTTAGATTTTGCCTAGACCTTCCCAGTCAGTTCTACAGAGAAAACCATCTCTGGAGGCAGCAGTGTAGGTTTTTAACTCTCACACTCTACTCCAGTAACATTCTGACTGTGGCAAGTGAAACTTGATCGCACTTGTTGACAATTGGAAGTTCGTTGACATTTTGGTTAAACCAGTTTCAATTGATTTGGGGCCTGTAAAGGCGGTGAAAGGCTATAACCACACTCCCTACAATATCGAGCCAATAGCCCCTTAAATTATAGGGAGTGAGATCTGCTTGTAGCAAGTGAGATTTTGGAAGGAAACCTTAGTATTTACTGTACCTAAAATTAAGCTAATTGTAATGTTCCACTCACCTAATTTGAAAGACTTGAGCGGCGATTCCCATGGAGGTTGGAGGCTCAAGAGGGGAAAAAATGGTAGTATATACCTCCTTCCCTACAAAAGTGTTTTTTTCAAAATCAGTAGTACGGTTCAAGATTATGTGTGCTCACTAGGGTGATATGCCGAGAGAACCGCAGTGATTGATAAGGAACAAGAAAATTGATCAAGTTTCAACTTTTATTTTTTAGAAAAGTCGATACCCAAATGTGACCGATCCACAAAGCAATTCTGAATCTTGTATTAGTACACATTATGATGGGATGGTAGTTTTCTACCGGATGTTTCAGGAACTGTGTACTACCTTATCGAAACTCTATTGATAATGACTGAATTATGACATGTCACATGTGTTGCGACAACTACACAGGAAATCCGAGAATCGTATTAGTTCACGTTGAGAGGGTGATCGTTTTTGCGAGTAAAGGTCTGTTCATGATCATTCTTTTGATACCATTGATGAAGGCTCAATGATATGGCCTTATCTCATGACACGCTAGTTCATGTGTCACAGCAATTTTGAATATTTTATCAGTACATATTGTGATAGAATAGTAAATTTAGAAAATATATACAATGTTCTGTTAACTGAATTGATTATGACTCAACAGTACAACCATGTAACTCATATTTGGTATACCATATAAACAATTTTTAGAATTTATTCATCTTCGTTGGTTGATTTTACTTCCGTTTACCTTTTGTAAGAACTTCAACTTTACTTTTGTAACACTAAGAATTACCCCTTCACAACGTTAAAAAGCAGCTGTAACACTTCCCCTCACCACCACTTCGTCTGTCGAGATGCAATCTCTCTTGCACTTAGTTTGCACTCAATTGCTTGTATCTCACATTCCTCATTTCTTTTGACGAATGAGAGGCAAAAGCTCCCTTTCTTCTGTGGCTATAAAAGCGCCATCCTTCCGATTGTACGTCCAGTTGTTGAGGATCTAACTGACGAAAACATTGCATCTTATCTGCTACATGCTGCTTCTATTATTTCATTAAAATGTACAGCATTCTTTCCTTTACCATTTACTTGGTCTTATGTTTTCTGATGTGGTAGTAAAATTTTCTGAACAACCTCGGATATTAGTTATAATTGAATTTTTGTATCCCACGATCTGACTGCTTCCCGATGATTTCAACACCGCAGGTTATCCGCATTTATACTGAGCGCAATATGCACCATTATTCGAAAATATATCTAGGGCAAAACGCTACGCTACAACGGCACGTAGTTGGGCACTGGTACCCATTTCGCTCGACTCCCTACAGGTCTAAATGTCCGATCGCACGCCATACCGGCGACTGCCACCGACCACCTTGAAGGATATTGACTCCAACGGAAAACCTCTTACTCTTGGGTTGAAGCAAAGACGTTTTGGGAAGGTGGGTGGAAGGCCAAGTTAACGAGATATGATGATCTTATTTTGCCTCAAAGTCGTTTTCTGAAGGGAGCTTTCGAGGGAACTAGGTGAAACGGTTGCATCGGTCTTTATTGGAGTGTATCACGCCACTGAGTTCAAAATGAGCGTCATGGAGACTGAGTTTTCCATTAGATTCCTGAACCCATTATCTGTAGTCAGTTAATTTTAATTTCATCTTAATTTACATATAGAGGGTAAAAAACTGCGCAAATTATTTCAGAAAGGTATACTATTTTCGATACAGCCTCATACTCCCTCACCTCCCTTACTTTACTGCCAAGTCGAAATTTTTACAACTAAAATTAGATTTTCTTAGTCAAATGAGCTCAGACTGGTTTGGGAGCAAGCACCTCTATCGATTTGCTGTCCAAAATTACTATAAACCCTTGACCCTCAGCATTTCTATGTTTGTTGGGCAAGAAGTTGGGACCAATTAGAATTTTAAACCTTTTTTTGCAAGCTCTACAAAGGCATTGCTGATTTTAAATCAAAGCTTTTTGAAACGTGAAGTGAAAAAGTTGGTACGATCACAAAGGCTTATTCCTGAAAATAATGAACCAAGATAAGGTGCCTAACGTGTAGTCGCCTTCTAACTGGAATTTTTCCATGAAATTGATACGGAATCGCGAAGTTGATCATACCGTTTTTTAAATATGGGTTTAAATCCGTGTAATTTTTCTCAATTTTTAAGAAATCCGTTATTTTAGCACATAGACTCCATTTATGGGATAGTTGGTCTGCTATGGACCAAAATCTGATTGAAAACGCGCAAAAACCTCATTTATAAAATTTTTACTGACAAAGGGAATTGAAAGGGTAATTTCCTAGTCATTTTAGACCCAAAACCCACTGGAATAGGTTTCAGCTAGGAAGAAATTTACCGGTAGAAAATAATCTTGATTTTTGAAACTAATAGTGACTCCGCGAACCTCACAATGATATGACCGTTATTAAAAAAATAATAAACCAGTATTTCAGAATTGTCAGCGTTTTTTATTATGAAAATGCATTCAGAAAATCAACTAGGCCTATGTTGTATATTGCAAAATCCAGGAATTTGGTCAAAAATTGAAAGAAAAAAAAATGTTTTTTAATCGTAGAAATATGGGTTAACAAGTAGTTTTTGCTCAGTATGTGTATGTGTTCAGTTCAGATTGAAAGAATATCCACTACAATCATCACATTGTTGTAGGATAAAGGATGTAACAACTTAGAATAGATTCGTGATTTCCTTGTTTATTGTTATGTATTATTTAAATGTTGACGCTCTGTGTTCATTTCAGGTAAGTGTCCAGTGTTTGATACATTTTCCGGAAACCAGATGAACTGGTGAGTGATTTAGACACTAGGTTTTACGGTGATCAGAATAATTCACAATTTAAACTATAATTCTAAACTGTGGGTCAGTTCGTTAGACTAGAATCATAAAAAAACTATGGTTCTCAACTGTGGATTTCAATTTGTACTATACGAGTTGCTATACATAGCAAATCTAGCAAAGTGATTTAGACACTAGTTTTACGGTGATGAGAGTAATTTATTGAGCTGTTGACAAGTTCAATATGACTTGGTATGTACTTGTAGTTCTTAAGGAACAACTTGAAAGTCTTTATAATTCTACTTTTAAAAAAAAGAACAGAATTGAGAAGAGATTTAGCAGTAGCTTCATGATATGTTTTACTTTGCATTCCCTCAGTTCATATCTGACTTGTGAAGATAATAACGAAGGACGGGAGGGGAGGGGTGTAGACACAAAATCAGGGGTTAGGAGCCCCTCAGATGAATTGGAACTGAACTTAACCTACTCCCTCCATTACTCACTTAAGTTCTTGAATTTTAAAGAAAAAGAATCAGTGCATGTAACATATGAAAGCATATTCCGTCAAGACGGCGTCGGTAACTCGAGAGCTCCCCCAAGTCTCCCCGGATCTCGATGTCCCACCGAAGATATTTACCCCAGGGAACCGCGGGAATGTCGTAGTAGATTTTCGGGTCCCCTTGGGCGATCGCTCACGAGGAATGTCTCCTCTTAATCACGGGAGAGAGAGAAAAACTTACCTGGGACGGACCGAGGGCCTCTTTTGTGTCTCACCGTTGTCCAGACTTTTGACATTGATCAAACGGTATAGTTATGCTGACGGAACGGAATAATTCGAAATTCGAAACCCGGTCCCAACGACAAACGGGATGAGCGATTGGTGGGCCGGGATTGTTACATGTCGGCCGGATTACCCGATCGTTGCACACGGCAATCCACCGAAGTCAGTTCATAATGAATTAAATATGTCCAAATTCCAACTCCAAATTATTTAAGAAAAAAAATACGCCAAATTATTACACAGAGGTTTATTATTTTTGTATTCCCCTTGGAAGCCCTTCCACGTAAATCAGTGATCTACGTATATTAAGGTTAAACGGGTGTCATTATTTAAACTCGGCATTTTGCTTCTCCATATATGGCATTTTCACGTCAAATTGGAGGTTTTACGCATCAATTAGGAGGTTTTCCATTTCTAACTGGAGGTTTTACATTTCAAATTGGAAGAAATCAAGTTATAAGCAAGACAAATCCTCAAACAAACCACGATCTGTGTGACACGATAACCCAAGCGTGGCCATTGTCACCACATCGGACTGCACAACTTAAGTGATAAGAATGATGATAGACCTGACAGCCGGTGCTGCAGGGAGAGACTTACATTGAAACATTTTCATTCATTCTTACTAGTTGAATGTAACGTTTCACTCGCTAATTTGTTGTTATTGCTTTCCCAGAATTGAATTATGTATTTCTGTTATCCACCTAATTGAAATGTGAAAACCTCCAATTTGACGTGAAAATGCTATATTTAAGATGAAATTACTTGGGAGACCGCCAGCCCGGGTACGTAGCCCGACAGCCTACCTAACAAATTTATCAAAAGGTGACCGAACAGATGATCTTACCTTAGCCTCAGTAGTCTCATTCGAGTCACGGAGCTCATTTCTATCTGAAATAAAAAAAAGTAGATGCGTGATACACAGCTTTTGTTTGTTTGGGTTACATGACCTATACGGTCATCTACGAGTGTACGATAATCTAGAATATACACTTGTTACAAAGATTTACAGGGCAGAAATGCAGGGGTACAAGCCCCGGCATACATCAACGCCTTCAAAAGGTTTGTCGTCATGTATTGCGAGTCTGTCGAGCTAATTCTATTTCGGATAGAATAGAATGGTGATATAATCGTAATTAGACCGTTCTTCCTCGGCTACCTTGAACATGCGAGTGCGGTACTTATTGGACTTCGCTCATGAGCAGACGGATGAATTGATATCGAAGAGATGAAACTCGATGAGGACCATCTACAGCCTAATTCACACAAGCCCTTAACATTTCGTTAAAATAAAAAAAAATTGTTGGAATTAGGCGCAGTCGCTACTAATGGAACTAGCGTGTTGAAATTGATATTGGGTTTTTAAATTGTTCTTCCCTGACTATCCTGACAATTTAACAGCGATCGGACCACTAGAACCCTAGCAAATGGCGGTAGGCGGCATAGGGGTTCATCTATAATCTATAGCCTAACCCACACAAGATTCCTATAGATTTCATTAGAAATTGTTCATCTCCCAAAACTGAAAACAAACCTTCCGCTACAGCCGATGTAGACTCGGAAGCAAAACTGCCCTCTTACGTCTACATTTTTTGAGATTTCAATTTTTTTACAGATTAGTATTTAAATATAATCCCTTGGGGTTCATTTACCAAGATGCCGAAATTCTTACACATCGCGGATCGATTTTTCAGCCTAATTTTGCAAACTTTTCAAATGTGATTTTATACCCAAGTGCCATCCAGGTAGAACCAGTACCTAGTTTGAAAAAAAGCTGTGGCGGACAAACCAATATTTTCAATTCGATTTTTGGATTTTACGCATCTTGAAACGTAAAAAATTTGAGAGGGTTAAGCATTTATCTTTTATTGAAAATAATAAACATAAATTACTAAAAATGGCACAAAACGGCTACAAATCGTTCAATTTTCTTCTTGATACGATACTTCTGAAGAAAAATCGTAGGAGCAAGCTGATGATAGCAACTTTTCTCCTATTTCTTGTATTTGAAATTTACTTTATATCACTTGTATGATAATCAATTTCTACACCACCGTACAAGTTCATACACTTACTAATCGAGGGTGTCATTTTCTGCTTCTGTAACTCTCGGTGAAGATTACAACTCTTTTTTTAATTAGAAAGCTCCAACTTATTAAAACCCAAACTACCTAAAAGTTGAGTTTCATTCGGTTCGAAAATTGATTGTTGTCATAATTGAAGCGATCATAGATAGATAGTAAGAATGACTACTCATTACATTTCCAAGGTACGTTGTTGAAGAACTAGATTAGACGCGGTTTCTCTTCTCAACGAGCTCATGGGAGAAACTGTAATTCGTTTTATGCAACATGTGGAAACGAAAAGAAAATGTTGGGCCGAAGGAGCACGTAAATAGTAGAAACGGGATCATTACGCGTCAAATTGCATGTGGAAAGAGGTCACGGGTCGTGTCATTACGTGCGTTCGAGTGGAGGTCTGGGTGGAGGCTCTCGGCCAAGCGACCTGATCTAGCTAGAGCACTGACGCTGGCCGACATTGCCAAACCGTTGTTCCCCGAGACGGTATTGCCCCGTCTTCAAACGTAAACACGGGGATTCTACTCAAAACAGCTCGGGATAACCCCAATATTTCATGAGGAATTTCCGCCCCTCGCTTATTAATTCTTCCCCCGGACTTCCAGACCCCAATTCCTTCTTTCCCACTACAAAAAGGGGGGAAAAAAAAACAACGAAAAAGACCGCACGATTCGGATAATGACAGTGGAGGCGGGAGCAACAACCTGGGCAGCTTCTTTTCGGGGAGGAAGTTACCCTAATAACGTATGGCGCTGGGAAAAGGGAGAAACCCGTCACGATCTTGCCATTCGGTCTAATCAAGTTAGACAGGCCTCGTGAAATTGACAGGGACGCTGTGAACTGTGGTGTCGTTGGGACTCCACTCCAGATATTTCGTCTGTGGAAGACGCCAGCCGATCATTGCATGTATGGGGAAGTCTAAATAACCAGAAGCATGTTGTAGCTTATTTCAATGGCTCCATGTAACAAAAACTTGGAATGTTAACATGTATCATGTTTTACAGATCTACGTTCAAAAATCAAACGCGAGACCTTTCTAAAGTGCTCATTCCCTAAAGATATTTTTTACGCTACTTGCACTCTCAATAAGCAATTTACTATGTAGACTTCTTAGGTCTTAACCTGTCGATGCATTGGCTCGAGATTGGATTAGTGGCTCCTAAAGTTTATTCACACTTTCACGCTTTAATTCAGTATGTAGATTTCTTAGGGATTATCCTATCCTGCCGGAGAAGCCGAGACTCTGAAAGCTTATTTCTTCGCTAATTTTATAAAGTTCAACTTTCATTAGGAAAATCTGTGATAAATAGTGATAAATTGTTCATCATCTGATTTTATTGTATTGTTTTACTTGTTTTTTGTTTGTTAAGACTCCAATTTTAGAATAGATGAGCAACAAATGTCGGAAAGAATTAAAAGTCATTGGAGGGGACCCCAACAAAGTTTGAAAGCCTTTTCAAAAATCATATTCAATTTCAACGAACCTGGAACACAGAAATCCTTACCTTATTCGACTTGGCGCGAAAAATCAAATTTCAACCCCCAGGAAAGGGTGATTAAGGGAAGAAAAGGTGCCTAAGGACTCTTGGATGTTCAAATTCGATCTCAGGAGCCCCAAAAACATAGAAATCCACACCCCACTCGACTTGGCATGATAACTCGAAGTTCAACCCCTAGGAGGGGGTGGCGGGGGTTGATTGATGGGGAGGTAGTTTCCTCAAGTACTCTCCTTGTTTGAAGTTGCAAAAAACGTAGAAATTCACTTAAAAAGATGTAGTAAGTTCATCCCAATCTCATGTTTAAAAGAGAAGGTTCTGACACCATTTTAAGGGTAGTTTTTTGGCCATAAGAAAATTTTGGGTCAGGAGACTTTTTGGACCTTGGATTGGAATTCAGCCTCGTAAATACATAGTCTGCTTTACGGATTAATTTTTTTGTGGGGCTGTGAAATAAATTCAAACTACCCTCATATTTGGACCGCTTTCGAGATTTTTAAATATTTCAAACCTGAAACATAATCCCTTCAAGTAAATTGATCAAAACGGCAAGATTACTGGCACGTCAAGGAAGAATATATGATTTTTGTGCCAGATTTCGTCAACTTTGATACAGTATTTCTGGAGAAGTCCACAGTTTGTCCGAATGGAGGTTGAAAACTAAACCGAAATACTTAATAAAAGTAAAAAAGGAGTGAGAAAACCGGCGGTTAAATGAATTTCTATTAATATCCCTCACGTTCGCCTTTTCGACAGAAAATTCAAAACTTCTGACATTTGTTGCTCATCTATTCTAAAATTGGGGTAAAAAAAATCAGATGATGAAGCTGTAACGATTTATCACTGTTTATCCCAGATTTTCTTAATGAAAATTGAAATTTCTAAAATTAGCAAAAGAATTAGCTTTATGAGTCGCAGCTGAAAAACCGCGATTTAGGTTCATATTGTATATTGCCCATATATGCGTGTGAGGCGATCAGCCTGGCTAGATGTTAAGACCAATTAGAAGAGAAGCCCATGTGGTCAGGTATTGCTGATTTAGGAACTACTCACCTTGAAACGTTAAGTGACAAGATTTGAAGGACGAGTTAAACATTTAACACATAAAAGCATTACGATAACAAAGGCTTATCAAAGAATTAGCATCGTGTTTTAGTTTGATTCCGGAGTCGCTACAGAATGACTCATAACGGATTTCGGATTAGAAAATGTTTTTAAATACAGTTTCCAGAAAAAAAAATTGGTTAGAAAGCATCTTATCGTGTTTATTCGATCCTGATCGAGTCTTCCTTCAATAGCCTTCTGCCAACTACAAACTGTCCGCGGAGCTTCCTGTGGTAGGTGGGGTGGTCGGGCGCGTATTAGGTCCCCCCTTCGGATGAGTAACTTAATGACGCCCCTTATCTTGCCAACGGCTAATAACATCCTCATGGTACGGGAGAGATCCCCACCACTCGAGGCATAAATCTGGGTAGTTATGACTTTCTACTAAACACCTCTCAGATGATCGATGGCCGATGGGGTCGATATGTTAATTGATGGAGGGTTCGCCTTTGCTCAACCAGTGATTCCGTACCGCGGAATAGGAGAAAAAAAGCTGCAAATTATTGCACAGAAGTTTATTATTTCGGTATTAGAACAGCCATTCTACGTAACTCACTGATCTATGTACATCAGGCACCTAGAGCACTTGTATCTTGTCTTGTCCTTCCTAGGTGCCATAAAATAAGTCCCATTAATGTTTCAGGCATCAGATCGATTAGGAACGAAGTTGACCATAACGGTGTTCAGCCGATCATTGGTTTCCATACCTTGTAATTAACTTCTAGAATATAACTCCGTGGTCACCAAATTTTCGAGTTCCTTTCTACGAAACCGAAGCTTATACCAAAACTTATTGCCCACGTAGCTCTGCACGTGAATCCATGGGTAATTTCATTCACCTTAACAGGTTAAGCCGGAAAGCTCTCAATTCATCATGCTACTATTAAAATGTGACTTCAACTACGTTGATTAGTACAGAAAATAGTTGTTACAGTACAGGTGACTGTGGGTCATTCCATACCTTTTAACTTCATCTTTTAGCTACCATCCAAATTTCAGGGTAGTAGCTTACTTAAGGCAGAAAATAGCTGCAGCTGATCAAGAGCGCAATCATCAGATTTCAGACGACTCAGGGAAGCTACTATTTGGGTCATTTCAAAATTTCGGACACATTTGGGTATTGTTGTCTTGTTCCTAATCAATCACTGTGGTTCTCTCGGCATATTACCCAAGTGAGCACACACAATCTTGAACCGTACTGCTGATATGCCATTTTGAAAAAAAAATAAACTTTTGAAGGGAGTGAGGTATATACTACTATTTTTTCCCCTCTTGAGCCTCCAACCTCCCTGGGGATCGCTGCCCAAGTCTTTCAATTTAGGTGAATGGAACAGCACAAATTAGCTTAATTTTAGCTACAATACCAAGGTTTCCATGTCAAATTTTGCAAACTTACTACAAGCAGATCTCACTTCCTAGAATTTATGAGGCTATGGTTATTGAAGGGAATGAAAGAGTAGGGAGTGAGGTTATAGCCTTTCACCGCCTTCACAGGCCACAAATCAATTGAAACTGGTTGTACCAAAATGTTGTCAACGAACTTCCAACAACTACACTAATTGTCAACAAGTGTGATCAAGTTTCACTTTCCACAGTCAGAATGTTATTGGAGTAGGGAGTGGGAGTTAGAAAACCCTCACTGCTGCGTCCGGGGATGGTTTCTCACTGACTGTGAAGGTCTAGACAAAATCCAACCACCAGCGTTGGGACCATCTTGAGTAAGGGATAACGCCATAAACACCCTTTCCAGCCAGTTGAGGGCTACTTTTCAAAACACTGTAGGGAGTGAAGAAAAACCCTGTGACACTGAAATAATGGGTAGGTAAGGCGACTTGCTTTGATCCAATTTTTTTCTGGGGCGGATATCCGTTTTAGATGGTATATTCTTTCATGGTGTAAGTAAATGTAAAGGCCCCAATAAATATTTCGCTGATTAGTGACGATGGATGTTGTATACCTCTAGTCTGTTATGGCAGTAGAGAGTGGGAAATCAGCAGTTCAGTATTTTCTCCTGGGTCCTCTAGGCACAACTTTTACATATTTATCCATGGAACATGTACATCCAGATAGGAGAGAAATCTTGAAAATTTACAAAACTGCAGTCAGTTGAGTTCGACGGCAATACTGACCAGTGACGTAAAAGTGAACGAAATTTTGAAATTACCCATTTACATTTCAGCTTCCTAGGTTGATTAGGACAGAAAATAGCCCTAGGGCTCGATTCAGCTCGATTATTTCTCGATTCAGGATTCGTAGATTCCAAATCTGCAATGTTCGTCCGCTGTACAGACCAAAAAAAGCCTAACAATTGATGTGAAACATTCGTGCGTCCCCGCATTGTCTCCATTTGGGTTCTAGTTGGTCCCGACTTTTAGCGAGCCCTATCGCTTCACACGCATAGATACGCAAAAAACTGGTCAACAAGATTTCAGATACGTAGGAATTCATTCACCATTACCATTTTGATTTATGACTCCGTTCTTCTTAATTATCATTTAAAGTATTAAGACTCAGCAACACAAATATTTAATGGTTACAATTCGTAAATGCTTAATGCTTTGCTTGTGGTGGAAATAGTTTTTCATATTCTTGACTTACCATTTTCGGAGCTGGTTGTTTCACTTTATGATGTTCACCAACATCATTACTGCGCCAAACTTTGAAAAACTATAATTGGAGAAGTGCATGTCGGTTCCTTCCTGGAAGGCCTTAGTACTTTATATGCTACTAATTACAGGGAAAAATGTTCCGATAGCCGTATCGATAGTTCGTGACTTGAAATCCACACTTGCAGACCCCCCCTTCCTTACCTTAGCAGCGTTTCCTTACATAATGGCATTCTCAACACAGCTACATGACTTTTTTTTTATTATTCTACTTAAACTTTCCAAACATCGCGCCCATCGATCCCGACTTCATGAAAAATTACCCTCCGTTATTTATTATTAACCCGAAGTCGCAATATGAGAAGAAAAAAAAAATTAATAATCACCCGTTAAAGGTGGACGAAGCCACGAAGTTGGGATAGCCATTGGCGATTAGAAAGCTTTCTCGCGCCTCATTATCGACCAATGGGATCTCTCGGTGGCGGCACTTCAACTTGTGAACTCTTGCAAGGAGGTTTAGACCGGGTGGGGGGGTAGTAAATGAATTTTTCGTGACCCAAGCCAAACAAGGTGCCGGAGGGAATTCTCAAATGTGAAGATGGACGTTTTCGATTTGAACCGAGGGAAGAATTAAAGATTGGCACGTTGACTTCCTAGTCACCCAAGATCACAAACGCCTGTTTCGAATACAGCATTTCTAGAGTCGGAAGCCAAAATTTTTTTGCATTTTGCTGGTAAAAGTGTACGAATTTGATCCCGTATTTGCTCTTCTTGAAAGTTCTAAAATCCTTGCACAACTATGTTCGTTGTCAACCCGAATGCGAAGAATGATGTATAAACGGAGTTATTAAAATTAGATTTTCGGAATCCACGTGTTAAACGAAGTTAAACAACCGTCTTTGGGACACCTAGAGCTCAATTCTAATGTATAGGATTCCTGTTGCTGATTCAGTTTCTAATCGATCAGAGTACCATACTGAAATCCAAATTGGGTACTCTCAAAACCCTGCTAAATCTGTCTCTATACATCCCGGTTTAAGGTGAATTTTTCACTCACAGATTTTCCCCTTACATTTAGATTTCATCTCATTGGAAGAAGTAATCTAACTACTTTGTTCATTGTATCAACGTGGTATTCCTTTTTCAAACTTCGTTATGAGTCTGAAATTCCAAGGAAGAACTGAAGGCAAAGGCTTTTGGTAGAAGATTAATTCGATGGCAGCTTCTCGAAAACGTTCGGTTGAAAACGTGTTCAATTCATTCACAATGCAAACTTTCTTGCACCCCTAAATGTGTTGAGTTCCTTAGTCATGAAATAAGAGGGAGTGGAGTTAGCCGGTATAATTTAGTTTATATCACTGAAAATCAGTGTGAAACTTTCAGTTTAGCGGTGTTGGTTACATCTTTGCGAAATTGAGCGATTCAAGTTGCAATTAAGGCTAAAGTGAAGAGGATTAGCTCTGCGCTGGTTTAGTTTATATTGGTATTACATTGGTACCCGTTTATTTGGAGCTAACCATTTGAACTTCTTGTTGGGAGGGAAATAGTAAAAGATAAGGGTATCTTTTTGGAAGAAAGACACGAGTCATTAGTACAATAGTGGGGTCGAATCAAATTCTGCTATGACTTTTCGGATGAAGAGGTGCGATACAGCGATTGAAAAACATGGACGCTAAAAAACTGATTTTGCTTGTGTTAGAAA
This sequence comes from Creontiades dilutus, assembly GCA_031894815.1. Lineage (NCBI taxonomy): Eukaryota > Metazoa > Arthropoda > Insecta > Hemiptera > Miridae > Creontiades > Creontiades dilutus. The sequence goes on along the minus strand of JAVIWC010002734.1, from coordinate 54,614 downwards.
ATGACTAAATTTTTCCAGTTTTGAGTAGATTTTTTCAAGAATGTATCGAAAAGTGCCCTTTTTCATTTGGAAATAGGAGGAGGGGTTATTGTCATAGATTCGGAGGTCACGCCACAAATAATAATGATATTCGCCGAACTCTTCTCTTCTTCCACCCATGATGGATCGAAGACGGTTATTTCAACATTAAAAACTCTTCTTAAGAATCATCAATAATACCGTTGTATCGATGCATGCCGTTTATTCATTCGGACGTACTAAGTGGATCAAAGTACGATCACCAATCGCACAATTTCGGATGAATGGCGTTCGCACAAATTCGTTGTTTCTGTTCGCAGATTTCCGCTCCCGGTGGGCGACTAGAATTTTTTTTTTTTTTTTTTTTTTCTTTTTGAACAATTTGGTTTGGTATTTGAGGAGCGTCCAGTCAAAAGCAAACATGTCAATGTAACTTTTCAGCAGAGCGTAAAGACACTTTCAACATGATCTAAAAGCGATAACTGCACGGTCGAGCGTATTTTTAATCCTTCCTGGTTACTTAAGTCACCAAATTAGGTCATTAAAATAAGAAACCATTTTAAAACACGGAAAATCGGCTTTGAAAGGTGGCGATGTTTGGTTTTGACCAGATCGCTAGTGACATGTTTGTTTTTGATGAGACCCTATGCGGAGTTGTTTGCTTTTGATTCAACCTCTAATCTTTTTTGAGTTTTTAAAATTTTCATTTTATTTTCATAAAATCATAGGTATTACGACATACATTTTAAGCTAAGCTTGTCCTGTGCATTTATCGTGATACACTTCAGTTGCTGTTCAAGTTTTAATCATGTACGCTGATTGAAATATTTATAACGAATTAACTGAGGTCATGACACGAAAAAACTATCTAAAGGACAAATAACAAAGTATTATATTCAAGTGAAATCATAATGGATAGTTACATCTGATGAAATTATGATCCGTTCAAGATTTAAACAATAAATTATTTATTTATTTTGTTTGTTTTATTTATTTATAAATTATTTACGGACATATTAAGTGCAAAGATCGGAACATTGAAACACGTCCTGATAAAACCCTGTCACGTGACAAAATCCCGAATTGTGATTGGCTCGTTGGACATGACATGTTTGCTTTTGACTGAACCGCTGGTCCTGAACTGTTTGCTTTTGTTCAGACCTCGAATTTTCAACCGACGTTTAATATAGGAAATATGGGTTTTTGACCACTTTTTTCGGTTTTCCCAGACCCCCCTGGCCACCAACTACTATCATCCATATCAAACAGGAAATTTCCGGAAAATGATTTTGTTTGATTTTGAATGAACGCTCCTCATTTGTAGGGTTCTATCATGGGCGTGTTGTTCAGGCTACTAAGAACCATCTGTTTGAACTTCTCAATGGAAGAAAAGTAATTAAATATCGGGATCTCTGTATGGAAAAAGACACGAGTCAGTATAGTGGTAGGGTTGTCCAAACCCCGCCAAGCAAAGGGACTGGCTTAAAGCAACCTGCTCGATGGAAGGGGATTAAATCGAGAAAGGACTCGGTGACGCCAGGTCTTCTTAAGGCCTCCGGTAGATACAATTGACAACTAGGAGGAATGTCCCCTCCCGTCAACTTCTTGCGTTGAGAGGGAGAGAAAGGGAAAAACCTTTTTAAAAACGGCGAAGACGTATAGCAGGGCCTGGACACTGATGTATAACCCCGAAGGGGGCCCTGGAGCCCAATTAATGCGGGACCTGCCCCCCTACTGTATCTCCTTTCCCCTTCCTTTTACCTCCTTTCCTCTCCTTTCCACTACTTCTCCAGGTAGAAGACACCTGTCCCCAGAACAATGCACTAATTAGGTCCTCCTCTTATATCCTCGCCAGTTCTCTATCCCGTCTTGTTATTTCTGATATAGTGTGCTCCTACCACGACCCCCTCCTTTCCCATACCACCTTAACATCCTCCCTTGCCTCGCCCTGAGCCCAACCTCCCTGAGGTCCCCCTCCAGGTAATTATTTTTCCCGATCTTATTAACAAGTCGTGTTTACATCCTAAATCACGCGACAGACAATGCTCCCTGCTTTTATTGTCCCTTTATAAACCAATTCATACAATTAAACGAATTCCCAGGACTCTGTTCCACTGATTTTTTTTTTTTTTTTTTTCAAGTTCCCCCAATTTTTTTATAATTTCTACTCCTCGAAGAGATTCCGTTTCCCACGAAAAACTGTATTGGCTCTACGCTTGTTTGTATGGTGAATCCTGGACGAGTTCAGAACCTAACTAGGTTCCTTCTAGGAACAATAGAGAGGAAATCAAGAAGTTCATGGTCTCCACGCAGGCCAGTTCAGAGCCGTCTAGGAGTACCAGTACAAACGAACCTAATAAGTTTACAAATACAAGACCGCAACATGAACCAATAAAACATGAGAAAAAAGGCCCAATTTAACCATGCGAATAGGTTCATTATTTACGGTGCATAATACAGTTTTGTAATCAACCTAGAAAAACGAATTTTCAACCTTCTATCTTTCTGTTTATCATTTTCAATAATGAAACTCGTGTCAAAAATTACATTTGGGGTCTAATTGGGACTGAATTCTAGTACATCTTTCAGCCTATTCTAAATTGCGAAAATATTTATTTCAAATCAGAATGCCCCGTAAGCTTTGTTTTCACTTTGGGGGGTTGAATTTTTTTTACTTTCACCGAAATAGAAATTTACACTTGACTTTAGCGTTTTAAATCATTTTGAACAACTTCCGTTTTGTGTGTCCATAAGTCGGCTGATCCTAGTTCATATAGATTTCAACCGATTTTGATGCAAATTTTTAGAAAATGAACAGGAGATTCGTGTTACCGATTACCTTGAACCGTGTTACTAAAAACCTTGAAAAATCATAGGGGAAAAACTGCTTATCTGTACAGTGGACTCTCATTTATTTAAAAATAGGAAAAACACTATTTCTGCAAGATTAGCATGATCCTCATCTCAGTCGATCCTTTTTGAAGTCTACTACATTCACAAACCTTGAAAACGTTGACTTTCGATAAGGAAAAGGGAATATTTCGGAGGAAAACCGAAAACCCCGTTTAAAAGGGTGGTTTTGTGTCCCATTTAATCGTTCTAAAGCTTCTCTGGCCACAATTCTCACCCAATTAGCATGATCCTCATCTCGTTCGATCCCATTTGAAATCTACTACATTCACAAACCTTGAAAACGTTGACTTTGAATAAGGAAAAGGGAGATATTACGGACGAAAGTCCAAAAAACAGCGTAACAATCACTCCTGAATCGAATTCAGAACAGCAAAATTTGCTTTTGAAAGAAAAAAGTATGACAGAATTTAAAAAAATTATATTAATCAGGGAGAACAGAGTTTTAAATACAGTTTGTTTATTCAATTCCATTCATAATTTGATAATCACACGGAACTTACAAAGTTTTTTCGGACAGTAATTAATGTTATGAGACTTCTGAAGATGTTTTTTTTGTGTTTCATCTCAAACACTATTAAAAAAAAGTATTCCTAGCTGACCTCCTAGGAATGCTCGGGAATGTTTCTAACTCTCCTAATGAAGCGGTGGTGCTTTGTAAAGAAAAATAAAGAGGCGGCTCCAGATAGAATTAAAAAAAAAAAAAGAAGTTGACATAAAACTCGGAAACTCAACGACCGAAGGGAGCAAATGTAGTACAAGTTTCTTTCTCGGGAACCTGATTTGGATTCAGATGTAAGAAAGGGAATATTATTCGAGTTAAAGACGAAGGGGAACTGAAGTTTCACAGCTTGTAACGCCATCATCGCAGACATCAATGAAACAAGTTATCTCAACAATTAGAAAAGTTGAATATCAATAACTATCGTATATCATTTAGATTATGTATAAGGCATTACATGGCCTAAACCAGCAACAGTATTTACAGTCGGATCCTCGGTGCCTTATGTATTTAGCTTATCCCAATTTAATTCTACATTTGCCCAATCGTTATCACTGTAATCTATTTACTTAATCTTGTTACGTTAACCCCTGGACATTCGGAACCTCAGTGACCACCAGGTGGAACCATATTATTTACTAACTGTGACAGTCCTGTGAGTGGTGATGATTATGTCTTTACGGTTTACCATTCGTTGCTTCGGAACATCAGTGACCAAACGATGGAACCATTACGTCGCAACCATCAACGAACACAATCTAACGTAGTTATCACTGGTCCTACAAAACGGCACTCGTTGGAACTAGTGCGCGAATATCGTTTACGCAAAAAGCTGCTTATGAATACTACATTATCCACAAATGAAATTGAAATTGGCGAGTTACGTGATACATTTATCGAGACGCCTTATTCTCTCGCCGACGTTGAATTTGATAAGCGTCATACATCAAAACTGGCCTCCAGTTGGAAGTACGTGGTGTGTGTGCGGGAGGGGGCGCAAAGACATAAAATGTCCCTCGTGATTGCGTACTTGTACGAAAGCTGTTTTTATATGTGATTACCAGTTTAAATTAGAGGGTCCGAAATATGTTAAAAACTGGACCTAAATTCGTAATCGATCAAGAAAAAAAAGCGAAAAATAGACAGCTCATACTATATGTATGAGCGGAGCTTGAGTGGGTTGTCAATTACCCCCTCCGTCCCCCCTCCTGATTTCTTTTTGGTTCTAGTTTATCATGGGCATGCTTATCTCATAATTAGAATGTGAGTGACACACAAGAAGCTTTAAGCAGCCATACCAAGTAAATTTTTACTTAAGCAGGGTGCCCACATGGGGGGGCAGACTGCGTCATTAAAATTTTTGGGGGGTTCCAAAAAAATTTTGAGGGGGTAAAGTTGATTGAAACACTTTTCAACGTGACAACATTAAAAAATATTTTACATCATGGGGGTACCAACTTACACCGGAGAGGGGCTGGTTCTAAGTTGTGGGGGATAGGCACTCCTGATTTAAGTGTTTTAAAAAGTAATGTTTCAATTCTACAATCGTCCCACTCACATAACTCTAATCAAAGCAACACCCTATAATATGGACTGGTCATGATTTCGAAAATCAAATATCTAATACATGCACTCTGAGTCCTTTGCGATAGATATGGTTAGTAACTAACCAACAACAACTGTTGTCCTTTCCCGATTTTAGAATCCGTCGCCTTGGGAGATGAATCGGACGTTTTCAAGCGTCTGGGTCATCCTCTGAGCGTGGCGGGGATCACCGTATTCAGCTCAATGGAAGGGGCAACTACACCATATCCATCACCTCACACCTTCGAAGCATATCACACTTCTGAGAACTCTGATCGTAATAAGCTACAGCAGCGTAACCCAGAATTAGAAAGGAGATTTGGAAAACCAATTTCTTTCTTAGGTCTTGAGGATACTGGTGTGCTGGACGACGAAATTTTTATAAACCACTGTATGTCTTAGCATACCGTGGTAAACATTGGAACTTGTAAATAGAGAGGGAAGGGAAGGCAGAGAGAGTGTGTGTGTGTGAGAGAGAGAGAGAATGAGTGGGCAAGAAGCAGGTGGCAAACTCTTTGATCCCGATAAAGCTCTCCACCCGAAAAACACAGTAATCAGTCGTTAAAGCGGTGAAGTGGACCCTCACGCACACGCAGACCTAACACACACGGACGGACGCAGACTTGAATAAAGTCTGGTCTTCTAACAATGTTGCCAACCCTGCAAGGCATGCGGACAAGAAGTCTTCAGATATCAGACCAACAACTATAAAGAAGGGAAGAGAGGGTAGATCCCTCCTCCCCTCTCATTCCCTTCCACAACTAACCATACGTATTAGCGAAGCCTTCAATTTAGAGGATAATTTATCGCCCCTCCGTGATCGAATAATAGAACATCAAGTTGGCTCTCGATTTTTAATAATAGAGAGAAATCGAATCCCAGGGCTTTTAATCGATTTTTTGTATAGAGGGATGGAAGGGGTCTTTCATTTTTTTCTTCTTTATTCTTCTTCCCGTCTTTTCCTCCGATACGAAGGAGGTGGAGGTGGCTTTCTTGTGTTTTTTAAAAGGTAACTACCAAGGGACCCCGGGCGTGCGTGGTACCGCCCAACTCTTATCGAAGCACACTGTTATCGAAGTTTCTCACTTTACCGCCTTCACTCGTGCCCCGGAGCCTTTTCTCCGATCACATTATAAAAACGACCCCTCCAACTTGACCTCCCTCGAGGATTTGAGAAATATATTTCGATATAAAAACGACAGAAGTGGGGAGAGACATACACGTAAATACCCCCCAATAATCGGGCCCGCCCACTTTTATACAAGTTTGTAAGATACCGCTCGGGAACGAAAAAAAAACGAAAGCCAATAAATAGACAAGGCGCGTGTCCTCTATACTAACCCTATCTCACACAATATCGAACCTTTTACACGGGATTGACGCGTTGCCGTCGGATTTTGAATTGTAAATTTCCCATTAAAAACCGTCATCAGTTTATTAATATTTCATTGTAGGTGTTGGAGTCCCACCAGTTATTAGAGAAATGTCATGCATTATTCATGGGGTTTAAACAATATTTCAGTTTCTACTAGAATGGCTCTTTTTAAAAAGCCAATAGCGCCGTGAGGGAGAATTGGCACTAAGATGTGAGGTAAGTAAGAATTATAAAAATATAAACAAGATTGGTTTTGGTCCCACGTTTTAAACAAAGCTTAATTATTTATTAATCATACTGAATAATTATGCCCTTAATTGCGCCCTTATGGCGCTATTGGCTGTTTTAAAAGAGACATTCCAGTAGAAACTGAAATATTGTTTGAGCCCCATGAATAATGCATGACATATCTCGAATGCTGGTGGGACTCCGACACCTACAATGAAATATTGATAAACTGACGACGGTTTCTGATGGGAAATGTGCAATTCAAAATCCGACGGCTTCGCGTCCTTACATTAGAAGACCTGTAAGGAGCATCTAGAGCAGGGGTCTCCAAACTACAGCCCGCGGAAGGATTTGGTCCGGCCCGCTGCCCGCGGAAAAAATATATGGATGGAAAAAATTAGGCTACCGCCAGAACGTGATGACTTCAAGGGAATCAAGAGTTTTGACAGACAAAAGATGACAATTTTTGGTTCAACGTATGTTTGCGAACAACCTTTTAAAAAATAACGCTTTTCGAATCCAAATATCGAGCTATGCTTTCAGAAGAGCACTTAAGAAATTTGCTTATGATTGTGTTGATGTGAACCCAAGGAAGATATAAACGGTTGTGCAGTTATCTGATGGAGGCTGTATTTCAAATGAATGCGTACATGCTCAATGAACGAGTTTGGAAATATATCATTCAATTCGTATTCGTCGATATAGAGAATCAATCAAATAAATAAAGGTGTTGTTGAATAAAATCTTAGGGCGCTTCTGCCGAAGTTGAGGTTTCGCGGGTAGTCAACAATATCACAAAATATGCTGCTTTGCTACTACTTAGTTAGGAAAGTGAAGTCACTTTGATAACAGTTATCAATAGTTACTACGAGTATGATATGAAGTCAGTCAAGTTAACAAGGGTGTAAGAGCAAGCTAAAAACGAAGGAGAGAACTGACTCCAGACTCTGTTAACCAAAAACGGGAAAATTTTGTTTGGAGGGGAAGTGAAGAAATTTAGAGTGGGGAATCGCGGGGAGCAGAGAGAGGGGGATAGTAGAAACCAATCAGGGACGGGGTCACAACTACCCCGGGAAACCCCAGGGCGCTAGGGGGAGACTATGAGTGACCGACCGTTGGCCAGAAAAAGGGTGGCTTGGGAAAAACCAAGGGTGGGGGGCGGACCCCCATTCTGTCAAGTCCAATATCGAAGGCACAGAGTAAGAGAGCCTAAGTTGAACTAGAGTGATGAGAACAACAATACTCGGCAAGTCAAATGTCATCATGATGTTTTCTGTCGTTTGACATGCTCAGTTTTTTTTTCGTTGCCAAGCGGAATCTATAGGTATGCGAACGTGAACAATCATGTTATGAGAGAAGCTTGTGAAGCAAACATCAGTTCTCACTCAGCTGGAAAACGAAACTGAACGGTTAAGAAATGTATTTGAAATTCGAGACTGGAAGTCTCCATGTCCATAATCAGTCGCATTCCATAGAACTTTTGTAGTAGACATAACTTTCCACACTGTTTGTGAAATCAAATCCTCGAAAATAACCTGACTCAGAATGATGTTATTTGAATATATGACTTTTTTGAGTAGCTTTGGCGTGAAATTGTTCTGAATGTTTTTTGGTAGTTAGGTCAGGGTTAAAACATGTACCACACTAAAACGATGAAAATTAGTACGCTAAGGTTTAATATTTCTGTATTAGACAACCCTCCCATCCTTTGCATCGAGAGATAATGCTTTCTAGGTGCATTCGAAACACGTGGAACTCCTTTTAAGGTTTAACAAGATAAATTGAAGATACAGGCATCAAAAATGCTTCCGCTTGTTCTCCTCACGTAAACGTGAGAAACAACGGATTTTGAAGAGGGTCTCACCTCAAAACCCGTAATTTCATCTTGTCGATTACAAAGATCCATTATTGAAAATAATACAGCAAACTCGTTCATATCCAGGAAGTAAAAACAAATCTTCCGCTCCCTACAGGTAGAATTGGAAGCAAAACAGTAGTTAGGTATCTGAAGTTCTCATATCACCACGAGTTATGAATCACCGTTCGGCTTGTAAATAGTCAAGATGAAACCCGAATGACAAGCGATTAGCGGTCGTGGAAGCTCGAAGGGGGTCTCACAGACGAGGAATGAAGAACCCAGTTGAAGAACCGTCCGTGGTCCGGTGATAACACGGCACCAGGGGAGGATCGATTCATAATAATCGATTCAACAGTGGAATGCCGTTAAGGAATCGGTCTTACAAAAGAAAGAAAAGAAGAAGAAAAAAATCGTTGAATCGAAATCAAAGACACGGAATGGAGGGGCGTGCGATGTAACTGCCCGGACGTGTTTCCCCAGTGATGGGTATTGGTGATTGATAAACGATTCAACGAGTTCTCGCTCAAGACTGTATTGGACCGAATAGAACATTTTTGGACATGAAGCTGCAAAAAACCCTAAATCCAAGGTAGGTTCAAATGAATTCGATAATTTTTCAGTTCTGGAAAAGTACGTAGAATTCAGTAATCGGAGAAAAATGGTCTAGTGCAAAGGTGGAAAACAAACAACAATTTTTAAAATATCTAATAATCATTATGTGAGGAGCTTACTTTCAAACAGGCACATATCCATTCCGACAAAATGTTCAGGAAGTGAAAAAAACGGCAGTTAGTGGAAATCAAAATGTGTGAGAAGGCACAGATTCCATAGAATATATTTTTCTCAAAACACGTTTTCCATTTTCACTTTGGAAATGTGCCCTTTTGATCAAAACTCATAGATTTGTGCATGTAATTCTGTAATTGAAAACTTTACAGTTAATGTGAAACACATTTGACGTGGATGTGTTTTGTTTTGTTCGGAAATGATAGGGGGATCAAACAATTCGGAATTTTTTTTTCCCAAATATCTATTAAGTGACTTAATGACTCTCAGAGTTTTGGTTTATTATTTTGAATAATAAATTCTAGTGTTAACCCCCTCAAAAGTTGTTGGTTTATGGTTTCAAGATGTGTGTATTTCAAAGATTGAGTTTAGAAAGTCCATTCAGCCTTATGCTGTCCGCTATCCGAAGCTACTGGACCATTTACATTTTGCTCAACAACCCAACATCGATGCCATTCATCTCTTCATCTTGATCAACCAACCATATGTAGAAGGATTAAACTTTCAAAAACTAGAAATCACAAAAACGTTTGATGTAAGAGGGTAGTTTCTTGTTGGGTTCAGATAGAAATTAGTTCCGTGCATCGAATGAGATTACTCGGGTCGCTGTTCGATTATCCGTCCGCTCACTCGTTGAAAAATGGATTTCCTCATAAATTTCCTAATGTACCTAAGAAGCAACATCGCTGGTTGCGCAGTCCAGTTCTGGTAGTCTGATGAGGGGTATCTATCACGGAAGTAATACACCATTGTGTAATAATTTGCAGAGTTTCTCATACATTCAAATCCAAGCTAACATCCCCCTGAAAACAGATTTCCAGTTTAAAAAAGAAACAAAAACTTGCTAATCTATGTTACTCTCGTGTCGTTCACCTTTTGTAAGGTCAATAAGAATCATGTTGTAGCTCAGTTGTTAATGGTTTCATCGAAATAAATACGACTATATGTTGTTATCAAGTCATCATCATCATGCGTTATCATTACTTCCCTCTAAAGCTGCCTCTCCTATTGCCTCCTATCAAATTTGAATATGTTCTACTCACTTTCCGGGTTCCACTCCATCGTAGAAATGTGGAATGAGGCATTTGAAAGCTCGATCGGTTTTTGGGGAAGTTCTTTAGAATAGTCACTAGGGTATTCAATATAGGTATATACCTATCTTAATCTTTTGGCCACCGCTCGCTAGAAGCGCAGAAAAGGCGTTATATGCTTCAAGAACTGTTACTTTATTCTGTTACTGTGGCTCCCACTTTCAGACGTGACAAATTTCTCGCTTTTAGAAATTGTTCCAATGGACTAGCTCTTACGATAAACACCCAGTGTACCGACTATGGCCTGAAAACCGACCGGGAGTTACGGATTACAAAAATGGACAAAATGGTATATTATCGTTCAAAAAAATAAAGAAAAAAATTACTTAAACGTTTGATACAAAGTCATCCAATCGAGAGCCATAAGTTTGTGTTTTAAAAATAGGTTCTGAAATGGTGTTGCGAAAATTGATACGATTAGATGACTATTTTTTAGCGACCTATCTTGGAGAAAAAAGAGGTTTTAATAATTGATTCAACAGGTAATTTACAAATGAAATGACGAATGGAAATCCTTTCATATATCAAGAGCATAATCTCAATCACTGATCCAGCTGCTTTTTATCCTGATTGATCTGCGGTGCTGAAATGTAAATTAAGCTCTTTTTGATCTAATTCAGAAATAATAAACTCATTTGTAAAATTTTGCAGCGTTTTCAAGAGAAATAAGGCATTTTTATCGTCATTTTTAGTTGGAGTTTCTTACACTGATTATAGTTCCGTGCAATGCTTCTTCCACCTCACCAAACCTTTAGCGACCTGCATTCCCCCTGAGGTGATTGTGCTCGTAGGAGAAATACGGCCTTTTGCGAAACAGAAGTTGGAGATCGAATCGTTTTGATTGCCCAAAAATAACACGATTATCTCCAAGCCGAAATTAAGCAAGAGAACAAGAACCGCAAACAGTTGCATTATTCCCACCTCGAGAAATAAACCAACTATCGGCTCCAACCATCTCGCTACTCTAACAGCGATCTTTTAAATTAAATGCCGGACAAAATAAAAGCGAAGCTCGTCAATTAATCTGAACCGCCCATCTGGGGATTTGCTCTTTCCCGGCTGGCCATTTTAAACTGTGAGTTATTAGCTATTCGCCTTAGGGAGCAATTCTATTCAAAAGTCCAATGCCGCCACCTAAACAGTCTACAATTCTATTGAATCGATGCGGAGCATGTGGATTGTTAACAAATTGTTTAAAAATTGGGGCACGGTTGTTTCGTAAAGGGTTATTACGTTGACATCTAATTTTTTCACAACAAAGCACAAAGAGAAACTAATTTTTGAATTATTCTCCCAAACATTTATTCGATTACCTTCCAAGCAATAACTTTCGACGTTTCAAAGTCTCAGCAAAAGTGCGTTATAAACACATATTTCTGTTTCAAAGTTGTTACCCTCTTAACCTTTTCTAGAAAATTTTACTTCGGAAACTACCTACAGGTAGCGAAAGCTTTGTTTTCACTTGAGTCCGACTAATTTCTAATTAATCTAATTAATCAGGCTAATTTCTTCTCCGAAATCGAAATTTCCACTACAGTTTTGCGTTATAGACCATTCCGAACACTTTATTTTAGTCTGTGTAAGTGCATGTATGGGGGTGTGTCCGCGAATTCTAGCAACAAGTTTTAGGTATTCCTAAAGTTATCTCTGATTTTGATTACGTTTTCAGAAAATAGACGTCTTAGTTTGTAGGTGGGCCGCTGCAAATGTTTACACAAAGGTTTATTTTTTCTTTATTAGATATCCATTTTATGGATATTACTGATCTTTCTACGTTATATGTAGTTTTTGGTTCATTATCCAAACTTAGCACCTTGCCTCTCCATATCTTATCGTTACATTCGAGTTAAAAATACTTAGGCTACCTCCAGACAAGCGTTAAATGGTCTCTGCAGCCCGACCGTTTTACTGACCAATTTTCATTACCCTACCATGGAATGTTTTAAATGGTGAGCGAAACGACGATCGTACCCAAATGGTGTCATTAGATTCTAAAAAATTAATTTTAAATTAAAAAAAAATTCAAAGCTCAATAAAATAACAAAATTATTTCCTCATATCAACAGTTTTTGAGCTTTCGAGTTATTGACAGTTTAATCAGTAATTATGATAGTTGATGTGGGATTTTTGAGCCGAATTTCGAAAACTTTGTTCCATTATTTTCAAAGTAAACCTTCGGACGGCGGTCGGAGGGATTTTTTTTTTTTTTTTTAATTGTTTTTTAAATTTGATTTTTGAAATCTAAGTAAACCAACCACTTTTGCGTTGAGACTAAACTTTCGTTTTCATGGTCAATTATAAAGTTTTGTCACTGAACACGATGAAAATAGACAAACTACCAACCATTATAAACCGACGATTAACGAACTGAATCATGTACTCGTATGTAACATCCACGGATTTTACATTAATTTCAGTGTAGAAAATTCTTGGGGAGAGGGGGTGTGAGGGAGCAGATTATTTTGGTCAAAATGTAGCAATTTTTTTCTGATCCAAACAAATTATAGTTGAGCACCTATAATTTCCATGTTTGAACAGCACATTATGTACTGTTAGAGTTGCATTAAAGCTAGTTGTAGTCATATTCGGTATGGTTAAGCATATAGTAACTGATAAGCATTATATGACATCACTCTAAAACGTTAATTTTCATTCAATCAATCATCTATATGTTAACATCCATGTTGAACCATAGAACCCCAAAATTTGTGTGTGCCACGTTTTTCGAAGCTCATTTACCTAAAAATGCCACCTGTTGACTGCCGGAGGTGGGCGGGTCCTCGTTGCTGTTCTTTACCACTTTCCCTTTCTAAAGAATGCACCTGCTCAGGGCAAAAAATAAATGGAATAAAAAAAATAGTAAGGCGGAAATTAAGTCTTCGACGCCCACGTATTAACCTAGAGGCAGCTTGTAGGTGATTACAGATTGACTTTGCGGTGTTTTTGGTTTAACTAAAAATCCTGTTGATTGAGCTGAAATCAGTCGTTTGTACTGACTAGACTAAAAAGGACCACAAATGTTGTTCAATCTATTTCATCTGAGGGAAAGAATTCGGAATGCAAATGTGGTCACTTAAAATCGTGGAGTGAATGAGTATAGAAAATTAAACGTTTTCTCTCTCAACAATGAGAACCACTCACTGTACACCACCTCTGTTTTGGGCCTGCTGAACTTAGGGATGAGTTTTACATAACGAAATTGTTAGAAAAAGCTGTTGACTGAAAAACGAAGAAACAATTTTACTTTCAAGGTGTGTAGATCCGAAATCTGCCATGTCCGTCAGATGTACGCGGTTTGCCTCAGAAAGCCTTAAAAATGTTGTACAAATCCGTTCGTTCGCACATGGACTCTATTATGGATCTAGTTGGTACTAACTTCAAGCCAGACCGATCATCGCACACGCACAGATGCGATTTTGCCAAAAACTGGTCGAAAAATTGCCATAATACTGGTATTTCGAGGTTTTTGCTGAAATGGGTGCTATTTTCCACTAATTTTGGACGACAAATCTACTGAGATAAGTTTCAAATCCGTAGAAATTCACCCAAAGCAAATAATCGCAACTCCTGATCGTATAATGGATTCCCAAACCTCACAATGACACGAGCGATCATTCCCGAGCAATTTTGGAGGGCGAATCAATTGAGATGGGTTCCAGACCAGTCCGAGATCATCTGACTTGGAAAACCATATTTTGAGGGCATAAATGTTGCAAGGGCTGTAAATACCATTTTTCGTAAACCAAATTTTACTACGGACTAAGTCTCTCGCGAACATGTTGAAAGTTCATGTTTGTTTCTGTGTAACTCATTATTTTCGTGGAAATATAGACAACGTTCCTATCTTACTCCGTTTTTATTCCTAATTTTAGCATTTTCTCGTTTTGACGACTTCTCTCAAGAATAGTTTTCAACAGTTGTTTCTTCTAAAAATCGAATGAGACCATCCGAGTTGATGTTACTGGATGGAACAGACAGTTGAAAGGCCAATTTGATTATAAAGTGGTGATTGCAGCGTAGAGTGGAGATGTTTCTGATCAGTTGCTTCAGAAACGAAAAAGCTATTGAGTTTTCGTTTAATGACACCTTCATTGGAATTAAAATTACAATTTTCAATATCAAGTGGAAAGTGGGTGAAATTTTGGTCCCTGGCTCCTCATTCTTTCCTCATCAAACTATCATTCGTCATGTAGGAAATTTAGTAGGCCCTTTTGATGGGTATAGTTTGGAAACTGACGAACTAAACTGACTAACTGGTCATTAATCAACCTTACATCTTAAACATCTAATTATGATCATACTGCTGCATGATTGCCTACAAGTTAGATTCATTATCAAATAAGGAAGCTCCAAATGTATTTGATTATGATATAAAGAAATGATTTATAAGTGTTGAGTTTTATAAATACCTGAAGACTGCATTTTGATTGGACGGTTGAAGTTGTTTTGATCCAAAGGAAAATCTGAAAGGAAAGAACATTTTTGTAAATCGCATTATGCCATAACATTTTTCCAGGAGTTGAGCTATTCACTAGAACATTTTTTATAACATTTTTCTAGGAGTTTAGCTATTTACTCATCATTTTCGGCGGTTTTGTTGGTAAATAGAGTAGGGTCAAAAACATATCAACATTCAAATCCACAAAAAACTATTTTCAAATAATACTCTGAAATGAACCACAATGTTGGAATTTGAGCGTTATTGTCGAACATTGGTATAAAGTTGAGCTCATTTTAATGTATTTATTTACAAACGGCACAAAGTGCCAATGTTACAATTTAAATTAAATTTGATCCATTGTCATTGACAAAGTAATATTAAAAAAAATAAAATAGTTAAGCTGCATTGAAAGTCCAATATTGCTGGCAATGAAGATGCAGGTGATTGAGTGGCGAAAGATGGTAGATGGTTAATGGTTTGATGGTTTGGTTCCAAAATCGCTCCTTCTTTCCCAACGCTTGCATTTATTGGGAAAAGAACTGATTTATGATCCCGCAACATACAGTAACCCAACAAGTTCCCAAATTGGCCAACACGACAAAATTGATGCTCCACCGAAACGGGCCCAATCTTCCATGTCAAGAAATCAAATCAGGTGATGGTGCAATTTCACGTGAATCCTTTCAAAGGTTTTGTGTGGGGGGTTTCCAGTTGTGAAAAAAGGTCTTCATTGGAAATAGAGCTATAAAAAAAAGAAGGGGGATCGAATGCCGTGAAAGGCAGTCCATCTTGGAGCATTACCTCTTGGAGAAGCAGGGGTTGTACATCTCGCATGGCAGGCTGCTATTACCCCCGCCTCACTCCCCAGTCTGGAAGAGACCCAGGATTTCTTGAAAGGCTGCTAGCTACCAGCTAAATACAGGGCTTTCCTTGGAAGCCGGCAATCAACGGGGGCAGATTCCCTTCGCGTTTTGATGGATCACACCAACACAAGGAGCTACTGTTATAACAGTCCTATATAACGTCTTCTCTACAAAAGTTCTTCTTCGTCCGTCTTAAAGAAGTCGGTTTGTATCGAGAAAAAAACTCGAAGGGGAGTAGAAAGAGTCTTTCATCACTTCGGTAGGGAGCGCCTTCCAGGTTTCTAGGATGACCCTTTGAGTGTGTACCAAGTGTCTCAGCTCATTCCCAGACCGACGTAAGAAAACAAATTTGATGGCTCGATCCAGGCTTTCGTTATCTGCGTGTAAACATCTTCCGGAAAACTCCCAGCATAGCAAACTAAAACATCCAGTCAATGCGAATTTTTCAAGTGCAGATAGTGTGACGATTTTGCAAAACTATTCTGCAAGCTCAAGGAGTATTGTCAACGCACCCTGGTATATCAGGATAACTGATCTCCACCGCGACCTCAAAGTGGAAATGGTGTGTGACGTGATAAGAAGAATTGCAGCGGATCACAAAATTCGGCTGCACAGACACCAAAATCTCGAAAACCTGTAACAGAGGTATACCCTGGACAACAGAGAAGAGGTACGGCAACTCAAGAGGACCAAGCCGCTGGACTAGTAGTGACCAGACGCTGATTAGTATTTGTGACTTGAAGAGGTCTAAGGTAATGATCTACTGAACCACAAATAGTGACATTACTTCATTCTAAATTAATTTGCTAGATGATTTGCATTAATTTAAATCAGTTGTAACAATAAATAGACGGGAAAAAAAAACTCGAGGAACGTGTTAACATACAGAGGTTTATGCTAACACTCTGGATATTGATGTTTCGATATATGAATAGTGTTTTGAATTTGTTACTGTTGGATCCGATCACCCGTGGAATTTTGGGCTCCCGAAAGTGAACACAAGGCTTCCGCTGCTTCGCAAACTCGGAAGCAAATCTGCATGACGATTTTCGACGAGTAAAAATAGGGACATGTAATCTCAAGAATTTCATAAGAAGGAATAAGTAGAATAGTGATGATCCGCACTGTAAATACTTGATAGAAATTTCCCTTCCCTAATGGAGATTCGTCTGAGGTGTCAGAAAGCCCACAATCAAACCTTGTTCGGGTTAATTGGTCGGGCGGCGCTTGGCGTCCCAGCTGCCCTTATCTCCCTCGATCGAGATTCTCAGGATATCTCCGTAAAATGGCTCAAGGTCCTTCTACCGGGAGCAAGTCGCTTTTCGAAGCGTCGAACGACCTGCCGATAACCCGAAACTTTCCAGTTACCGACGCGAAATCATGAATGACCGAAAAGTTTAGCCATTCCCCTTACGCACGTATCATTTCTAATCATGCGTGTACCACGTATACGTTGAAAATATTAGTAATCATAATAAATATCCAGTTTGCAATAAAGAGTTTCCCTCTTAGGTTAAAGAGTATTCATGTACAGTAAATATTTCAGAAAATATCTTCTTTGCAAATACATTATTGTCGCAGTTTTGCTTATACACCAATAACAATGGAAGAGAGATTTTTATTGGGCATGTACTTATTTGAATTGCTAAGACCGTCTGCGAGAAATTTGCACCAACCACACAGTACATTACCCGTTCAACAATTTTTCTCAGGTTTCGGCCATTTTTGGTGGTAGGTAATTTTTTTTACATAAAATTGTTCCAGTTCACTCCTATTTGGTTAGATATTTGATTTTTGACGAAAAAACTCATTTCCAAGAAGAAAATTTCCTCAAATTGTCATTTTCACATTTGGGAAAAATCAGCTATTTTCTGAAAAAATTGGCAGGATAGCTCGTAATTTTTGGCAGATTATTCTCATACTGAAGATCTACTAAAAATAAAAAAAGGTTTCAAAATAAATGAACAACCAAAAACAAGATTTTGTACTAAAGGATGCGGAAAAGGTAGTAAGTAAAGAATTGTTAAAGAACGTTTAAAATTGGGAAACCCTTAAATTCTCCTGTACAATCAATGTCAAATACAAAATTTCATAGGATATATTTGTCTAACGCCTAAAACTAGATCAAAAGTGATGACTGGACCCCTAAGAAAACTATTACCAGCTTCTACCCGCCGTTAACGAGCCTGTATTTACATAACTGAGGTGAAAATTGCCTCCTAAATAAGCCGTAAATCCATCAAAGTTACAACGCCTATATCCTATCCGGATATTTTTGTTCCTTTTTTTCCCCACCCCGACACCCCAGCTTAGCTTGTTAAAAGGAAGGCACCTTCCATCGGGTGCCCACTATCAACCTTCAACGAGAACGCATAAAATCCTACCGGCGGATTTCGTTTTTTCTAATATCGTGAAACAAAGTTGGCTCTGTCGATGTCCCATCAATCATGAAAAATTCGTTTTAACGATCCCTTTTCTTTTTCGGTCTTTTAAGGATCATCAAGTTGAATCGTTTATGATAGCAGCGGGTCCCTCAACACCTACCGAGTGCCTTCCCCTTTATGTTTCCATTTATTCGTCGACCGGGATCTAAGGCGAATTTATGCGCTCATGCCCGACTTTTACGGCCTTTTTGCCGCGTTTGTGGCGAGCTAATTGATTTTACCAAAGGGAACAAAAAATAAGTGAACAAAAGCTTACGTACTCGTAATAAGAGCAATCAGTGGAATTCTCCAAGTTCAAAGCTGTGAAAAAAGTGTACGCACAACGAAATTTTACAACAAAGCCCGGAAAAAATGGTTTGACCTGATGGTGAACTGCACTGGGTTTCTAAAAAATATGCTAATTTCCTTGGTATAGCAACAACTCTAAAATGTCTTAATTAAAAACGTGAGAACCCTCATTCAAATCCATTTGTGAATTATTCGTGTTTATCACGTCTTTTGGTTGATCATTTTCAATAAAGAACCTTTGTAACCGACCAACAACAAAATTTTTGAGTCCCCCTTCAAATTTGTTTATTCACGTTATGACAGGTGCCCAAGTTTCGTAATTCGCCTAAAACAAGAAAAACTCCAAAAAATCCGCCGTCAAAAGCATTTAATGCTTTTCTCTGAAGCTACTCTGTCAATGTTCACGAAATTTGGCTCAAAAACACTACATCGGTCAAATATGAGGTTGTAATTTCAAAAACCTTGGAAGTAAGATTTTTTTCCTTTTTTTCGAGTTAGAAATTAGTTGCGTGCATTGAATGAGACCACCCGTTTTGCTGTACGTCTGTTAGAAAAAATCCGAAGGTTGTCTTTAACGCAAGGATAAGCGAAAGTGGATACTAGATTGAATACTGAAGTGGATACTGTAATGGCTGGCGACAGCACCTCAGCTCGATGGATATATATCTAAATTAATTATCTGCAGTCCACTCGTCTGCTACAGAAATAATAAACCATTGTGTAATAATTTACAGCGTTTTTATATTATGTTTAGCAGCACTTTTCAAGCTTAGTGAATAGGGCAAATTAAACAAAAAACGAGACTGAAGAAATAACTAAAATAGACCTCAATAATGAACAAATAAATACCTAAAATTCTGAAAATTCAAAATTTTTGTTTAAATAGCAGAATATAATTGAGGGGTTTCTTCAAAGGACCAAATAAGTCCAAAAATCGCAAACTTATATTAAATATTTCCAAATGCCAAATACGAAAAAACAGCCTTTCTGCTAAAATTTGAATTTGTTGGGTTCTTGCAGAATTTCAGATGTTGAAGTTGATTTGTTCAACAAATTAATTTTATATTTATATGTGTTATATTGATTGCTGGTCACAATGATAGTTTGAAGGGAGAACCTAATCCATGATTTGGACCTATTATATAAATCAACATAATGCACAGCAAAGCAACGTGACAATAAAACTGCGAACTGAGACGCACTAGCTTCTCGTATAGGTTCTCTAGCAGCTGATTAAATGTACTTGTTTGGTAATTGTCTGAAACGCTTAACACTTATTTTCTTCTTGTCAACAGACCAATGTTTGAAGGCTTGTGACAGGTGGACATACACGGTCCTTACATAAACAATCTTTCCGCCACAATACTTGTATGTTGAGGAATAAAATGGCACCCTCTATCTTGTTTTTTCAATTTTTGGACTTAATTGGTTATTGGAAGAAACCCCTCAATTATTTTACCACGTTTTTTTCTCTTAAAATTGATGAATAGTTGCCGTTCCCGTTGGATGCATTATTCAAATTTCATAACAATTTCTCGCAAACATTATAGGTTAGTAGGGGAAAATTCGCTCATAAGCTCATCCTGCTGGACTGGTTTGTTTTTGGAGAGTTGCGTGCAAGTTGTGCTCAGAGAGGTTCAGGGAGCTGAGTTTATTAAGTCGTAGGTACCGAAGGTCTTAGCGGGAAACCACGTCATCGAGGTCTTTTAATAGTAAATTTACGGCTCCACCGTCGGATTTACGGTCGGATTTCAACATTTACACCTCCTGGGTGAAGGCTCAGGGCGTTTGTAAGAAGTCGTCCTGCAGTGAACATAAAACCGCCCTCATGTCGTTTTTTTTTTTTTTTTTTTCACGTTTTCTCAAGCCTCGTTGCTTTGTGTACTTTATCTGGCCGTAATTGAATCCACACCATCCCTTCTCGTGATGAAGTAAATACTACCAGTGTCCCACCTTACCCCAAAATTAAAATGTCTCCTGAAATGTAAACAAAATTTCCAGTCAAGACTAGGACAAATTTTTAAAATTTCGTTTCATTGCGTCCGAAAATGAACCTTTAGCTATCGTATAGTATACATGTTCTGTAACCCCCCTCAAATTGTATCACCTTTCGTTTCATGATGAGTATATTCCAAATCTACAAACGGGCCCTAAAAAGCCTTAAAATTCATGAAGAAAATCCGTGGTTTCCCCCTCGGATTGTATTAGGGTTCTAGTTAGTCTTAACGTCAAGCCAGGCAGATCGCCCAAACGAAGAGATTGTGAGGACCAAACACGTTCTTAGTTTTCTAGTAATTTTGGACGCCGAATGGGTCTGATAGGTTTCATGTCCCCGTAAATTTACCCAAAGCAAATAATCGCGATATCTGAATACAGCGGTGAACAAGCCTCACAATTACACGAATTGTGTTGGGATTGTGATCCTCTTTGTGAACTTTATCCGTCCTTAATCAAATCCACATTATCCCTTTAATTTGAAAGGGTGTACGATCCACTTGACAGTAAAATGGTTGCTTCTCAACAAAATAACTGCTCAAACAAAGAGTGCCAGCCAGCCACCATGCCTACAAGAGCAAATTTTAGTAAATTTTGGTATAGAAAGGGGGTGGTAAATCGTTATATCTTTACTATTTTCGACTGGTTTTAGTGACTTGTATTGGAAAATTGAATTGTAAGGTAGGGATGGAGGGTTGATAGAAATACATTCAAGCCCTGCTCATACAGTTGCACTACCAATTTTGCTTCCGAGTCTGAGAAGCAGCGGAGGTCTTGTGTTCACTTTCGAGAGCCAAAAAATTTTTGTTGTCCGAATTCAAAATTTCCACTCGCATTTGGCGTTTCATTGTCTACTGAACAAATTTGTTTCGTATCTGTCGGTCGGTCTGTCTGTCCGCATTTCCTTGTTACAGCCATAACTTCCACAATTTCGAATGAATTCAGCTCATATTTCGAGGGTCTACGCGGATAAGCCCTCTTGAGGTTCCATACGAATTTCATCTCAATATAATCAGCGGTACGCTCTGCGCATGTGCTAACGTGAAATTCTTGAAACAGCCGTAATTTCCAAATTTTTTAATGAATTTTTTAATAGTGTCACTTTGATTGTAGCGAGGAAGCTGCTGAGCCGTCTCCTTGGCAGTGTATTCTTACTTCTTTCGCTCCTCCCCTAGGTACACCTCCGTACCTACCTACCGTATTATCATAACAACTAATGAAACATCTCAAAAGATATACAATTATTTAACAAAAAATTTAAAAAAAACATTACAGAATAGATTTGTTTTGAAAGGAACCACGTCAGATTAGGTAGCTACCTCAACTCTTAAGCTTTATACTTAAAAATAAAAAAAATAAAATAAAACAAAAAATCTTTTTTTGTTCTTTCCATCCACTCCTCCTTTCAAAAAGGCTATTTTATTTCAATTTTCAAAGGCCCTCACGCGTCGTGGGTTTCGCTACCTATTCCCATCGTCAGGGGAAGAGTGTCAGGGTCGCCACGGGAGCTCACCAATATATCTTCAGGTAGTTTGAAGGAGTGGCTCCCACTGTCCGAGTGACAGGCTCCATTTAGGGAGCCCCGGAGGTGCCGTTTCCGAGACATTTTGTGGGTGGCACCTGAAACGTTATAAAAAAAAAGAGACAAAACAAAAAACCGTATTTTTTGTTCTTTTTAAGACGATCTTGTTCTTCGTTGTTTTTATTCCGCTTTTTAACCCGGAGGCCCTCGAAGAATGCACACTTGGAATTCGAAATCATGCTTAATTCGAATGGGGTCATCCGTTTCTCTCGACACTCGTTTTTGTCGTCATATTTCCCTTCCATCGACCTCCCATCGGGATAACGGGCTCAAACGTTACGTTTTTATTGGTAGGGGGCACTTCGTGGAAAGGTGAAGTCGTCGAGAGGTTTATATTAGACATTGGAGCAGAAACGTGTCCATATAACTATCGTACGACAATAGTTTATCAAGGGTTATTCTCTGCGACGATTCAAGTTTTAAACATGCCGTTAAAATTGAGTTTTTCGCAAGAGGAAAGCGACTAATTAGTTTATGATGGAAATTTCAAAATTCTACGGAGTCGATGCTTTTCTCCGAAACTACCGAACAAAAGTGTAAGAAACTTGGGTATAACTCACTACTTTATAGGGGTTTGCTTTAGTCTGGATTCTCAGCATACATAGGTACAACCATTCTCAGTGAATCCTAAAAGGTGAAACCGAAGGCCGAAATTTCAAAATTCTATACATCGAAAACTTGGTTTTTGTTTAAAGTTACCTATTGACAAAAGTGCAAATAATTGAATGAGCCCATTTAGACCGCTTTCAGTTCATCCATTCGCTTTGATAGAAAAAAAAAAACACGAATGTGAATGAAAACGTACACGAACATAGTAAAAATCGCCTAGTATTGTCTGAGAGCCGCATCAGCTGGTAGAATTGCAGTTGAATTTCGTTTCGGGTGTTCTTTTTGAAATCAAATATTTAAGAAATGTGTAATAATATTATAATTAGTGATGCGCAGGTAGATTTGTTATTTTATCTCGCTCTTTCTATTGTTTTTTTTATTCATAATTGGAAATAATAAACAAAACCGGGAGTGATCAGTTCCAATCACCCTTTTATTCCGGAAGTTTTTGCGATAATAATGTTTTAAATTTCATAAACTATTCCCTTACAGGGAGCTTATATTAATGTTGTGATATCAATGTTTTAAATTTCATTAACTATTCCCTTATAAGGAGCTTATATTGTAACCCGAGTGGTCTAGTAGAAGTTGGGACAATACGAGGTGTGTAAATTAAGTAATGAGCCTTTCAAGAACCTCTACATACAGTCAATCAATACTTTTACCGAGAAGTTCTTGAAAGACTTCGAAAAAGGGACATTTGTGTGAGACCATCAAGAACATCAAGAACAAGTGGGTGTTGCATCACGATCATCACTTGACACACAGCTATTTCAATAAACGAGTTTTTGGCCAGTAAAAACATTTCTGTGGCTCCTCAGCCTCCTTATTCGCCCCGACTTGAGTCCTTGTGACTTTTTTCTCTTCCCAAAGTTGAAAAATTATCTCAACGGAAATCATTTTGGAGTAATCGAAAAAATTCAAACGGCTGTAACCGACTAGCTGAAGGTTATTTCAGTACCGGAGTTCCAGCTACTATAAGGAGTGGAAAAAAACGTCTCCAGCGCTGTGTAGCTTCAGAAGGAAGTTATTTTGAAGATGACAATATTGAATTGTAATTCTTTTTGTATTAAAAATTTTTAAAGAATCAGTCTCATTACTTAATTTATACACCTCTTAGTTACCCGCTATCACGATCAGAAGAAAAAATACCGTTTTATTTGTCAATCTCGATTTCGGTTCATTATTTACAATTTTATCATTTACAAACTTACAATCTTGTAATGGCACAGCAAACGTATTTTATAACCTTCTAGCAACTTTGTCATTTTATATTTCAAGGTGAGACGATTCCAAATCTGCTATGTCCGTCCACCGTCTACCATACGGCCCGTAGAATTGATGTAAAAAAATCAGTGTTTTAGCAAACAGGTTATATGAACTTGGGGTCCACTAATTTTTATTAACTTTTAGCCAGCCCAATCTCATCACAGCATAGATGCTTTGGCCCAAAAATTGGTCAGAAACATGACAAAACGAGGTTTCTCAAAGTTTTACTGACTTAGGCAAGTGTGGCATCATATTCTCGTAATTTTGGTCGCAAAATCGGCATGGATATGTTTTAGATCCGAAGAAAATCACCCATAGCAAATCGCAATTTTCAAACCTTAAACGGACACCCCCCTCAACGGCAAGAGCGATCCCATGTTAATCAAGAAATAATAAACCACATAGAATTCCCCCGTTTTTAATATAAGCGCTCACATTTCCAGACAACTCAATAGAAAAACAGTATTAGAATTTGCCAGTAAGATCATCTTGCAGGGCAGAAACTTTTACCTCTAAGCTTATTGGATCAGATTCAGCGGTATGTTTGTTCGGGGTCGGAAAGAAAGTCTGAAAATCCATGTTGAAGGATGAGCAACGCCAGGGCAACGAGGCAAGAATTTTTAATAGAAGCACGAACGCTTCGTGTTACGAAGCCCGTGGGATCTGGCAGACAAGGAGGCGGCATCTGCAACCTTCATCTCGGATGATCATCACGACCCTTTTTTATCTTTTAGATTTTATTATCAAAAATATATTTTTCATTATTCCGCGGAAAGCTGAGGCAAAAAGGGTCGCAATCTTTGACAACTCAGTGTGGGTTTAGCCATCAAATAGTGAAGGAAAGACGCGACGACCCTTTTTTATCTTTTAGATTTTATTATAATAAATTCCGGACTCGGGCAATTTCTCAAAAATATATTTTTCATTATTCCGCGGAAAGCTGAGGCAAAAAGGGTCGCAATCTTTGACAACTCAGTGTGGGTTTAGCCATCAAATAGTGAAGGAAAGACGAGACGCTTCAATTCCCTGTGATTTTTAGCGAGTTTCCCCGGAAAATTATGTATATGGCGTTTATCGCAGGGGCATAGCACATTTCGGATAAACGTACCTTGAAGCGAAAAATGACGACATTTGTGGAGGTTTATAAATACTATTTGCTTTACTACTGTTAAGACTTATTGTTGGTATTGGAGGCTGTGCAAGTTACATTTCAGCTTTATTATAGAACGGCAGAGTAGATTTCAAAATCCGAAATTCGAGCAACATTATAGCTCAGACCATTTGCCCCTGACTTACAGAATTAAATCCCGTTTTGGTAAAATGTTTCAAAACTTGTCAGTCACGCTGGGAGACAGTGTGGATTGGTTTATACTGTCACCAATGGTGATAGAGATACAAGAATTCACTTCTTTGGATGACGAAGATCTAATGGGCTACATAAATACGGTGGAAAATGTCAGTATCTTCAGAAGAATCTCTTCCAGAAGAAATAAATACAAGTTTTAAATCAGTTTGAAAAAGTTTAAGGGAGGAATTCATAGTCGTGACTTGAGTAAATTGTTTTCCTTACTTGAGAAATAAAGAAATGTGACTACGAAATGCTTGAGGTAGCTCTGAGCCTACCTTCATTTTCGAGCTTGAGCATTTCCTTAGTCAGTGACAAAGAATAGCGCAGGTAACCACAGGGCCTCAGAGCTTCACTCAAGCATTTGCTTGCGACTAATGAGTGATTATGAATTCAGCCCTTAATCCTCTATAGAAAACAGGAGATGGTTTGAGAACAATCATTGTTTCAATATTTGGCGGTTGAGCGTTAACTCAAATAGCAGTACAAGGGCTTGACACCAAGTAAGCTAGAATTGAACCCGGGGATTATGGGCGTTGAAATGATCGATTTATTTGCTTTTGCTAACCGTTATTTTCTATAACTAGTATCCTATTAGCGCATTTTTAATTGCCTTGAGTGTTGACAGCCATTTTAAGGTTGTCACTGTCGTGTAAGTCATAAGCCGCAGGCGCCAATTCAAAACCACGAATTGTGTAAAGCTCCTGACGGATTAAACTTTTTTTCGCGAAATGATAACGTCGATAGTCTTAATTTGACTCTTACAATGGAAAATTTATTTTAAAAAATCGCTTTTTTAACCGGACAACTCACAATTGGGCAAACGCCTTAGCTCTATGTCGGTATAATTTGTCGGAATTGTTTAATTTGTCAGAAAGATATTTTTTTAACTAACTTGTCTTGCGAAACGAACCGAAGCGGAACGAAAAATGTGTACACTAAGGATTTTTTTGAAAAGAAAATGTGGTAGATTTACTTATTTATTTACTTTGAATCGAATGGTGACATACCCAGCCCTCTTGGGCTATCTAATTCGTGAACTGGAGTTTTCGGACCTCGATGAATCATCCGTGAGGCTCTCCCGTAAAAAAACCCAAAATCGCTCGGCTCTAAACAAAAACGGGAAAAAAAAGAAAAAATCCTTTAAAACAAAATCTGTCTCCTCAATCCCCCTCTCCCCCTTCCCCGAAGACAACTGGGAAGAAGAATGGAACGGGGGTGACTCGTAGGGTTTTCTCTACCTCCGTGATTTATCAAATCACTTTTAATTGATGCGACTTGGAGAGGGGACCCCTGCAGGTGCCCTGACCCGTGGGCCACCATAAATTACGTTCCCCAAAGGACAATCCTGCCTTCCCCACCCAGCTCCAACCTACCAGCCCTCCTCCAAGTTTATTGTCTCACGGGTTCAACTTAAGTACATTTTTTTGTTTGTCTCCTCTCTCCGTCGTACGTACCTTTTTTTCCCTTGTTCCTTCCTTATTTACAACATTCCCTTTACTTCCATCTTCATCACTTTATGCCCGTTCCCATCGCGTATGACACGTTGGCAATGCTTGGTCTTCCTGTTGAGCTGTGGTTTGATGTTGCCTTTGGGTCATGTTTATTTGTTCAAGTGGTTGACTTTCCTGCTCTCTCGAAATTCCCATTGTTATTAGTTGTTAGTGTGTTGCTGTTAGCGAATTTCCGTAACAAATAAAAGTACTGCAATGTCTCTAAAAATTTTAAAATACAAGTATTCAAACATCTTCTTCATCTAAATCCCTGCTGTACTTCCTGTACACCAGTGACTTACCACAAGTAGAGCAAAGCAAAACAGCAACATTTGCAGACGACACTGCAGTCCTGGCAGTGGGTGAAAACAACAATGAATCAATTTCCATTATAAATCCCTCTCTAAAATAAATATCTGGACATCAAAATGGAGGATCAGATTGAATGAGGCCAAGTAAGTGTACGTTGACTTTACCAATCGGAAAATCAATCACATCCCTACTTTCCTCAACAACGTGTTAATTCCCTACGCGAATTAAGCCAAATATCTGGGGACGACGCTTGACGCTAATCTCAGGTGGAAAGAACACGTCAAAAAAAAAAAGAAATCTGAACTGGTTAATCGGCCGGAGATCCACCATGACCATTGGTAACAAGCTGCTATTGTACAATCAAGTACTAAAGCCAGTTTGGGAGTATGGAGCGCAGTTGTGGGGCTGCACAGCTCCAACCAGATAATACAACGTTTCCAGAACACCGTTTTACGATGTATCACGGATGCACCGTGGTATTTCCGAAACGATGCCCTCCACCGTGAACTTCGAGTTGACACCGTGGATGAAGTTATTAAAAAGCGAGCTACTCACCTTAACAAGACTCAAATATCATGTAAATGAGGAAGCTGACAAGCTTCTGAATGTACAAGATGTTACTCGTCGCCTTAAGCGAGTAAAACCACATAAACATGTGTAGGAAGTGATTGTGGAAGTTGAAGAGACATGGGACTAAGTTGTGTACCTTAACCCTGAAACATTTATACAGCCTTAATCCATAAATATTACATTATTTTATCATTACATTATCTGGGGGAACAGGCTGACCATTTTATCATTAGCTGGGGGAAGGCATCAGTCTTTTGGCTTTGTTTTACTTTCAGTGGGAGTACCGATTTGCCCGGTGCCCAATGATTAGGGCAAAAATCCTATCAAGTGTTGTATACCTGTCCTGTCGTTGGACAGTTCACCTCTGATCTCGATATCACGTGAATCCAAATCGCTCCCAACCCAAGGGCGTGAGGCAATGGGAAGCCGCGAGCGAAATCGTCAGACCTAGTTCCGATCCTCTCTAGAGGACGGCTGGCGACGTCCGCGACACCTCCGGGTGAAATATATATAAAATAGTAAAATAAGTCAAATTAATATTGTTAATGAGTTTACTCGGTGCAATAAAAGAGTTTTACAACAAAAGCTAAATCAATGTGGTTTTAAAATTCTTTGCACTAGCTAAAATTTATATTTCTGCAATTTTGATGACTTTGCAACGCACCCGCTCCTCACTCAACGGGATACGCGCGCTCGGAAAATTCAATTGATTTTTCCAATTTTCATGAAATAGAGCGTCCGAATCTACGATAGAAAGTGGGAGTTCCCATCGGAAAACGTACCTTTTTTTCCTAGTTTCGTCTTATTTACAACATTGTTCCATCCATGCACATCCATCATCATCACTATATGAGCGTTCCCATCACGTACGAGATGTTGCATACTTTCGAGCGAGTTATAGTTATCGGGGCCCCTGAAAAACTATGGTGGAATTGCTAAACACCATTTTCTTTAGACGGATTTTTGAGGAAAATAAATATATTGCATTGGGTCAAAATGTTTAACTAAACATATCAAACCAGAATCCGTTTTGAGCCGTTCTGAAGCAACGCTGGATTTTATCACTTTTCAAAGAGTATATTAACGTAAGATTCCTTTTTATACACATACAGGGTATTCCGCACTCGATGTAAACAATATTTTGGACAAACATAGACCGAAAATGGAGCGAAACGCCGCAAACAGTACTTATCTATCTAAATCTCATTCCGATTCCAAGATATGATTTTATGAATTTTTCAATGAAAACCTCGTTTTTGCCATAAAAACCCGCATTTCTTAATTTAGAACTGACTTTTTACTACTTTTGTTCACATTTTTGGATGCAAAGTTAAAATTTCTTCAAGTCAAAAACTTGAACTCCTAATTTCAAACGTTTAACATTTAAACAAAATCAAGTTTCTGAAAATCCTTAAAACTTTTACTTAATTTCAAAAAAACGCACTGTAAGCTGTCACATTTCATGAAAACTTGCAAATTTAATCATCTTTCTTATGGTGCGGTAACTTTGAGACTCCCCATCGATTTTAAGGAGAAATTTTGGTTTGAAGGGGAAGCGTTGGCCAAGTTTCAATACAGCTAACGAGGAACCCCAGAGACAGAAGGAGCAAAAGTTCAAACGGTATAAATAATTTATTTAGAATTTAGAATTATTAGAAAAATAGTCGGAGAAATTTTACAAAACAGTAGAAAACATCAACTCTGCAATTTCATATCAATTTCGTGTATGAACTTAAGTTTGCAAGCTAAAAACATAGGGAATTTCATGGTGCTTTATGATGCTTCATAACCACTTGGTACATGAAAAAATGTTGCGTAAAAATATTTTGTCCTATTTATAAACCATTTTAGACTTTAGAAACAATTTTCCGGACTCATATTTTTTAAATGTATGCCGTTCAAACTGTTCCTACTTATATTCGCGGGATACCTCCTTTGCTGTCTTGGAAGGTGTCCGACATTTTTGCGCCTTCAAACTGGAATTTCTACATAACACCAATTCATAAATTCGTGAGCAAGATGTCCCCCATTCAACACATGTGTTTATTATTTGTCGAATAATGCGTGATGTCACTTTTTGGTTCAGACATTGCTATTGGAGAATTTCTACCGATGTAAAATCTTTCCCAGTAAATCATACTTCCAAAATTACAGGGAAATGACATCGCACTTGCTTGACAGTAAAAATCCCGAAAAAACAAGTTTTCCGCCCATAGCGTTTGTGCGTGTGCCGCGATGGCCAGAAGTTTGCCCATTTACTCAGATTTGAAATCTGCGAACCTTGAAACGTAAATGGACGAAATCTGGCTGGGCTGTCAAAAATGTTTGCTACACCGTCACAAAGGCTTGTTAATGAAAAAAAGAAACGTATTTACATGAATATATGTTGTTTAAAAATCCTCCAGTTTGCTTGAATAGCAGAACATTATTTAGGAGTTAAAACCACATCTTAAGGCGCTCTAATTTCAGAAAACAATTGGCTTAAAATGAATATAATAATAAAAAATTATGCGTATATTTATGTATACGGAAATTTGCTCCCTTGGGCCTGGCTTTTTTACCAGAAAATCGTCTGGACGAAATACTTCTCAGCATCAATCATATGTCGAACCTCGTGCTAAGGATTAAAAAAGAACTAGTTTCGTAAAAGGAGCGACAACCAAAATAAAACGGCGGAGGAATAAAAATAAACGCCGAAACATCGGAAGAACCAACGTCGGAAGCGTTTCAAAAGAAGTGGAAACGAAATGTATCCCCGCCGAGGAAGTTAATTCGCCGATTTATTGGGGACTTTATCCGTTATCTACGCGTGTATCTTGTTTTTAAGAGGCCTGTGTGTTGGAGGAGGAACAGAGAGTTATACAAATAAAAAATAAATGAATAAATAATAACAAAACGAAAAATAAGATGAGACAAAAAAATCAGGTTTTACCGGGTTGTGAGTTTTGTTGTCCGCGTGTTGGTGTTGGGGAGAACAGATGTGAGATCGCCGCAGAAATACCGGAGCTCCTCAGTGTCTCTCAATTTTTTTTTTACTCCTGATAGACTTAACTTCTCAAAATCTTTGCACGGTGATACAAATTACGAAGATTGTGATATTATTCTATCGTTTAAAAGAGGTTCTTAGGCATTCAATACTAGTAATATGTAATACAAAAGTGTTTCCCAGAGTAATGGAAGTGCTTCGCCTAATAATACGGCTCAAAAACCGTGATTTAATAAGGTAGTTCGACGTTAATTCCAAAAATCAATTCAAAATACTATGACAAAAGAATTTGGAAAAAAGCACATTGAGAAGTAAGCACTAAATATACCTGACCAGGAATAATTGTGTTGACTCGGAAATACTGAATATAAGCCGGTCGAAAATATAAAGAGTCCCAATCGTTTTATTGACATTGATGATGATCGAGGAGATGTGAATAATGCCAGAGAATCATGTCAGCAGACCCTCCAAGGATTAATAAGTCAAAATAAAATTATTTTGAGGTATAATTGTTATATAACAGAAAATTTAATCATAGAAAATTGTGTTTCCCTTCACCAAATTGGATTTTTTTTCTGTTTTCATCCAATTTTATCTGCTACTTATGATTGGATAAATTAGCAAGGGACCAGGTTGGGACTGGAATTGTTTTTCTCTATACCAGATAACTAATCGAACAAGGCTCCTCCCGAATCTCGGCAAGATCTTTTCGGATACAATAACTGTTTTATTATCACGTCGATTATAAGTTTCAGGCTTGGAAATGTCACCCACCCGGCGTGGATCTCAAAAAATCTTCAAAGTATTTCGAAAAAATTGTGGTTACGTTCACTTACTCCCATGCAACGAGTCCATGTCGTTGAAGGCCGGAAAAGTGCAAGTCAGAGGTCTCAAGAACGAATAATTGCACAAAAATAACTGAGATGACTCTGTCACGTTTGTGCGTTCTATGCCTTATTGACTACAGCAGTTTTTCCACTGCACCCAAGAACTCATTAGCTTGTTAGTAAACAACGTATACCAAAAGAAAAGGAATTCGAATTGTTTTCTTTCAATGTTGATCAGATTTTTTTGCAATTTGTAACACCGTGCTTCTACCGAAAATTGAAAGGAGGCTCATGTAATCAACTCATTTTGGCGTAAGCACCCGCTCTAAAGTAATACCATAATAAAATAAAAGTTCCAGTTATGCAGGATGATAGAATGAGCGAAAACTCCAAATTCATCGTAATCCGTTCAATTTTGATTAAGTTGAAGTTTGCAAACTTTGTACGTAAAGATATTGAAAATTATAAATCGCATTTATTTGCAAATTCGAATAAGAAATAAACTTGAATAATATTATTCCATTATCACAGTAGTTTTGGATTTTTGACAAATTTCTAAGAAATTGAATTTAGAATTTTAAACAATTTAATCGATTTTTTAGGACGTTTTAAATGAATTTCGGAACATTTAAGTTAGAACTTTAGAATGACCTAGTTTGTACCTTTCTTAATCGTCTAGCGTACGGGTTACGTTTAGTTTGGTGATAAAGACGCGAGCATAGCGAATATGATGATTATGAAAGATGTCCAGATGCACTATGTATTAAATTAAGTTGAGGAAATCAAATATCTTTGCCTGTATGCACATATAAAACGTTAAAAGAAATCATTCCAGAATGCCTAAACTAGAGTCAATGCTGACCATACCGATGTTCTCACAAAGGTTTTGTAACATACCACCACAACGTTTGGGACCACCACTTTTTTCGCCTACTATGTCGTCAAAACGAGAAAACAAGAAAATTGGGATTTAAAAAATTGAAATTTATACCCGTTTTCAACATTTTTACCATTAAAACGAGATTTCCCAAGTCGATGAGCTCGAACTGGAACACATCTCAATCGATTCGACGTCCACAACTAGTTGGAAGTGATTGCTTGTGTCATCATGAGGCTCGGGAGTCACTTGATATTTGACAATAGTAAACATTGATTCACAGCGGTTCCTCAAAACGTCGGTTTACAGCTGAAATGTTAATTTAACGCATTATCCCTCAAGATGAGGGTGATAACGTAACCAACAACCGTTTCTGTTTTCGCTGTATTCCCGCTTTTGTTCAATTACTGCTCGGTTCATTTTACTACACATTTTGATTGCTTCCTCGTTTTCTGTTTTTGTCCATATTGTTGTTGTTATATTATCATGTCTAATTTTTGTTACCAACATGTACACCGACTAGTCATGAACGTAGAAGCGGGGGCTTCGAATTAGCGAAAATGTAAACCGAAGCTTGAGTGGATATTAACATAAATTCTAGTGCCTCATCACGAAATCAATATCGTCGAGCTCGAAATACGGCGTTCTCACAAATCCATTGTGGAAGGGAGATAATAAAATCTGCATGAAATTAGTCTAAAGTACCTAAAAATGGTCCAGTCATGCCTGTGTAGCTAATTTGTTTTTGGTTTATTATTCAATAATAAACCATTGTAATCGCTCTGTAGAATCCGAATCTGCAATACAAATTTTTCCGTCCGTCCGCCGTACGCACGATTTCTCCCAAACGACTGGAGCAAAAAATCTGAAATTTTTAGGAAAAATCAACATTGGTCCGACAACGCCCGAATTCTTTAGCCAGCACTTAATTTAAAGTGCCCTTTAAGGGTTGTCAAAGTTTTGTAAAATCCCTAAAAACCTCATTTCAGGAGATAAGCGTAGAGCACTTAAATCGGTTCTCAACCAAAATACCTATTTGGATTGATCAGTTGTTCATATTTGTGTTCCTCCTGAAATTCAATAATCGTTCTATCACCTGTGAAACACGCACACACCAAAACTTAGTAGAAATTCAAATCATGAACGCAAGCCAATTGAATAATAAACCCCAGTGAAAGATTTGCAGCGTTTTTACGACAAATAGGCCAAAATAACCGATGCACAAATACCTCGTTAGATAGGGAAAACTAACGGAAAATAGCACAAATAGCGCAATGAACAGAAATGCAGGAATGAAAACAAAGATGGCGAAAAAACTAGTATTAATCATTGTTTAGACACAAACCACCGAAATGTTGGTTGGTTTTGATCGTTGATTTATTTGTATAATTGATTCATCTCTATCGGCGTCGGTCAAACCGAATGTCGTTGTTCAATAGCTGAACTTTATTGAGTAAACGTGGATTACAACTTTAGTGAAAGCGGCCCTTAATCTGTTACATTAATTCGTTAATCAGAAGAATTTAAAGTCGGCTGTGAGTTCCCTTCTCAACCAAGAGCCTAAAAATATAATTTCAGCGACGGAGGCTCGCTTGGAATTCGATTTTTAATCATTTATTTATCTCGTGGTCCCTCCATCGTAAAATGCAGGTCACAAAAAAGTCCTGTTAACAACCCAGATTGAATCACCCACACAAAAATCAACATTTATTAGTTCCCCCAGAAGTTGAAGGGTCTGGTCTAGGTGTCTTCTGACGAATTTTATTGTCCTTGGGACAGAAAAAATAAGTCGCTTTTTTTCTTGTTTTATTTGAAGAGGGAATTCTACATTTTTTTGTTCCTACCTCAACGTACGTTGCTGTGGGAAGGACCGACAAAAAAGTCGTGATGTACAAGGGCTGTTTCTGTCATGCTGGAAATCTAGTAATTGTCAACTGAAATCTTTCTGTAGAGCCCTAGAAAACTAGGTATGTCATGTCAGGAGGTTGTTAAAATCGTGATTTTTCAGGTCAAACCACGAGCGACTCAGATTTTCCGGCAAAAAGCGCGATGAATATTAATATTTTCAGAAATACTGTTGTGACACAGCTCACGTGATGATTTTGATTTGAATTACAAAAACGTTAGCCTAATCGTACATCCATTAGTTGCGGACAATAAAGTAAGTAAGAAAGTCAAAAATACAGGTCGAGATAAATCGTGTACAAATTACAAAACCAAACCATTATGTACAGAAATGTTTAGAAAAACCCAAGAAGATTGAGTATTACACAAGGTTTTCATTTCTGTTTTGGGTAGCCCTGTTCTCTACCTCATAGATGAACTGTGGACAAACCTGGCAGAACCTGGATTCGAAATTAACCACTATCCACTATTTTAATATCTTTACATTACTTTAGTACTAAGAAGAGGGGGAAGGTAGAGTTTGGTAACATTGAAAATGTTTAAAATAGAGTCATTTCTTGTTATTCCGACGTATGTACTATTGAATAACGTCATTTTTCACTTCCTAATATTGGTTATTAGTACTGAACGTATGTATAGGAAATTAACCACTACCCACTATTTAATATCTTTACATTACTTTAGTACTAAGAAGAGGGGGATGGTAGAGTTTGGTAACAATGAAATTTTTTTAAATAGAGTCATTTCTTGTTATTCCGACGTTTGTACTATTGAATAACGTCATTTTTCACTTCCTAATATTGGTTATTAGTACTGAACGTATGTATAGGAAATTAACCACTACCCACTATTTTAATATCTTTACATTGCTTTAGTACTAAGAAGAGGGGGAAGGTAGAGTTTGGTAACATTGAAAATGTTTAAAATAGAGTCATTTCTTGTTATTCCGACGTATGTACTATTGAATAACGTCATTTTTCACTTCCCAATATTGGTTATTAGTACTGAACGTGTGTATACCACTTCAACGTACATAAAAGACGTTTAGAGAAATAATGTAACCTAAGAATTTTTTGGCTTCTCAATCTAAACTTTCGGCGACTCAATTTCGACTTCTGGCATACCACTTCGAGCTTTTGGCATATCAATTTATACTTTTTACAAACCCAACTAATACAACATTCCACCCCATATAATGATCAATAAATGCTTTTTTTTCTATCTCCCCCTAATAAAACCAGATTGATGTAATCTAAGAAGAAAACAAATCTAAGGTACATTGTCTAAAAATAGTGTTCGTAGAGTTAAATTGAATCCTCTCTGCATATGAAGACACGTCATGATTCTGGTCGAGGGATGATTTTTGAGGCGAATTCAGTAAACATTGGTACTGTAGTTTCAGAGAAAACCCAGGTGGGTGACATACTCACGGCAGACTTTACCATGAAATAAGCTTTTACCGACCTAATAGCCAGAAAATGACATATCAGAGTGTCCGAAAAATGTCGGATGACGTCATTTTAACATTGTGTTATTTTAGCGGGTTTCACTTCCTCCAGTAATGGAAAGTAACACACTCACATTTATGTTCACTCACAAGCGTTCTGAGGTGAACATTGAGACTGATCGTTCAACTAAATATATTTATCACCCTTTAAGCTGACTTTAGTATCCCCACACAGTGAAAATTAATGACCATTTCTCAGAAATATTAAGAACACTGACTCAATACTCAATGTATTTCTTATCCTTTCTCACCATTTAGCCGGTTTTCTTTTCCTAACAGAGTGGACGGCAAAAAATAATTCACACAGTAATGTAAATCGGATTTTCTCAGCTCGATGAAGGTTCATTATTGGAAGAGACAAACCACTAACTAATTTAGGGACCGTGAAGAAACTTTAAACGTATTTCTAATTGAATTGAACATAATTATCCTATTTCTATTGAAAATAAAATAGCCATTACCTCTAAAGGCTTTTACAAGCTCCATTGGATTCTCACCGTCATTGTAAATCTCGCAAGCGCTTGGTGACCAAACAAGAAAAGAAATGACCCAAGAAATTCGCATTGAATTGGTGTAAGCGGCCTTCTGCATTTCGAAGTTCTTTGACAAAAAACCGTTTTTGAATGCAGGAATCGCTCCAGTGATCTCATTTCGAGACACAAGCGGCACTTCCTAGGGGACAAATCTTTCTATTATGACCGTCGGAAACTACGTTACCATATGCCGGTAACGATCCCCCAGGTATAGCGTTTCAGAGGGCCGCCCGCCCCTTCCAAACAGGATTTGCGGTTTTTTGTTGTTCCTAGTATCGCATTTTGGAGTCGAATTCTCGAACGAAAATCGAGAAAAGGCGATTTCGAGGGCATCCCTCGACATCGGCAAACAGATTTTCCCTCTAAGCCCATACACCTTTGGGCATAATCTTGAGTACAATGCCCTTCGAGAGGTTCTCCACTTTTTTTTTATTTTAAATCCTTAAAAGGATTTAAAATCAAGTTAGACCGAGCGGAAATTGCGTAAAACTATTATAAGCTTGTGAAGGACACGGAGGGGTTGGGGTTAATTTTTTATTTTAACTCCTTCGGAAGTGTTACAAATTAAGGGCGGCGAGGTAATAGGGGAAGGGTTTTAATCGAAATTGTTTGATTAGGACGCCCGGGGGGAAGAAACGAGAGGCATATGGTGAGTTAAATATCAACGGTTGGTAGGAAGTGAAATTTTTTTCTTTAGGTACCATCCGTAATACCTGAAAGAAAACATCTGGTTTGAAGCGTCGCACAATGGTGGTTGACAAAATCGTTAAAAAGCGCTTAAAGCCCAATTTTTTTAAAAATATCTTTCCCCACTCTGTCTGCATCAAATATGCGTTTACAACCTCCCTAGAATGTCATTCCTTGGATTTCCGGGGCAATAAATTGTTTGAAGGCCGTCAATAATGATTGACTCAATAATATAAACGCGTTAATAACGAAAATTGTAGAAATTTGAAAAATGCTCATGTAGAACAATGTTATCATTTTTCAATTTCTTACCGGGGTTTATAGTAGCAAATTTTGGTGAATTATTTTCATTTCAGTTCAATTGTTCATTCGTTCTCCGTTATGGTTTATTATTCAATAATAAACCATTGTAATCGCTCTTGAAAAAAAAAAAAAAAAAAAAAAAAAAATTCTAACCCCCCTGAAAATTTTGTGGTTTACGTTTCAAAGGGTGTAGAATCCGAATCTGCAATACAAATTTTTCCGTCCGTCCGCCGTACGCCGTACGCACGATTTCTCCCAAACGGCTGAAGCAAAAAAGCTGAAATTTTCAGGAAAAATCCACGTTGGTCCGGCGACGCCCCAATTCTTGAGCCAGCACTCTCACTTAATTTAAAGTGCCCTTTAAGGGTTGTCAAAGTTTTGTAAAATCCCTAAAAACCTAAAAAAAAAGTCAAGGCGGCCTAAATTTGTACTCTTTTTGAAGAACAATCCACGAGGAATCGAATGATCCCCTCCCCAGGTCCGTAGGTCAAACCATCCCCGATCTATGGCCCGATTTATGGTGCCAACATTCGCGTTATTTTGGTTTATTATTGTTTTTGTGTTGATATCAGTAACCTAGTGACGTAGTGATGTAGTAATGTGGATACTGGAGTGAACTCCTAAAAGGCTTTGTAGCCGATACACGGGTTGAAACATTCTGATAACCATTAAAAAAAAAATTTTTTTAAACGCTGCAAATTCTTTCACTGGGGTTTATTATTCAATTGGCTTGCTTTCATGATTTGAATTTATACCAAGCTTTGGAGTATGTGTGTTTCACAGGTGATAGAGCGATTATTGAATTTCAGGAGATACGCATAAAGCACGTAAATCTGTTCTCGACCAAAATACCTATTTGGATTGATCAGTTGATCATATTTGTGTGCCTCCTGAAATTCAATAATCGCTCTATCACCTGTGAAACACGCACACTCCAATGCTTAGTATAAATTCAAATCATGAAAGCAAGCCAATTGAATAATAAACCCCAGTGAAAGAACTTGCAGCGTTTTTCTCTCTCTCCGAAATAGACACCACGTGGGGCTAGTTGGCCCTAGCTTTTAGCAAGATACACACGCATCGGCTAAAAACTGTGGGAAAATGAGAAACAAAGTTACTTTTCGGCGTTTATAGCATTTTCAGGTCAAATTGAAGGCTTTCCATTTCAAATCGGAGGTTTTACATTTTAAATTGGGGTTTAACGTGGAATATCTACCCCCCCTACTCACCCAACTTGAATCCGGTGGAGCACTGCTTTTCAAAAATCAAGTTAACAGCAAGACAAATCCTCAGTGAGCCCCAAACAAACCAGGACCTATGTGACAAGATAACCCGAAGCGTTACCACTGTCACCACATCGGATTGCACGAATTATGTGATGAGAATGATGATAGACCTGACAGCTGCTGCTGCAGGGAGAGACTTGCGTTGAAAAATTTGTTAGTTCTTTTCCGTTCATTATGTTCATTCTTACTTGTTGAATGTACGTTTCACTCGTTAATTTGTTGTTACCGCTTTCCCAGAATTATTAGATCATGTATTTCTGTGATCCACCAAATTGAAACGTAAAACCTCCAATTTGACATGAAAATGCTATATACTGGCATAGAGAAATGGGGTTTAATTTTAAAGTAAATTTGGATGACAAATTGACTGGCGTAAGCTTCAGACTAGTTGAAATTCAACCAAATAATCGCAACTCCTGAACCTAAAAGTAAAAGTGAACACATTATTGAAAATAATAATAATTCTAAGAAACCCTTTTGTTGAAATTGGCAGTTCTTTTTTTAATTGTAGTAGTCGTATCAGTAACTCCTTTTTCTACGAGAATTCCCCGAAGCAACTACTCGTCTAACTGGTATGAGAAGAAAGGGGACAGAGAATGTGCCTGACAGATTAACACTGCTTTTCAGCGATCTTCGAATTTTCAGTTTTTAACCAGGAACGCAGGTCATCTACCTCACCTTGAATCATCTCGGGTTAAATTGACGAAATTCATCTGTCACGAAATTTGAAATTGTCGATCTGAGGTCTTTTCGACGATCCTCGAACTCGGTCCCTTGTTTTTACAAGACCTCAGGCAGCTGATAGGAGCCCCGCCCCCTCACGTACAGCCCCAACTATAAATAACAAATCGATATTGAGAACCCTCCGATGGAACCAAAGAACTCTTCCATCCAACGTTGTAATTAACTCGATCCAAAAAACCTTTAAATTCTTTCTTTTTTTCGTTATTTTATTCTATTTTTATTATTATGATTTTTTTTTTTTTTAGTTTTACAACCTCGCGTCTCCTATAATTACAAACTGTGTACTCCGCCTTCTTTTCGAAAAAATATCGAAACTGTTTCTTAAACCTCGTCCATTTTTTTAAAAAGGCTCTCGGAGAGTTGACTGCCACTGGCAGGGGATAGGGGGAGGGTTAAACAATTTTTTCGATTATTAGAAGCGTGAGAAATCGAA
Organism: Creontiades dilutus; assembly: GCA_031894815.1. Lineage (NCBI taxonomy): Eukaryota > Metazoa > Arthropoda > Insecta > Hemiptera > Miridae > Creontiades > Creontiades dilutus. The sequence goes on along the minus strand of JAVIWC010002734.1, from coordinate 14,963 downwards.
GATTGGTATCAGAAACGAGGTGGTGATTTTGACCTTATATATATATATGAATATTACACCCACCCCTGGTCGATTTATGGGATCGCTCCAGAAGGGTTGCGTAAAAATATGTTCAAAATAAAGGGGAAAATCACTAATTTAATATTGATAGCTGATGTGTGATTTATACTTCGGAGGCGATAGGGAACGATTTATTCTTCGTGTTAGGTTGTTGGACGTTTATGGGATCACGGCGTCGGCTGACACGATTTCGTACGGGTTTTCATATCTGCCTAGAATACGTGCCCAACAAACGGTAGGTAGAAGGGAAAGTAATCTTATCCTCTACAAAACGGCTTCGGTAATATTTCCGAACATCAGAATGACGAACGAATGAACGGTGTTACGTACAAATCGGCCAGACACCAGAATAATGTTTTGAGAAAATCGCGATGAAAGTTGTTGAATGCTTTTCCAGCAGTGGCGAGTGCAGTTATTCAATATAATATCGCTGAGACTCTGACTCATTCAATATTTTCACTTCCTATTTACAATCCGTTTCTTAATCAGTTTTTGGCTGATTACGAATGGAATGTTACACTACATCAACATGAGGCGTGGAATGTCAGCTATAGGTACTGCTAGCTTGGAATAAAAATTATAATAAAGGAATTTCAACGAGTCCAACAGTTTTGCGACTTAAACTCGCCATTGAGTTAATCTGAAATCGCATAGTTTATGTCCTGTACTGAGCAAAAATGGGTAAAAATGCTTAACATTTAAAAAATCCAAAATCTTTGTTTGAGCAGAAGGCAATAATTTACATGGTTTTTCCACAGTAACATTGGTAGTGGGATTTTTTTCCCCTTTAAAAGTGCCTAAATTTCAACTTCAAACATAAATGTAAAATGATAATTTTGAAAAATTCGCTCCTACTATCACGCTGCATGGCTGGAACTTTTCATGCTTTTCTGACAATTTAAGGAAAAATTAAGTGAAAGTTCAAATTTTTTGACGTTTTGAAATTGAAATGGCAGCCTGTGCTCATGTTTATTTTGCATTCCTTGCAAGTGAATGAAATATGAAAACCACAGGGGAAGATCGGCACCAAGTCAATTTTTTGCGAAAAGTATGTTATGACGGTTTTTTTAATAGATTTTTTCTCGACGGACTCTATGATGACAACCAAACAGGGCAAAAACGATTCCGTATAGGAAGAAAATGCGAGAAGCGAAGCACCGTGCAGGGGAAGACATTGTCATCTAACGTGAAACTATTTTGTTCTTGTTCGCAAAAATCGTTGTGCTTTTGTACAACGAGCAATGGATCTCAGCAATCTCAACTCAAAGAGAACCAAAAAGAAAACGTATTAAAGAACCGGGAAAACTCAGGAATAAGTCTGAGAAGCAGACAAACAAGGAGAAGCTTGGGGAAAAAGAATTTCGGTTCCTAGGAAGAGCTTTCAAAAAGATTTACCAACCTCAAGAGAAAATTACCAGGACTTGCTACATCTGATGCAGTTCTGCAGTTCCAGCGCTCAGTCCTATTTCAAGAAGTTGAAGATGAAAAAATGAAAATATCTTTCAGGGTTTTTTTGTGTGTTTTTGTTATTAGAACAGAGGGATCTTTTTTTTTTATTCTTTTTACAAACATCAGTTTTCTTCAGGACCAATGTTAATGTCCTTGATTAAATGGTTATTTAGTTAGACTTCATAGTGACAGAATTTTTGAAAATACCAAATTCCCGATGAAGTGAGAAATCTGATGGCAGGATACTATTAATGAAACCCGCAGCGCACGGACATGGAGCGTTTTCCCCTGTACATAAGGGCCCCTGCAAATGTTTACAGCGATATGGAGTTTTGAAATACTTTTTTCAATAGTTGTGAATATACCACTGCATTCAACAGTACTCAAAGATTCGGATCCCATTTTCAGAAAAATTTATCAACCAAATTTGAACTAATATTGGGTTTTGCCAGAAAAAACGAGTTCCTGAAAAATGAACGAAATGGGACATGGTGCGTTCTTCCCCCGTGGTCTTCATATGTTGTGTTTATTTCCAAATAAATGATTTTTATTATTATTGTTATTATTGAAACCATAGTCTGTACTAAAAATTATTTGTCACCGGAATGGGACCGCGCTAGATTCCCGCCTGAGGAGTGCACGGCTCTGAACAGTTGTAGTCGTAGTGACCTTTGGTTTCTCTTTCTCTTTCTCAAAACGAATAAGCAACGCATAAGCCAGGTAGGCAGTTGTCGCATAAGCAATAAACCACGATACATTGGGATTCCGTCGCGGAGGGCATTTTACTTCCCTTCCCTCGCCCTTCGTCGCGGCGGGTCCCGGACATAAATCCCGGTTTCGCGCTCGACCCCGGTGCGATACGGGAGGAGGGGGAGATCCGCCGCCCATAAATCCACCGAGTGGCGAAATATTTGTTTTTGCCTTCTATCGGGGAGGAGCGACGCGATGCGTCTTTCGCGAGATCCCCCCCATCCCGCTCTTTTTCTTGGTTGACACAGCCACGTCCGCTCCCTTTCGTGGTTAAGAACGAACCCTCCCACCACTTCATACCCCTTCGTGGGTAACACATTCCACCATCCTTCCTGGATTACAAAATCAACTTAACAACAAAAAATGAGTTAGACACAGAATTTTATGTATCTTTTTCTGCCGAATTTTCAGCATGGAACATGCTTTAGCCTTGGACTAACTACCCGAAAAATGTTACGCAGGATGGGAGACGCGGAAGTGTCTCACGTACCAGAGCGCCAGGAGCGACCAGGAGCTAAGTGGAATGAACCTAATCGACGGGTCAATGATCCGACAGATTGATGATCAGGGTCAACCACCCGTCGAGCCAACGATTAAAGATATTAACGGTCCGTTTAACCAATAGTTGGTCAATTATTATATTGAGGCTATAGTACCGACCACTAGAAGACCTTTGTAAGGCGCTTGTCCTTCCTAAGCTGGAGTACACCTCAACGATATGGTCTCCTTATTATACAGTACACAAATATCAACTTGAGCGAGTTCAAAATAAGTTGCTGCGGTATATTGCACTTAAGCTTGGAATATCTTCGGAAACCGTTGACTATCCATCACTCCTCAGGACCTGCATACTCCAACCCCTGGAAGTGCGGCGTGGCATGGCTGACCTGTCATTTCTCCTCAAGCTCTTAAATGGCCGTATCGACTGCCCTCCGTTGCTGGCGCAAATTCGACTCTCCATCCCTCGCATCTCAAGCCGTCAGCCTGAAAATTTCCACGCCCCTTTCTCACTGACCAACTATCTTCTAAATCGACCACTGCACCGCGTCCCCCGTTCTGCTAACCTCTTCTTAAATCTGCATCCTGATCTTGATTATTTCAATAGTCTCTCCCGTTTTGTTTTGACTATTATATCCATTCCAATCCAATCGCTCTACTAACTTCATAAGTCACTGTTATGTTTTTATTGTTATACTATATTATTATGTTATACTATTACCGTTATATTACTGCTGTTTCTGGTAAAATTGTTCTCTTTCATGTTGTTTTTTTTTTTTAAATTGGAAAATTCTTGTGGACACAGAATTTCAACTTTTGTTATGCTGTTCAAGACTAATGAATATCCATGGTCCCCTATGCATATCTTCGGGACCTATAAGTTTTTATCTACTTCAGAGATCTGACAAAGAGATATCTGATAATAATAAACGTATTTGTACAATTAGCACCGTTTAAAAAAATTAAAATCCCCATTTTTTATGCAGATTTGGATTCTAAGCTTTGTATTTTTCTTCTTTTTTTTTTTATTCACAACGTGCTCAGCGAGAGCTCCCAAATGAGCAACCTCGCCCACCTTAGCAAAAATCGTTATTCTTGAACTAAAAATAATTATTTGATTTTAATCTGCATGTTTTTCTTCAGCAGTGGGCAAAGTGCTCATATTTGATATCCTACGACAATTACACGCAGATGTAGAAGGAAAACAAAATGTATTGTCGGCCCAAAAATAACGATTTTAGCAGGGGCGCGATGCGCACAAATGTTGCTGAATAGTACACCAACAAATAGGGGTGGTTATTTTGAAACTTTTTTTGCATGCATTTTTACGGATTGCAAGAGAAGGGGGTGAACCAATCTTATTCTTTTAGTGTTCTAGAGTCAAAATCTCTATGAAGCAATTATGTTGGATTTTCTTTGTTGACAAATCATCTAAAACTGGTTTGTTTTTCCCCGTTACTGTTGCAGTCGTTGCAGAGCGCGGCGCGGAGAGCCGGCACGAGCTGCGCCAACTGTAAAACCACCACCACGACGTTGTGGAGGCGGAATCAAAATGGCGAACCCGTCTGCAACGCGTGCGGACTCTACTACAAACTCCACAATGTGAGCTTTTATTTATTTACTCTCATTATTATCATTTTACATCTAATTGAATCCCCCATCACTTTACTTATCCAGTTCGACCGTGACATTAGATAGAATTCAATCCCCTCAATGGACGTACTCACATTCATAGATAACAATACGAATTAAATTAAGTTAAGAATAGGAATACGAATATAGGAATGTGGATATAGATATGAATATTATTCGTTGAATAAGTAAGTCATTATGCAGGGGTGTCCACCCCCCTCAGGCTTCATGACGCGTACCGCCCACCCCCCAAACGTAGAACCAGCACCCCACGTAAGTTGTTAACAACCCCCCCCCCCCCCCCAAACAAAAATGTGAAAAATACTCGAAAGCTCCTCTAATATTATCTAAAAACTAAAAGAGAAGATTTTCATAGGTATTGAAAAAATTCAAACCCAGCTGGCAATTTCTTGAGATTCTTTACATAGGTAACATCGTAATCTCAATGGTAACATTCTAAAAGGTAAAAAAAAAATATTAATAATATCGTAAAATACATAAACACATCAACAGTTTGAAGTGAAAACTTTAAATTTGTAGTCTGAGACCATCTACAAGTTGTCTAGGATCCTTCTAAGCTTGTTAAATATATCTCTTTAAACGATACATAGCAGCTTTTGTCTTTGGGATGAGGAAACCGAAAATCTGTCGATTATTTCTTCATTAGAAATAGACTCAACTAGGTACATCTTTTTCTGCAGCTAGAACCATTAGATTAGACAGCCATGAGTCTCCCGTAGCTGATCTGAGTCTGTTTTTGATAATTTCCGCTGATATTGATTACCTTTTCCACTACAGTAATAGTGATAATTTCCACTGAATAGTAATTAAATTTCTCGATTTTACCGTGAAGTTGGGTGAAACTTGAGTTTTAAACGTAAAGTTCAGTAAAATTAATATTTTTCATGTGAATTTTCCTACGATTCACATTTTTTGTCAGAATTTCCGTACAATTTACATTGTGTGTGTGAATTTTTCAACAGTTCACTTATTTTTTGTAAGTCTCAAAGAAATTTCAATTTTATTGTTGAACTTTACAAACCCTTTCCAATACAAATTTTATTCAAATTCAGAATTTTTGTGTGAATATTACTGGTTTTGGATTTTTTAATACAATTTTCCAATAATAGACCTTTCAAATGGTACTATTATACAAATTTTTTTCACAAAAAATTACAAATTTTGGGACACGAAAAGATAAATTGAAAACTCTTTATTCTTATTCATATTCATATCCGTATTAGCAATCCTATTCATGTTTCTGGGTTATGAATATCATTCTTATCCTTATTTATCAGCATGAATACAACCATCTCTGCCCTCTCTCCAAAGCCACTTTCGTTAGATAAGACTTACACGTTAATTGATAACCCAGTCCGATCGTGGGACTGTAGTATGAGTATAGATTAGTTGGACCAATAGATCAGATACTGTTTAGTTTAGTGCTCTGGATCTTCGCTTCGTTCGCATCTCAAGTTTCAGCTCAGATGAGTATGCCTTTCCTAATGCTTTTCTTCTATCCCAGGATTTTCCAGGGCCTGAGCATTACAGGAGTTTTAACGAGAGACCCAACAACTTAGTTTTTCTTGAGCTACCACACTGCTATTCGTACTGCGAATGAAAACTATAGCCAGGGGCTTTCTAGGTTCAAGAATTGTCTTGGAAACTGTCGACAGACATTGGTGGAGAAAGTAGTGGAGAGGCTCAAGTCGAGTAGGAGGTCGTATAGCACCCATGCCCCAGTGCTTTTCCTATGATTCATCGATAGGACTCTCGGGAGCAAGGATTTGAAAAAGCCACCTGGTCCATGAACACAGTTTACGAAAGGCTTTCAGTCCTTCCATATAGCCTTTATATAACTACAACAAAGTATATGCTTCTTGCACTCTCCAATGGTGGGTTCCAAATGGTAAATGCTCAAACAATCCATTCATGTTCAATTGGAGAAGATTCCTCTTATCGAAGGCATATTCGAGCAAGAAGTGCTAGATACTTTGAGATAACACTGGATGAACATTTTGATTGGGAGCCGCACGTGTCTGCCCAGGTCATAAGATTAAGAAGATTTAGGCTGCTAAGACTCATCTACCAGACTCTGCGGCAGAGTATATACTTACATACAGGGATGAGCGACAGACTATCCTCCACCCTGTGTGTGTTGTCCAGAGGTTTGTCTCAAGAAACATCCTATGCAGGGCCCCCACTTTTTTTGTCAGATGCTTTATTTGGAGAGGTCTACTCATTCGACCAGCTCCACATTAAGTCTTTCCTGGGATTCTTCTATAACCATCCCGATTACTCTTGCTTCACTACTCGGTCTCCAAAATCGCCTGCATCCTCTCTCGTCCCATCTACACAAACAAACACATCTTTTTCTGCATACCTCTTCTCTTAAGGGACACTCCCCCTGAAATACTGCAACCTGAGAAATTCTCAAGATCTGTCTTCAAGACAATAATATTCTCACGGCTGATTCAGGTGAATCCAATAAATTGCTATCAACTTTTCAGTAACGTTATAGAACCTAAACATAGGCTCTCCCAACAATGATTTGGCAATGGCGAACGTCATCCGAAACGAAGTTAGCTTTTCTGGTTTTTAGGTTTTTGACCTTTTCCCCTCTCCATGGAATTTACTCAGTTTAGGATAATTATTAAGGCTTAATCAATTCCGAATATTATTGGTTTGAACAGAGGCAAACCCCTCCCCATCGACACTCGACAAGAGGTTACAAGACACTACACAAAATGATCTAACCTTTATAGTATTTATAAAAGAAATAAAACTTATTTCATTTCATGAATTCTGAGTATCCAGTACTCACTTGCATTCTCATGGGTCGGAATTGCTGCTGTTACAGGTGAATCGACCGCTGACGATGAAGAAGGAAGGGATTCAGACCCGAAACCGGAAGCTGAGCTCGAAATCGAAGAAGAAGAAGGGCTCGATGGGTCCGCAGGGCTGCCTGAGCCTTTCGGGAGTCATGAGTGACGTCATGGTGAAGCCTCTCGAGGGCATGAGCCCGCCCAAAAGCTACTACCAGCAGACCTCAGTCATGGGCTCCCACCACGGCGGCTGGTATCAGCACACCCAGCAGACCATCCACCAGCATGGGATCCACCCTCTTATATCCCTCCCACACACCTCATCTCACCTCGTGAGTACCAACATTCTATCGCACATACCTTAAATGTAAGCAGAGTTGGTAAAGATAGACTTAAGCAGGGTTCACATCCATTCGGCAAGCTATCCGGAAAATGAGTACGAGCAGTTGATTGGCCGATTCCCCTCCACTGCTTTTTACTAGCTTCCCTTATCCGTATTTCCAGACGTGCAGGATGGATGTGAATCCTGCTTTATTCCAAGGACAAAGCAGGTTCACCACTTACATCCACGAAACGGTAACCTTTGGACGTAATACTGTAGACCAGGGGTCTCCAAACTTCGGCCCGCGGACGCCAATCGAAAAAATTAGGCTGCCGCCAGAACTGAAAGAAAAGTGAGCCATGTGACCCAGCAAAGGCTGGTAAACCTTTTACTGATGGAGAGCTGGTAAAACATACATTCGAACGGCAGCTGAAGAGCTGTGCCCAGCAAAGCAATCCACGTTTAATGCAATCAGCCTGTCTGCAAACAGTAGCTCGCGGAACTAAAGATATTGTTGCTAATATTATTAATCAATTTGAGCATGCAAAAAATTTGAATGGTTTTCAATAGCATTAGATGATCAACTGATGTATCAGACTCAGCCCAAGTGCTTTTTTTATAAGAGGAATTTACAGTAATTTTCAAATTACGGAGGAATTAGCAGACGTATATTCAATGAAGAGTAACGTGACTGGTGTTAACAAGTTTTCCAAAGTAAATTATGGTATTACAAAACTAAAACTAGATTTTAAAAAACTATCAATCCCTGAAAATTCTATTGTTAATATTTTTTATTGAACAACGAAAAAGTAATTATTGAATTTAAAAAAATACAATCACTAAAACTAGTTTTTTATACCTATATTAGGACTAATTTTGAATTTTTCAAACGTCTAGGAGTGCTTAAAAACACTGTTTTTAAGTGGCTAATTTTCAAAATTTTCCGGGGGAGTTCCCCCGGACCCTCTTTCAGACAAAGCGGTGAATTTAAATTGTATAACATTGGTCCGTAACACTCGGAAAATTTACCAATATTTCGAAATTTGTAAATTTGTAAAAATAAAAGTTTCAGGATCAAAATGCCTTGTTTCAATAATGCTCCTTATGAGTGGTGCATTTGGTTTTTTAACTCCTCCCCTGGACTCAATAGCTTTGAGACATCAAGTCTGAGAAACGCCAGAACAGGCTTGTTGTCATTTTCGAAGCAATTCACCGCCAAGTACCCAATGTGCTAGAGTATCCCAACTATGAGCGGAACCGAATCAAGCTTAGGAGGATAAACTCCACTTACGCCAACCTTTATTTTTAAAAAATCAAAAGCGTTTTAACTAGAAAAGTTTGCCTCACTTTCACCGGAAAACTTCTTACGGGAGTTGCTATATGGATTCTGGTTTGCAACGATAACTGTTCAAACAGTGTTAATGGCCATACTGTTCTCCTCCCATTCAGAGATGAAAACCCACGAGTCAGAGATTCTTCTTCCATTGCTATCTCGCGCTTCTACAATCTCGTATGAAAATCAAAAAGTTATGAGTCAATCAAAGAGAAACACTGTGAGTTCCTCAGGGAGTATCAACAGCATGATGCAGTATTCCTCATCAGTGCATATCGAAGCAGATTCTGCAAAGGTCACTACTCCCTAACTGGATGCAACAATCTTTCCCAGTTGTCACAAATGAATTAAGCTTAACAATGAACCATTCAATTTATCGTGAACGTCAACAAACTAGTTCACTCAGACGTCGAGTAACTGGAAACATCAAATCTAACGTCCTTTCGTATTTTCTGTTTCAGGGTGCAACTTGGCGCGGTGACTATGGATGGCCAGACAAATACAACAAATAGGGTACTGCGCTAGTTGCGGATGGAAAAACAGAAATGAATTACACATAGTTATTAAAATAATAACAAAATTCGAATACGCTATTGAACTTAACAACAATTACCACGACAAAGCGAGATGACTTGTACGATATATAATTTCCATGTACATAATATTAAAAGACACAAACATAACAATTAAGTATCATTATTTTCGACATATTTCTCACGTAAAAAGCGTACCGAAATCCTGCCTCCTTCCATAGATTGAATCATTGATGATGAAATGAAACCAAAATCGGATCCTAACACTTTTCAGAGAGTTTCTGTGTAAATAGTTCCTAGGAATGGGGTTTTTATTACGACGGTTTGTACATTTTCAAGTTTGTTTTTTGTTTCAATAACAAAACAAAGAACAAAACAAAAAAAAAGAAAGAAAGAAAAACAGAAAAGGTTTGATTTTGCAAGGTTTTTGATATCGTTAAAGGGAGGAGGTGCGATTTTAAAACAAAAATTGTTTTTGTTCCTATTATATCCGTGGGTCTCGCTTTTTTTAAACGTTCTTTCAATCGGAAAAATCTTTAATTTTGAAGTTATTAGGAAATTATAATTCATGTGACTCTTGTTTTCTTCCTAATAGTGCATCTTAGGAAAGGAAAGTGGGTGGAAGAAGAGTGTTTATAAAATTTATGTTTGTAAAACTGCACTAAGTATATGTAAATATTTTGAAAAAACATTGAACTGTTGGGAAAACCGTTTGACAATTGATGTTCCAACATTTCGTCATTTTCAAGGAGATTATTGAAGAAGGTGCATCTTGAAAATCTCGAGGAGATTAATTAATTTATTATTATTTTTTGTTTGTGTAAAAAAGAAAGGTCTTATTTCGACTATATGGGTTCAGGGAAGGGTTTTAAGGAGGGGGAAGGGCTTCCTCAAAACTACATGTGTTGTCAATAGTTTATTTTGGTGGGTTTCGTTTGAACCTGACCGGTAATTCGAGAAATGATCGAATCGTTGAGAAGTTGAAGTCTGCGCCAGATACCGAGCATGAGCGCCTCCCTCCTCTCCATATGCGCAGGAACGTGCGTACACACGCAGGAACGAGAATGCTTGCGCTCCCACCCTCTGAACCACCCCCCTTCCAATCACAAACTTTTTACATCTCTTCCTCCTATTTATAATGGCACCTCATCACGTACTTTCCCTAGTATTATTATACTCTATCGAAAAAAAAGTTGTATAAAAAAATATTTGAAAAACCACCAAAAAAATATATATATTATCAAATAATTAATATTTAATGATATCGTCACGCGGTATGTTCCTTTATTTCAAGTAGTGGGGGTTATTATATTATTAATATATTTATGGTTTTTTCGTTGTCCGAACTTTGTATTGTAAAACCGCGTTGTACATAATTGTATATTGTATTTTCATTTTATGATTTTTGGTTTCAATTATTCTGCGTTGTATTTCCCCCCGCATTATTGCTGAACTCTAGTGCAATGTTAAAACTATACATTTTTTTCTGAATTTCATTTTACTTTAGCTGTTCACTCGGACCAACTGTGTTTTTATCCATATATGGTGTATGTATGTAACTTACGTTGGAATGCTACTATTAATTATTAAAATATTATAAACATAAAATGAGGTGAAAAAAAATGTCTTGTGATTTTAGTTTTTTCTCTCCATTGTCGATAAATTAAGAGAACTCACCTGAAACGTTTCAAGAACAAAATATTTCTATATGAAAAGAAAAAAAGTAATTTGTATTGTTATCATAAAATGGTGTATGAGCATACAGACCTATTTACAAACAGTCGTATGGGTTTCTCATTTTTGATGTTTGTTTTGTTAGTGGAGTTAATTTTGAAATCAAACGCCCAGAGTGATTCATCGTTTCACGCATTAAAACATTGTATTGCTAAAATATAAAATAGAATGAATAAAAAAAATCATTGACATGTGATTTTTTTCAACGTTATACAAAAAAAGTATTGTCAAGAAAAGAAGTTTATTTGTAAAAAGAGACAAAAAATTATTATATAAAATAAATGTGCAAAAGCGTTGTGTAATTCGTTGTCTATATTTTTATCCCTTTCGTACCAAAGATCTGAGTTATAATCCAACCAATCGGAATCTGTAGTGTCACAGTGAATGGAAAGTGTGAATTCTGTAGAACTTCGATCTATTTCCAACAGTCTCGCACCCACAGGTCTCCAATTATGATGCTGAAATTGAGGTTAATTTGAAGTTAATGAGCGATACTTTTTAAATATAATACTTATTTTTTAATATTTCTATTTTTTTCTTTAATTTTTGTGGGTATTGTGTCTCGACGGTTGTTCAAATGTTGACAAGCTCAACTGGGCAGACGTGTCAATTTATAATTAAAATTTAATTATAATGTTAATAAGAACATTATAAGAACATTTAATGTTCTTCGAGGCTGAAAATTATGTGAATAAGGTAGGAGTGTAAACAACTTTTTTTGACACTACGTACTCATTGGACATGTTTCCATCTGGCAAAAGTCGAGTTGCTCGATCCAAATCTGATCTGACAAAAGTAAGCTAAGCCAATACTTTTGCTTCATAGTCGACCAATAGGTAGTGGAAGCTTTGATTTCACTTTCAGAAGAACATTTTTTCTCCAAAATCAAAATTTCCACTCGCATTTGGCGTTTTAGACCCATCCGAACCATTTTCGTTTCGTATCTGTTTGCCTGTCGGCGTGATGATCCTTGTAAAAAGTCTAGTTCCTACAGTCTTCAGAGTATGAATCGTTTTCCAATAGCTTACTGCTCTCCAATCATCATTTCCTCATGTTCGAGTCGTCACATCCCACTCTTACATTTGAGATAGTCGGAGAAGAACGATAAAATAATCTCATATCAATTTCAACAGGATCATATCATCATTATATCGGCTACAGAATCAGTGGACAGACAAAATATATGGGCTATTTCGATCACACTGGTCAGTATTACTGTCGAACTCAACTGAATGCAGTTTTGTAAATTTTTAAAATGTCTCTCCTATCTAGATGTACATGTTCCATGGATCAATATGTAAAAGTTGTACCTAGAGGACCCAGGAGAAAATACCGAAGTGCTGATTTCTCACTCCCTATAGCTGTCACTGACTAGAGGTATACAACATCCATCATTACTACTAAGGAAACTGTGTTCCTACGGCAGTAGACCAGCAATGACATAGCAAGGGCTGTTACGTTGAGATGTTTATCTTACAACTCAGCTAAAACTAAATGAAACCTTTTTGAAGGATGTAAAGGCAATTGAGGAGGAGTTCATACCATGTCATGAAAAAGGAATTTAAAAAAATTGAAAACGTTGAAAACCCTGACGTCTATCCTCACATAAACAAGTTGATGGTTCTATGTTGTCTGAGACCACGAACATCCATTGGAATCAAGATGGTGAACTGCAAAGCTCGGGAGAAAAAGCTAATAAAAAATACGAGACAAATCTCAGAAGATGCAAAAATAGAACAATGTTCACATGAAGAAATATACAAATTTTGAATGCAATCGAGTCTAGGCTACTATCAAATTTTATAACTAGAAGTAATCATTATGTTATGAAGTAAGCTTCACATAAATAAAACGATTAATTTTATAACGTGGAAGCCGTATCAAACACTTGAATCAGTGAGAAGAGAGATAACGAGGAAAACACATTTTTGAAGTGAAAACTTCTTTAGGCGCGCTTATTTCTACTAAGCTTTGGAGTGTGCTTGTTTCACAGGTGATAGAGCGATTATTGAATTTCAGGAGATTTGCATAGAGCACGTAAATCTGTTCTCAACCAAAATACCTATTTGGATTGATCAGTTGATCATATTTTTGTGCCTCCTGAAATTCAATAATCGCTCTATCACCTGTCAAACATGCACACTCCAAAGCTTAGTAGAAATTCAAATCATGAATGGAAGCCAAATGAATGAAATTGAATACCTAATAAACCCCAGTAAAAGAATTTGCAGCGTTTTTTATGGTTATCAGAATGCTTCAACCCGTGTATCGGCTATAAACCCTTTTAGGAGTTCACTCCAGTATCCACATTCACTACATCACTAGGTTACTGCAATCAAAACAAAAAAAAAAAATCACTTAGTCGACTCGAGCCGAATTTAACCGAATGAGCGTTACAAAGCCGAGCGTGACGGCTCAGCCTCATTCAATGCCCGTACAAGAAAAGTGCTAAGCAAGTACTGCCTTTTCACTTCATTTTTTATTTCAGGTTGAGATTCTACTCTCGATTCCAGGAAACTTTTTTTTTATCCTACGCCCGTAGGTTCATTTGACGTCTCGCTGCCCAGTACTTTTCACACGCCGATTCCTCCAGTGTTGATCCGCCAATCTCATCCAGTGCAGGGCACTCCATGATATGGCGGGCGTCCATTTCTATCAGAATGCTGAGAGGACATGTCGGCGAGTCGACTAATCCTATTCTGTACAAATGCTTTTGGAGGTAGTCGTGACCAGTGACCATTCTGAACAGGGCCACCGACATTCGCCCTGGGAGAACAGAGGGAATCTAGAAGATCTAGGGAATCTACTAGAACCTCCCAGTCCTTCCCAGCGCTAGCTCCTTCCACGGCCTCCCCGCTGCGGCGTTTTATAGCAGCTACTATATCACGCCTAACCGCATGAAAGGTACGAGGTGGATCCGGCTGTCCTTTTCTGGCACCCTCTTTTGCCAGCCGGTCTGCTTTTTGGTTTCCCCCGATTCCACAATGACTGGGTATCCACTGGAGGTGACAGTCTCCGCCATACTCCCGAACCGACTGCAGAAACTTGAGGGTGTCAGCAGTCGTCTGCGATCCGGCCGAGGCCCGAGTAGTACCAAGTGCAAATATGGCAGCCTGGCAATCCACAAAAATCACGACCCGCCTCAACCCTCGCCTTTCCACCTGCTGCACAGCAAGCCGAATAGCCGCCACCTCTCCATCAAAGTTTGTTGCATTCAACCCCACAGGCTCGCTGATATCAAAAAGTGTTGAGTACACCAGCTCCCCCGTCCTTCACAGCCCATTTCATGAAACTTTGACCCCTAATTTGATTTTTTCGGTCACCTGCAATGTGTCCAGTGAGCGTGGACAGCTGCCAATTCGTTGAAATTGATCAAACATTAGCAAACCCAAAATGTGGCACATTCATTTTCAATGTTTTTTCAACGCTGGTTCACGTGGTGTTCCCCATCTTTTCAGTTTGGCTAAAGTTGAAAGCCTTTACATCTGAATCAGCGTTGAAAACTATGAAAATTGAAGTGTCACAATTTGGGTTTGCTAACCCGAAGCTTTGCCAGTGCTTTGCCCAAAGCTTTATGTTAGCGCAAGTTTGATGACTTGGCAACTTGGCGCGCTCGCTGAACGGGTTGCATGCTGCCAAAAGATCAAATACGAAGTAATATTTTCATTAAGTCGAGCGTAGAATCCGAATCTTGAATCAGAAAAAAGGTTCACGGACTTGAACAAAAAAAAAGTAGATATTGATTCAGTGCTTTAAATTCTTTTATAGACACAAGATGGATCTATCTGGTGATGTGGCGTCCAAAAACTTTGCTAACTGAGTAAAAA